>CAMZMU010000122.1:2163474-2331837 GCA_947311845.1 Poa pratensis | reverse complement strand
GCTTTTTCTCGCGCGAACTTGAGTTCTCCGCCAGTACGGGGCTGCGGCCGCGAGATGTACGATAGTATCATTGAATGTCTGTGGGACCTACACTGGCACGACCTCTCTAGGGCACGTACAACGCTCCACTCTGGACTACTGCTTCACGCCGCGCCACGTCGTTTCCCAGACGCCAACTCTGGCTTATCCTGTCGCCTGCAGAGCCGAGCGGTCTCCTGCAGAAGATCTCGCCGCTCCCTGACAAAAGCGACGAGGCGATAGCTCAGGCGTCGCGATGGGGAAAAGCAGCTTCCCCGGCCGATCACGGATTCGGGACCACGCCGCCACCAAATTCTCGCGGGACTGGAAGGCGCGAATCAGATTAAAGGCGCAACTGGGTGAGGCGTGAGCGGGCGGAGGCATAAACGCGCGAACTGGAGGGAGGCGCGAGCAAGCGGAGACGACGGCCGCAACCCTGGTCTTCCTGTCAAGCCCGCTGCCGCCGCCGCTGCCGACTTCCAGCTCCTCCGGCAAGGTATGAGATTACTCCCCCTGTCATCCCTCTCAGCTCATGATGTGATTGTGAGTAATCTGGCCTAGGTTTTGACCGATTCTTCCACAAAGAGGATTTTTTAGGCCTATTGGGCAAATCGACTCCCTGCAAGATGATAATCAGTTCCTGTATGCAGCGATTTATGTTTGATTTCTCAATTTGGTCACGCTGCTAGCTTGTGCAGAATCCCCCACTTCCCCATCTCCTTTTTGATAGCCCGATGGAAAATTTTCTTTAGAACAAAGCATCCGCACCTTGGCCACACATGGGTTTAAATTACGGATGTGATTAAATGTTCATCCTATAATCTACTTACCAGTGATTTCATTGAATCCACTTGAAGAACCTAGTGAAAAAGGAGGCTCATTCCTTCCATCACAATAAAAATCGTTGTCATGGGAGCGATTTTCCATCAGAAATCAAGCTCAAGGAATTTCTGGCGCAGTAGTGAGAATGATAGTGAGGGATGAAAAACAGAACGTACGGCTTCTAGGACTGCTTCTGCATAGGAAAAAAAATAAATCCTTACCTCCCAACATCCAAGCTTGCAATCTTATTTTAATGTCTACCTGCTGGCCAACCCAAACAAATATATCTGTGTGACAGTCCAGAATGAAAAGATCTTCTTCATCAGATCATCTTTGAGTGAAGTGGTATATTTCGATTATCTGCTCAAATAGATTACAAACTTGATGTTAAAAGCTAAAACAGATAACACGGTCAGAGCATGACCATACAAATCACAATTTTATTTCCTACCTTCAGATCACTTTGATGATCCCAGCAGGTAACATAAGACAGCAGTAGTATGCAGAAAGTGGTCAGAAAATGTTAAGTGCAAGGTTAAGGCCGGCAATTGGGTCGGGTTTGGTCGGGTCGACCTCTTCCAGACCCATCCCGTTTAACAAATGGGCAAGCTTCTCTGCCCGCGACCCTGCCCATGGTCAGATTTCATGCCATGCCCGTTACCCGTCGGGTCACCCGACCCGTCGGGTCGTCCGTGGGGTCTGCATACAACAGCTCCTCATGTCAATTCTGGCACTCCAAAATGGCATATTTTATGTGTCACTTCAGCCGGCAGGTAGTAGGGACGGCAGGAGAAGCTCCAGAGCGCGACGGGACGGCGGCGTCGAGGAGGCAGGGAGACGGGGACGGCGGGGAGAAGCTGCTGCTTGGGGCGAAGAAGGAAGGCGGCGGCTCGGGTCCTTGGGCGACGACAGGGAGTCGGGGACGGCGGCGCGGGGTCTTTGGGGACGGCGGCGTCGGATCCTTGTGTGACGGCGGCGTCGAGGCCGGCTGTGGGTTGGGGATGGCGGCGTCGTGGGACGTTGGGGACGGCAGCGAGTGGCGGCGCAACGGAGCGGCGGCTCGGGGAGCAACGGTCTCGCGGGTCAGCACCGCCGTTTTGCTACCGGGAAAGGGAGGGGCGCGGAGAGCACCGTGAGGCGTGAGCACTGAGCAGAGGAGAGAGAGTAGGGGGAGGGATTGCGGCGGGACGGGGAAGAGACTGGGTACTGGGATTGGTCGACTCACACGGTCACAACACACCTAGGGTTAGTGGCTTAGTGCGGTGCGTGTTGGATTTGGACTGTTGGGCTGGGCTAAATTACATGGGCTCTGATCATGTCTTACTATGAGACCCCACGTGTCAGCTAATCGGTTACCCATCGGGTCGCCCATGGGTACACATGTCTGCACATACCCTACCCACGACTAATCGGGTCGCCCACGGGCGAGACCCAAGGGCGAACATAGCGACCCATACCCTACCCATTAGGGTCGGGTGCCCGTGGGCAGACGTGCCCATGGCGGAATTGCCGGCTTGACAGCAGACAGCGGCCCTTCAATTCCATCATCTCTCCAGTTTGCACCTTTGCCTCAGCTTGTGCTTGTAGAAATGCCCCAATTTTGTTCTTTCATTCCATTATCTCAGCAGGCGCTTCCTTATCTTTTCCTCTTGCTTTCTTGGCAGCCTGCAACCCGCAGGACGTTGAGTGTTCTCAGTTGGTCCTGTGATGTCCTCTTGTTCCATCTCCCTCAATGTAGACGTGAATCTTCCACTTTTGGCTATCCTTCACAGCTTCCCACCAGTGCACATACAAGAACTGGTGTCCATTGCGGCTGTGGTAATAGGTCTAGAGCTTGTTGCATGAGTTGTTTATCACAACGACCACTTGCATAGGTGTCTCTCATCTGGTTGTAGCAGCCATTGAACGATGTTACCTTCTTGTTTGTTTTTACCAGTGGTTCTTGAGGTGCTTAATGTCCCTCTTCCGGTCACTCCAGTTGTACTGTGTACGCATCTACAACCTCCTTCCAGTAGTATTCTCCTTTCTTTGCATTAACCCTCGATAGGATTCACAGATTTGCACAGCCAAGCACTCACCTGTACAAAGAAAGCAAGCACAATGTACATTGGATAACCAAGTGACACATAAAACTTGCTCAGATCATATAGCAACAGATAGCACAAAGGGGGCTTACCAATCTGATGTTCTCCTCCTTTATAATATAAACCTTTGCTTTCTCTTCATCATTTGCTTCCAGATCAATAGTGACTCGATTTCGCTTGCCAGATGGTGGAGCTGGGTCTTAGGCTCAGATGTTGATGAGGAGGGATGTGATTAGCTGTGGTGGTGGCGGCATCATAGGGAACATCGGATACGGGAAACCAGGCTGTTGGTTTGGCTGAAAGGTGAAATTGGGATTGCCTTTGGTCTTGAAGGAAGCTCAAGAAACCAATTAGGAGGACGATAATCCATTGTAACTGAAAAAAGAGGTCAGTGAATCAATTAATGTAATATTTGAGCAACACGCAAACTGACAAATAGGATAAGTAGTGCTTAGTAAATTCAGAAATTACAATCATACAAACTGATACAGCTGTTCAAATATAAATAGTAGACATGACAAATAGCTGTTCGAATACAAATCATACAAATAGGAGAAGTAAACTGATAAATAGTTGTCACTGAAACAAAAGTACTAAATCATGTAAACCATAACTAGTTATTCGGATGTTTGCCGAATTTGTCCCAGATATGTTCTACCAAATCTTGTTTGAGTCGTTTGTGCATGCAGCGGTCACGAATCTCAACATCTCTTCTGATCACATCGGCGAACAAAGGTGAGCACCGCTAATCATTGTTGGTGGTAGAGCACTAGATGTTCCAAGAGCTTGATTCAAATCAAACGGTAATTCCTCGCCCTTCTCGTCCTCGATTATCATGTTGTGCATGATGATACATGCTTTCATTACATTGGCCATATCAGTTGATCCAAAGACGTGATGGTTCAGCAACAATCTTGAAGCGTGTTGTAGAACTCCAATGCACGCTCAACATCCTTTCTTGCGCCTTCTTGTTTCTGTGCAAATAACCGATCCTTATCAGTTTGAGGCAGCGGTATGGTCTTCACAAAAACAGCCCACTCCGGATATATTCCATCAGCAAGATAATATCCTTTCTTATTGAAGCTCATTGACATAGTACTCTACCCTAGGAGCTTTCCCTTGTAACACTTCAGTAAACAATGGTGATTGATTGAGCACATTTATGTCATTGTTGGATCCTGGAACACCAAAGAAGGCATGCCATATCCTTAGATCATGGGATGCAACTGCCTCAAGGATGACTGTAGGGACACCGTAGTCACCACGGGTAAACTGCCCCTGCCATCCAACCGGCAATTTTTCCACGCCCAGTGCATGCAATCTAGGCTTCCTAACATACCAGGAAAACCACGTGCCTCATTCTCTTCTAGTAGCTGTTGGACGTCTTCGGCAGTTGCCTTCGCAAATATCTCCACCAACATTGGCAATGACACCTTGAACGAACCCCTCAAGACACTCGAGTGACGTGCTTGCACCAATCCGTATGTATTCATCTGTTCCATCAGCTGGCATGCCATAAGCCAACATAACGAATGGCTGCAGTACACTTCTGATAAGGTATAGACCTAGACTCCTAGGGCATCTGTCCTTTGCGTGAAAGAGGGAGACCACTCGCCAAGGGCGTCCACAATCTGTACAAAGAGTGTTCTTCGCATGCGGAACCTTCTACGAAAGTTTAATCAGAAAGGTAGGATTATCGGAGAAGTAATCATCCATGAGACGTGCGTTGTAGAATTCTCATTCCTTTCAATAAGTATCCTAGGGCCTGACCGACGCCTAGTAACTGGACTCCTAGTTGCATCATTAGGTTGGTGGCTATTTGGATAGCAAAGTTGTTGAGATATTTTGTTGTGCAAGATAATCTTCTAAAGAATACACTCAGTTGGTCAATGGTGTCATCGTCAAACTCATCATCACTGAGATGTGACATACCGCAAATTGAGCTACAATTTAAACCACCAAGTATAAGATTTATGTACACAATTACTCATATGCAAGTAGTATAGGCTGATTATTAGTCAAACATATGGATATAAATTCCCATGAAACATTCATGTAATTATCAACTGCAGGGCAAGCACTTGTCTCATCCTTCTCATTTTCCTACAATTTCCCATGAAACATTCATGTTAATTATAGACTGCAGGGCAAGCACTGCAGTTTCATATCAGGTTTGAATCCTTTGACAAAGAATAGACCAAGCGTGCTAGTATACTGTAAACTCTGGACATGAATATATAATCTAACAGTTTTCCAAATTCCCATGAAACGTCTCTACCAAAAGCTTGCCTTTTGCCTATCACATCCGTAATTTAAACCATGTGTGGCCAAGGTGCGGATGCTTTTCTAAAGAAATTTCCATCGGGCTATCAAAAAAGGAGATGGGAAGTGGGGATTCTGCACAAGCTAGCAGCGTGACCAAATTAAGAAATCAAACATAAATCGCTGCATACAGGAACTGATTATCATCTTGCAAGGGAGTCGATTTGCCAATAGGCCTAAAAAATCCTCTTTGTGGAAGAATCGGTCAAACCCTAGGCCAGATTACTCAACCAAATCACCATCCATGAGCTGACAGGGATGCAGGGAGAAGAATCTCATACCTTGCCGGAGGAGCTGGAAGTCGGCGTCGGCGGCGGCGGCGGGCTTGACAGGAACCAGGGTGCGCCGTCGTCTCCGCTGCTCGCACCTCCCTCCAGTTCGCGCGTTATGCCTCCGCCCGCTAACTCCTCACCCAGTCGCGCCTTTAATCTGATTCGCGCCTTCCAGTCCCGCGAGAATTTGGTGGGCGGCGTGGTCCCGAATCCGTGATCGGCCGGGAAGCTGCTTTTCCCCATCGCTCTGCAGGCGACAGGATAAGCCGAGTTGGCGTCTGGGAAACGACGTGCGGCGTGAAGCAGTAGTCCAGAGTGGAGCGTTGTACGTGCCCTTACATGCACATGTTGTTTGGCTTTAGGACAACGCATGGGACGTGCCCCATATGGTTCATGGCAATGACATATAGCTCTGGGTACTTATTCTTTTTGGAGCTCGGCGAATATGACATGGTCGCCCTACTACTGCTCTGGCACAACGAGCTTATATTAGAATCAATGATCAAAAGGAAAATGGGCATGACGGAGGACCCTCTTCTGGAACTCGATCACATAGACGTATGTCTTCGCAACGCCTCAGATGTTCTTCTTGGTCAGAGGATCTCTTTCATCATCTCCAGCTTCTCCCTAAACACTCGGGCCACGTAACCTAAACCTTGTTAGACATGGTGAGGCCGATGATGCTAATAATTTAAATGCCATTATTCTCTTTGTAGTTATTTGTTCCTCTTACACACTAAATAGACCGCCATCTAAATCCATTATGATATGGGGATGTGATGCGTATGTACAATGTTTACAATAAGATCAAAACCCAACTCAGATGTATGGTTCTTCATTGGTTATGCCAAAACCGTTGGGTATTCTTTCCACCACTGCACCAAAAGGCAAAGCGATTATCACAAAACGGTGTGTTTTCGAGGAAAAGTTTCTTGTGAAAGATGAGTAGGAGGACAGTACAACTCGATGAGATTAGCGAATCTTCGTCATCAGGTCTGAGTGGACGGAAATTGTTCTGTAATTTACCATTGTGACTGATATCGAAGTTCCTACATGTGCTGAAGATACATCGGTCGAGCCAACATCTGAACG
Organism: Poa pratensis; assembly: GCA_947311845.1. Taxonomy (NCBI): domain Eukaryota; kingdom Viridiplantae; phylum Streptophyta; class Magnoliopsida; order Poales; family Poaceae; genus Poa; species Poa pratensis. The sequence continues at coordinate 2,325,227 of CAMZMU010000122.1, read as the reverse complement.
TAGATCAAAATAGTATCATCGGTCTGTTGAGTACTATGGAAGATGCTATTGATTATTGACTGAAAGGAGTTCCGGATCATGTCTACTCGTTACCGAACCCGCGAGGTCATGCACTTAAGTATGATCAGTCTGTTGAGTACTAGGATTGTTAGGAACATGAGAGAATATCACCAAAATACTTTTGGAAAGAAACCAGAAGAGTTCTAGAGTATCGGAAAGCTTCGGGGAACCCCAAAAGGCACTGGAAGGTACATAAAGGTTTTGAAAGTATCTAGAAAGTTCTAAATGGTTCTGGGTGTCTCGTGCACTGCCCACTTGGTTTAAGCCAAGTTGGGGCAGCACATGGCCTAAGGGGGCAGCCCAAGTAGGGGCTCCCCACTTGCCTTGGGGGGCAAGGAAACAAGGGGCGGCCAGGTTTGGGGCGCCCCCGTGCGTCAGCCCTATGGGTATGCCTCCCTGATGTGGCCGCCCCTTGGTGGAAGGGAAACCCTCCCCCTATATAAAGATTGAAGGGGCCTCTCCCTTGGCACTTGTCGGGTGAAGGGGTGCCTCCTCCATCTCCTCCCTCCCTCTAGTTCTACACCATACACCGCAAGCTGCTGTACTCTGACTGCTCTCTCGTCTTGGATGATGGAGCGATGCTGGACTGAATATCACGTATGCGTGGAAACCGGCGGAGGGATCGTGCTTTCAATCCTAGGAACGGAGGGAACATTCTCGCGGTTGGGAGAGATACACCCAATTGTGGGGATATGCATCAACGCTTCACCCACAATCTACCTCTGCTACAATTGTTGGTAACGATCTTGATCTAGTCTCTGGCTTGCATATTCATAGATTAATCTTAGAGTTTTGCGTAGGCTGAATTCTTTTGTTTTCCCCCACTTATTCCTACAAGAGCAAGACAATTTTGTAGTCGGTAACAATAGTAGTCCCCGACGAGAGACATAAAGGGCGGCCACCGCACTCTGTGTGAAGGACATAAAAAACGTTATGAAACGTACGAGAAGAATCGACACAAATGTAGAAGCATCCCAAATATCTGAACCTGAAATGTCCAAAAAAAAAATATCTGAACCTGAATCATCCTCACGCTGTGCCCTGGTATTTGCAAGGCACATCACGATTAGGGAAATTCTGATGGCAACTGAGCTCCCCTTCCGAAAGAACAGGGGGTGTGAGAGCGGGTCATATATCGCATCCATGTATATGTGCCTCTTGTTGTTGTTAGCGTAGAGGGTAATGTCGTGCTTGAACCTATTTGCTAGGTCGCGGCACTCAACTTAGATCGCAGCCACCTCAGACGACACTGGTGTATTTTATCTCCATTCGTCTAGTTTCTTATCGGTGTTCAGCTCTATACGGTTGTCCTCGAGGTTGTCCTTATGTGCCTAAACTCGTATAGGATTTTGCATCGGATCAATTTAGTTTTCAGAATCAGTTGGCCTTGCTCAGCCATTTTCTGTAACCATAGCCAAAATTAACAGTTAAACATCCAATATTTGATTTTTCATTTCAGACGGAAACTCGGAGTTGATTTGGGAACACGACAAGGTTTTACTCCATCTTTAGGTGAAACAAATTGGAAAATAGTAGAAATTATTTATTATTAGCAAAAAGCGCATAGAGTTACGTAGCTTTTGTTCAGCTTTTGTTCCGATTGAGTTAATTGTTGCGTAAGCCGTATGTGTTAGAATTTTGAGCCCATATATAGACAGCCCAATTATAAATTCCTGAAATCTCAAAGGGACTATGTTGGCAAGAGGTGAGGTTGATAAGTTTAGTTCCACAAACAAAGTTGAAAGAGAGTTGCACCACTTTATAAGTAGGGTATTCCATCACTTGATAAGTAAGTGAAAATAGGACAGACTCTCACGCACTCCTACTCCTCCACTCGCTCATATCGAGTCAAGTAAACTTATGTCTTTATTTTGTTGTTCACGAAAACTGAGTCATTGGCAGAGGCGTCTTAGCTGAGCCAGTTCGAATTCCTCCCGGATCGCGAATGTGTGGCATGGACTCTCAGCCCACGCTGTACTCGTCAGCTTTTTCAGGGTCAATTTATATAGAGGCATGCGCTATGTACGCCGCAACACACACATAAACCAATCTAGATTTGCCTCCTCTCGTGCTTGTGCCGCCTTCGCAGTCTACTCCGTCCCGAATTATGGTATGCACCGTTGAATGTGGGAGCAGGTCTCCGGAACCAGTCGCTCTTGTATTTCTATATGAGAGAGTGTGAATTAAATTTTTCGGAAACGCCTCACGTGACTGCTCACATTTTGTATCACGGGTCATCTACGGTCCAAATCAGTCGGTGCTGCTTACAGCCGTCTGCTGCGACCGGTTTTCGCCTACGTTGTCAGCAACAACGTTACAGTTGCACTGATGGCTATTTCCTTTTTGAACTATCAGTATGTGTGTCATACTCTTCTACTGGTTAAACATTTTGCTGATGACATGTTTTACGATATCATGTTGGTGTTTATGTTGTTTAGTGCATTTAGTATGTTTAGTAGTTGTTTTAATCATGATCTTATTCTGAAATTATTCATGACGGTGTCTATTTATCCACCGGTATGTCGTAGCACACGGGAAGGACAAACAAAAATACTACAACACAATAAAGCCTATCTCTAAGAATACTAAGCTCCCTAGGAATAGAGGCCTCTCCTTTATCGTGGCCCCACTTGTCAGGTTGGAATAAAAAAATATAAAGTATATAGCTCTTGATGTTTGTGGCCCACGTTTAAGCTATCTAAAAAAATTAAGATATCTTCTTAATTGTGGCCCCACTTTTTAGGTTGTGCAAATAGATAGCTCTCCTTAATTGTGGTCCCACTGTCAGTTATGATAAAAGGTAGAGCTCCAAAAAAATAAAGATCTACTCTTAATTGTGGCCGCACTTTCAGATTGTGAATTTGTTTCCTAAAATATATAATGCTTGGTGCTTATGGTTCCACGATTTCAGGTCGTAAAAAAAACGTTTTTACCTTGTATCTTGTCTCGGGGCGTTCCGGAATTGTGTGGCCGGTTGCACAGAGAGATGTTTTTTTAACATGCACTTAGCCGTACACCCTATTTTTACCATCCATTCGTGTTGAAAATCCTATAGATAGATTATGCTCCTGACATGAATTTGAATTTGCAGGGCATAAAAATGAGCATACAACTTTTATTATTATATTATTTAACAAAGTCTCACAAAACAAATATATCAATCGGTCAAAGTCATTTTTCGTGTCGCAATGCCAAAAAATATGGAGTGGTCATGATCGCTGCCAAGTGCCCTAACCTCACACCAATACACATCATCTAAATCAGATGACTCACAAAACCAACCAACGGCGAGCCGGGAATCTAAACCGGTCCAGTAAAGTACACATAGTCTATGTACGCACTAGAAGTTGCTACCTCCCTCTTCAGTCTACCCATTTTTGAAGAGATCAACACATTGACCTTGCCTGACATGCCGTCGACGTCGCGACGACGCGCGCGAGACAACGCCACCCTCCTGCATGCGGCCATCAGCACGGGTCCGCCATCGAGAACCCACTGCACTACGCTGTCGAGACTCGCTGTTATGGACGTGCGTCTCAACGCAATTCTCTCTCCTGGCGCCACATACCGCCATAGTCCGATATGGGAGACCTGACTCTAGAGTTCTCCCTGGAGCAGCGTGGGCCAGAAGATGACCGTTGCAGCAACGATGTCTTCTACAAGTTTTTTGCCAATTCTCAATTTATTATGATTTTCCTAAAGAATGTTCTCAAAGAAATACCATGCAATTTTTATGTTTTGTTTCACAGCATGGTAGTGGTAAATCAAGACAATTATATCTACGATCTGACGGTATTTCTTCTAACTTTTGGGAATGACTTAGAATTTCAAATAGTAATTGTTGTTGTTTGAATCTTTTTGGTACAAAAACGGTTCCCTCAATTTTATTAAGCAACATTTTCACGTTTAAGATAGATAAATGTGTCTGCATGGGCAAGTATTTTTTAATACCAGTGACTTTTATTATTTCAAAACCTACCAAGATATATCTATAGCTTTTTTTTTTTACCTATAATGTTTTGTGTGAAGTGGATTTCGTTTGTGAGAAAAAAAACGGTTACTAGACAATCAAGATGACAAAATAGAAACAAATAGGTTTATAGATAATACACTTATTTATATGTATGGAGTATTAAAGACATGTTATACTCTAATATACATTAGGTGCGGCATGGCGCGCCTTACCCTTCTAGTCTGCATTGAACGCTAGAGGCATGATTAGTCACGGAGTGATAGAAGCTAATATACATGTATATATAATGGACTCGGATTTTCGTGTAGCAGCATTTGGTTGTTTTTCTTTTTCGCGCGTGGATCGTATAGAATTTGGCTTCGGATCGCGTGGCTTCGGATTGATTTTGTTAGGATGACTCCAACGGGGCGACGCATCGAGTTCGCGCGCCTCTGTTCCTGTCCGTGGGGGCCAAAAACACGGCCCAACGGGGCGACGCAAACGGACCGCGGTCCTTTTTCTGTCCGCCGCGACGCATTCCTGGCCCAAATTTGGGGCCACCGATGCGTCGGCCCCGGACGCTCGCGGAGCGCTCCTGCGTCTTCCCCGTGTCCGCTCCTGGGTCGCCCATCAGACCATTCCCCACCCAAATCTCCTCTGCCTCTCTCGCCCCTCCCGCCGCCACCCCGCCGTCGCTCCCTCGATTTGGCACTGCAGGCCATTCCGGGGACGCCGTCTGCTGCTCCTCTTCCCCGCCGTCACCGGAGCAGCTTCCTCCCTGCGACGGCCGGTGAATCTTGCGGACATCTCTCTCGCAGCGCCCGCGACACACACGCCGCCCACAAGGTGTTTGGCCGTTCGCCCCCGGCAACAACTCAGGTATGAACTCGGCCATGGATAGCTCGGATGAGTGGTACTACAAGAACTACATCATGTACCAGTCTTCATCGGACGATTCCTGCGACGATGAGAGTGACGGCCTGGTTGCCACCCTCATCGTCAACGAGTACATAGAGAGGATGCGGCCGGTGTTCCGAGGGTCGTTGCCGGGCCGTTCTCCTGCCTTGGACCGGAACCGGAGAGCTGGCCAAATCCAGCTCTATGGGACTACTTTCGTCCCCATAAACCCACGTATCCTCCCAAGATTTTCCGGCGCCGTTTCCGGATGAGAAGATCTTTGTTCAATCGTATCCGGTTGGGGGTGATGCATTTGATGACTATTTCATATGCAAGCCAGATGCATGTGGTACCCTCGGCTTCTCGTCGTACCAGAAGTGCACCGCCGCCGTTCGCATGCTTGCATATGGAATTACCGGTGATTTGTGGACGAGTATGTGCGGATGAGTGAGTCCACGTGCCTAGAAGCAATGTACAAGTTTTGCAAAGCCGTGGTGCAGGTGTTCGGCCCGGAGTACTTGATGGAACCCAATGCTGTGGACATGACCCGGCTCTTGGCCATCAACGAGGCCAGAGGGTTCACTGGGATGATTGGCAGCATAGATTGTATGCACTGGGAGTGGAGAAACTGTCCATTTGCTTGGCAGGGGCAGTACAAGGGCCATGTTGGGGCGTGCACGGTCGTGCTTGAGGCCGTGGCATCACAAGATTTGTGGATTTGGCACTCGTTTTTTGGCATGGCCGGCTCGCACAATGACATCAATGTGCTGCAGCGGTCTCCGGTGTTCAACAGCTCTCCAATGGCCTGGCACCCCAGGTGACCTATGAGATTAATGGTCACGAGTATGACAAGCCTTACTATCTTGCTGATGGATTTACCCTACATGGACTACATTTGTGAAGACCATCTCCAATCCCAATGATGAGAAGAAGAAGAGGTTCGCCAAGGAACAAGAGAGTGCTAGAAAGGATGTGGAGCGTGCATTCGGTGCCCTCCAGTCACGATGGGCTATTGTTCGCCACCCTACTAGGACATGGGACAAGGACACCCTATGGGAGGTGATGACAGCTTGTGTGATCATGCACAATATGATCATGGAGGATGAACGCGGTGATTGTGTGGATCACACGTTCGCTGGGAGACCCCAAGAGGAAGGTATGAAGCAGTGTAGCAGCAGTTTCCCTCAGTATGAAACCAAGGTTTAATCGAACCAGTAGGAGCAAGAAATCACTTCTGAAGGTTGTTAGTGGCGCGCTGACGGAACCTGCACACAACACAATCAAACTACTTTGCCCCAACGAAACAGTGAGGTTGTCAATCTCACCGGCTTGCTGAAAACAAAGGATTAAACGTATGGTGTGGAAAACATTAGTAAATTGCAGAGAATGAAAAGGAACAATGTTTGCAGTTGGTTGTATTATCAGTGTAAAAGAATGGACCAGGGTCCACAGTTCACTAGTGGTGTCTCTCCATAAAAGATAACTAACATGCTGGTGAACAAATTACAGCTGGGCAATTGACAAAATATTGAGCGCATGACAATGCATATATATGACATGATGATTACTATGATATTCATGTGGGCATTACGATAAAATACATAGACCGTTATCCAACATCGTTTATGACTAATAATCCACCGCCAGGTTGTCATCCGAGTTCCCCGTTGGTATTAAGTTGCAAGCAACGGATAATTGCATTAAGTAATGTGCGTAAAGTAAACAAATTCATTAGACCTAACGGCGCACCCTTAAGCTAAGCATCGGTTATTTTATCCCTAGTGGCAACAGCACATCCACAATCTTAGAAGTTATTGTCACTCTCCCAGATTACCGGAGGCATGAACTCACTATCCAGCATAAATACTCACTCTTGGAGTTAAAAGCATCTACTTGGCCAAACCATCTATTAGTAACGGAAAGCATGCAAGATCATAAATAACATATAAGATAAATTGATAATCAACTTGACATAGTATTCAATATTCATCGGATCCCACCAAACACAACATGTAGCATTACAATAAGATGATCTTGATCATGATAGGCAGCTCACAAGATCTAAACATGATAGCATAAAGTGGAGAGACAACCATCTAGCTACTGCCATGGACCCGTAGTCCAAGGAGGAACTACTCACGCATCACTCGGAGGCAGGCATGGTGATGTAGAGCCCTCCGGTGATGATTCCCCTCTCCGGCAGGGTGCTGGGAAGAGCTTCTGAACCCTCCCGAGCTAGGGTTGACGGCGGCGGCGTCTCTGGAACTTTTCGTGGATAATGGCTCGGGTGTTTAGGGTTTTCATGTCGGGAGGAATAATAGGCGAAAGGGCGGCAGCTGCAGAGCTACGTGGGCCCACACCACACACGGCGTGGCAGGGGGCCCGCGCGGCCCCATGGTGTGGGTGCCTCGTGGCCCTCCTCGTCTCTCCTCTGGACTCCGTGTTCGTGTTGGAAAAATAGGAGGTTATGTCCAAGTTTCGTCCAATTCCGAGAATATTTCCAGACTAGCTTTTCTGGAATACAAAAACAGCAGAAAACAGGAACTGGCACTGTGGCATCTTGTTAATAGGTTAGTCCCAGAAAATGCATAAAAATGCTATGAAGTGTATATAAAACATGTAACAATTGGTATAATATCAACATGGAATATCAGAAATTGTAGATACGTTTGAGACGTATCAAGCATCCCAAAGCTTAGTTCTACTCGTCCTCGAGTAGGTAAAACGATAAAAACAAAATAATTTCTGAGGTGACATGCTACAATCATAATCTTGATCAAATAGTATTGTAAAGCACATGTTATGAATAAAGTGATCCAGGTCAATGGTCTATAGTTTGCTAGCAAGTAGATAATGAGCAAACAACTGAATCATATAAGCAAAAACTTTTCATGAATAGTACTTTCGAGACAAGCATCAAAGAGTTTTGCATAAGAGTTAACTCATAAAGCAATAGATTCTAAGTAAAAGTCACTTAACCAACACAAAGGAAGATTTAAGTTTCAGCAATTGCTTTCAACTTTCAACATATATCTCATGGATATTTGTCAACACAAAGCAATATAATGAGTGCAATATACAAGCATATAAAAATTGTTGCACCAAAGTTGACACTAGTGTTTGCTTCTAAGATAGAAAGAAGTAGAAAACTGACTCAACATAAAAGTAAAGAAAGACCCTTCGCAGAGGGAAGCAGGGATTAAATCATGTGCTAGAGCTTTTTAAGTTTTTGAAATCATATAGAGAGTAAAAATAAGTTTTGAGAGGTGTTTGTTAATTGTCAACGAATCAGAAAATGGAAAGTACAATATGACCCCTGCCAACCAGACTTTTAAGAGCGGCTCCCATGAAGGACGTTATTTCTACCAGCAAGGCAGATCATCCCTCTTTCTCTTTTGTTTACACATGCAGATATTCACTGTTTGTCATTGCTTGACTGATAAATCAGGGCAAAAATGTGAAGAGAATTAAGCGGTTAAAGTTGTAATTAATTGGGACTGGGCACCCCATTTGCCAGCTCTTTTGCAACATTAATGGATAAGCGGATGTATATGCCGCTAGTCCGGTGGTAAAGTCTGTTTGACTGTTGACATAAAGACATCCACCCCGTCCTCATGAGCTTGGTAAGCATTGACACAAAATAGGAGTAATAAAGTTTGAATAGTTTAAAGGTAGCACATGAAAAAATTATTGGAATGGCAAGAAAATACCACATATAGGTAGTTATGGTGGACACAGATGGCATGGATTTTGGCTCAAGGTTTTGGATGCACGAGAAGCATTCCCTCTCAGTACAGAGTTTAGGCTAGCAAGGTTATTTGAAGCAAACACGGGATATCAACCGACACAGCAAGACTTATATGAAAACATATTGTAAGCATTATAAGACTCTACACTGTCTTCCTTGTTAACCAAACCCTTTTACTAGAAAATATCTAGACCTTAGAGATACCAATCATGCAAACCAAATTTCAACGAGCTTTACGGTAGTTCTTCATTAATAGGTTTTAACTACATGATACAAAAGCTTAAACATGAACTACTTGATAACTCAAAACAATTGATAAGTATCAAATTATCCAATACAATGATCTACAAGAATATGTAAGCTTTTTTCCATTATACCATCTACCACATGCAACATTTTCTGTTCCAACCAAACACCAATCAATTTATTTCAACATAAACTCTCCAAACAATTATAAGTGAATCAAGAGAGTACTTTCTTTAAAAGAAGTAACAGCTCTGAATAAGAGATGCATGCAAAACAGGAGCTAAAAGTATAGCAATAGCTAGATAAGAATACTCAACAAGTATAAGTGAAGAATAGGAGTATTCATATGAAAAAGCGGAGCGTGTCTCTCTCCCAATCAAGAATGCTAGGGTCCAATCAAGTTGACCATAAGAAAAATAAAATACTGAAAATAAAAGCACACAGACGCTCCAAGTAAAGCCCATATGATGTGAAGAATTAAAATATAGTTTCACTAGAGATGACCTGATAAGTTGCTGATGAAGAAGGGGATGCCTTGGGCATCCCCAAGCTTAGACGCTTGAGTCTTCTTGAAATATGCTGGGGTGATCCATGGGAGCATCCCCAAGCTTAAGATCTTCACTCTTCTTGATCACATTATATCATCCTTCTCTCTTGACCCTTGAAAACTTCTGCCACACCGAACTCAAAGTAATTCTCATTAGAGTGTTAGTGCATAATCAAAAACTCACATGTTCTATAAGGACACAAACATGACCGTTACTTTTAACATTAGCTGCTGCCACTGATGTTATGTGAAGCTCTTCACCCTAAAAAAGAATTCCACTCAACACTAGTAAAAGAGAGAATGCGAAAAATAAAAGACAGAATCTGTCTAAACAGAACAGTCCGCAAAGACGAATTTTTTCGAGGCACTTACGTTGCTCAGATCGAAAAACTTTAAACTAACAAAAGATGCGTACATATCTGAGGATTACGCACAACAATTTGCAGATTTAAATAATTTTTCTGCGATTTTACAGAATTAAAAACGGTGAACAGCAGAAATCTGTTCCTGCGCAGAAATCCAAATCTAGCATCATCTTCCTATTAGAGGCAATACTTGGCACAACAATGCGATAAAATAAAGATACAAAGGAATTGTTACAGAAGTACACAACTCCTTGACTCAAAAAGAAAAGAAAAATTGCAGAATTAAAATAATGGGTTGTCTCCCATAAGCACTTTTCTTTAACGTCTTTTAGCTAGGCTAGAAGATTTTAATGATGCTCTCATAAGAATAAGAGTTGAAAAACAAATGAGAGCATCAAGAGGCAAATATCAAACGCATTTAAGTCTGACCCACTTCCTATGCAAAGAAATCTTGTAGTAAAACAAATCATCGAAGCATAAAGCAACTAGCATAGGAAGATGCAACAAATGCCACTTTAAAACTTTCAACACAAAGAGAGGTGTTTTAGTGACTTGAAAACTTTTACAACCATATTTCCTCTCTCATAATAACTTTCAGTAGAATCATGAACAAATTCAACAATATAATTATCACATAAAGCATGATTTTCATGATCTACAAACACATAATTTTTATCATGCTCCGAGATAGTGGAATCAAAAATTTCAAACCCACTTTTAAACACATGATTGGTCACCCTCAATAGTAGAATGCATAATATTATCAAGCAACATAGGACCATCATCTAAAGCGTTATCATAAACATTTTCTAAGCAAACTTTCTCATTACCATGCATTTTGAAATTAGGCATAAATAGAGGATTATCATAAGACTTATCAAAATGGCATGGATTTTCATAAATAACAGTAGCATAATTATTTCCACAAGTTTCATTCATAGGGAATATTTCAAGAGAATCCACAGGAACATAACATTCTTCCTCCTTTTGTAAGCATGGAGGGCAATCAAATAGTGTAAGAGTTAAAGAGTTACTCTCATTGGAAGGTAGACATGGGTAGTTAATCCACTCTTCCTCCTTTTGTTCATCACTCTCCTCCTCTTTTTCATCCGATGAGATTTCAGCATCAGCAGTTTCTTCTTCCACATGTTCCTGCAAGGCAATGGTCTCCTCCTTTGGAGGAAAGATCCTATTAATAAATTCAGTAATATAACCATTATCCTTGTAATTCTCAAAACAATATTTAAGTACAACAAGATTCTCAGATTTATAAGGGTAACATCATCATTAGCAATAATGTCAAATAAAGCAGCAATTTCATAAGCCCCCTTAAAAGCAGTAAATTCTTCAATTCTCTCCACATTATAAAAATCATAATCCCCATTAGCATAAGAAGACAAGATTTCATTATCATTGTGAGCACATTGGAAAGGAAGGTGACGCAATCCACAAGAACATTTTACATCATAAAGCGTACATAAATCCCAGGCACATGTTTTAACTCTCTCAATAAAATTCCATAATAGTAACCCTTTTTCAGACAAACGGTGTTTCTTAAAATGTTTTTGATGGCCCTCTGTGAACCCACCGTGCCAATAAAATTTAGTTTGAAAGAAGTTATACATAGATAGCAAGTAAACAACTAGACATAATAACAAACCGAAATAGACTAGATGCAGGAATTTATTTATTTTTTGTATTTTTGATTTTTAACAGCAAACAAGATAAAATAAAATAAAACAAGCAAGACAAAAACAAAGTAAAGAGATTGGAAGCGTGAAACTCCCCTTGCAGAAATCCTCTTGCTCCCCGGCAACAGCGCCAGAAAAAGAGCTGTTGCCGGGAGTTTGAGGAACTCTCAGAAATATTTCTTCTCCCCGGCAACGGCGCCAGAAAAAGAGCTTGATTGCATGGATCACACGTTCGCTGGGAGACCCCAAGAGGAAGGTATGAAGCAGTGTAGCAGCAGTTTCCCTCAGTATGAAACCAAGGTTTAATCGAACCAGTAGGAGCAAGAAATCACTTCTGAAAGTTGTCAGTGGCGCGCTGACGTGGAACCTGCACACAACACAATCAAACTATTTTGCCCCAACGAAACAGTGAGGTTGTCAATCTCATCGGCTTGCTGAAAACAAAGGATTAAACGTATGGTGTGGAAAACAGTATTAAATTGCAGAGAATGAAAAGGAACAATGTTTGCAGTTGGTTGTATTATCAGTGTAAAAGAATGGACCGGGGTCTACAGTTCACTAGTGGTGTCTCTCCATAAAAGATAACTAACACATTGGGTGAACAAATTACAGCTAGGCAATTGACAAAATATTGAGCGCATGACAATGCATATATATGACATGATGATTACTATGATATTCATGTGGGCATTACGACAAAATACATAGACCGTTATCCAACAGCGTCTATGACTAATAATCCACCGCCAGGTTGTCATCCGAGTTCCCCGTTGGTATTAAGTTACAAGCAACGGATAATTGCATTAAGTAATGTGCGTAAAGTAAACAAATGCATTAGACCTAACAGCGCACCCTTAAGCTAAGCATCGGTTATTTTATCCCTAGTGGCAACAGCACATCCACAATCTTAGAAGTTATTGTCACTCTCCCAGATTACCGCAGGCATGAACCCACTATCTAGCATAAATACTCACTCTTGGAGTTACAAGCATCTACTTGGCCAAAGCATCTACTAGTAACGGAAATCATGCAAGATCATAAATAACATATAAGATAAATTGATAATCAACTTGACATAGTATTCAATATTCATCGGATCCCAGCAAACACAACATGTAGCATTACAATAAGATGATCTTGATCATGATAGGCAGCTCACAAGATCTAAACATGATAGCATAAAGTGGGAGACAACCATCTAGCTACTGCCATGGACCCGTAGTCCAAGGATGAACTACTCACGCATCACTCCGGAGGCAGGCATGGTGATGTAGAGCCCTCCGGTGATGATTCCCCTCTCCGGCAGGGTGCCGGGAAGAGCTTCTGAACCCTCCCGAGCTAGGGTTGACGGCGCAGGCGTCTCTGGAACTTTTCGTGGATAATGGCTCGGGTGTTTAGGGTTTTCGCGTCGGGAGGAATAAATAGGCGAAAGGGCGGCGGCTGCAGAGCCACGTGGGCCCCACACCACCCCACGGCGCGGCAGGGGGGCCACGTGGCCCCATGGTGTGGGTGCCTCGTGGCCCTCCTCCGTTTCTCCTCTGGACTCCGTGTTCGTGTTGGAAAAATAGGAGGTTCTGTCCAAGTTTCGTCCAATTCCGAGAATATTTCCAGACTAGCTTTTCTGGAATACAAAAACAGTAGAAAACAGGAACTGACACTGTGGCATCTTGTTAATAGGTTAGTCCCAGAAAATGCATAAAAATGGTATGAAGTGTATATAAAATATGTAACAATTGGTATAACATCAACATGGAACATCAGAAATTATAGATACGTTTGAGACGTATCACGCGGCGAGGGTATGCATGATCAGGCATAGCAGTTTCAGGGTCAGTTGATTGAGCCCTAGGGACCGTCCACATTTGCTCAGTTACTCGACTTCCACCGTGACGTTCGTGAGAATTTGTTTCATCTTCGGCTCCAAAATGATTTGGTGGAACATGTCTGGCAGCACTACGGTAACCAGTAGTTCCATTTGATGAACTATTGGTCTTATATTTATTTGGTTTGTAAGACTATGCATGAAACAATTTGTTATTTGTGAAACAATTTGTATTATTTGATGAATTATTTGGATTGTAATAACTATTTGATGAACTATTTGGATTGTATTATTTGGATTGTATTATTTGTATTGTATTATTTGGATTGTATGGTTTTGTTGCACCCATGGCCGAAAATGATCAAAATGATCAAAAACCCTGGCCGGGCGGACTCAATGTGTTGGCCCGTTGGATGCAGTGGCCGGAAAGGGGTGGACATGGGCCGGACGCGCGTCCGTTCCCCGACCCAAACGGACAAAACACGAACAAAACGCGTGTCCGTTTGGATTGCCCCGTTGGAGTCATCCTTAGTTATTTTTTTCCGCGCGTGGAGACAGGATCAATTGATTTGGTTGTATTCGTGTCCGCGCGTGGAGACCGGACCGATCACTGGTTCTTGATTGGCTATTTCTTTTGTCCGCGCGTGGAGACCGTGGATCCACTCTGGTTTTTGATTGGCTCTGCTATTTTTTTTTTCCGCGCATGGTAGCGATCGTGTTTTTTTCTGCGCGTGTTGTATTTCCGGTCGTATCACCCATCGCCACCGGTTTCAACTTAATACCTACTCCTTAAGTAGCTAAATGTACGTGCTTCTCTACGGATTGATCAGACAACTGTTGTATTTCCTAGCAACTTGGGACAAATATAGGAGTATTTTCCCTCTTTTCCTAAAAGTCAAGGATGATAGATAGCGAACCTCCTCGAAACAGGCTTTCGCCCCGCTTTATAAATAAATTCATAACGGTTAAACTGATACAAGGTGGTGAGGAATCCTCTTACAAAGCAAGATAAAAGAAACAACAAGCGAGATGGGAACGAGTCCACAACTCCAAGTCGAGCAAGAAAACAGGAGAAGCCACACCTAACGCTAGACGATCTAGACTACCGAGTCGAAATGAGAACGCGCCTTCTGAGAAAACCACCGGACAACGTTGCAATGGACACATCAAGCCAACGCTGGAGAGGGCCGCCTGCCCTCTCGCTCCGGGCCATGGAGCGCCGATCCTGCCTGCAGCTAGCGAGGACCGAGACCAATGCCAACGATGTCACGTGTAAAAGATAGGAGGTCAGCGAGGACATCCCAAGCTAGAGCCGAAGAAGCTTCACGCCAGGAAGATGGTGAAAGTGCATGGTGCCACCATGTGTGATTTTGGTAATTAATGACAATCCTTATGGACTAATGTTTGCATTGAGATATTCTTGTAGATCTTGTCCATAGAGTTCATGTGTTAGACTCTAGAAGCTTACATGGTAAAATGTGGCTTGGAAAAGAAGATTGAGTGAACATTCATGTCTATCTCCAAGCCATCAAATATGTCAAGAGAAGAAGATGAAGTGCAAGTTCAATATGATCCATCTCGGAAGATATCATTTGATTGAAGCTTGCAATGGATACATTAAGACGGAGCTAAGCGAGACTCTCCCATATTAGAGTATGGGGGAAATGTCTTCATCAAGCATGTGCTAGCGAGCATGATCAAGAAAGGTGTTTCAACTTGAGAGAGTCAAGATCATCATCATCTAACTCAAGTGGAACGCGCAAGGCAAATGTATGATCTTGATAGGGTTTCTATTTTACCGGTCTCATGTTGTTAGTTCGGATACCGGGTTATAGGATAGATACCGTACTATCAAGAGGGGCTTTCGAGTGAGTAACTTGATCGCATCTTTGTGGAAAGTTTAAATCTTTGCATTCTTGACATATCATCTTTCTTGGTTCTTATTTGGCTTTTATCCACGTGAGAATTTAGAGCTTGTGTTCTTCTCCATATCAAGCTCTAGTTCTTCAAAAATGGAGTCCGGATGAAAAACTTGTTGTGTTCCGGGTTTGAAAATATTAACGGTTTATCCGTGAGGAAAAGTTCCACACCTTCCATGTGTGGTAACTTTACTCTAGTTCTGGCCCTCGCGAAAACTGCCAACGGGCAGATTTTTGATACGTCCATTTTGCATCACTATTTTATATCATAATTTACTGCTATTCATCGATATATTTCATATTTAGAAGTGTTACTTATGTTATTTTACCTATTTTGCATGTTTGATGAATAATGGAGAATTGGACACCGGAGTCAGGATTCTGCTGGAAAAAGCACCGTCGAGATGCACTATTTCTGAAGATCAATAAATCGAAGGAGACATATGGAAGTCCTATTTTACCAGATGAGGAGGAGGCCAAAAGGGGAGGCTGAGAAGGGCCAAGGTGGGCCCTCCTCACCCTGGCGCGGGGCCCCCAGCCGCGCCGCCAGGTGGTTTGGGGGCCCTGGCCCACCTCAGCCGTTCCCCCTTCGCGTACTTGACCCCCTCGGAACCCTAACACACAGGACGGCCATCGAAATATTCCGCCGCCTCCACGAGGCGGAAAACACCAGAGAGCGAAAAGCTCCCCTGCAGGAAGAAATCTGCCGGGGGAAATTCCCTCCCGGAGGGGGAAATCGTCGCCATCATCACCGTCATCGAGCTGGACTTCATCGGGATCATCATCATCATCATCTCCACCGCCAACACCATCATCACCGCCGCTGCACCCCGTCTCCGCTATAACATCTAGGGCTGAATCTTGTCTATTTCATAGGGGAAACTCTCCCGGTGTTGATTACTCTTGTTATTGATGCTATTGGGTGAAACCATTGGACTAAGGTTTATGTTCAGATTGTTATTCATCATCATATCACCTCTGATCATGTTCCGTATGATGTCTTGTGAGTAGTTCGTTTAGTTCTTGAGGACATGGGAGAAGTCTTGATGTTAGTAGTGAACTATGTTGAGTAATATTTAATGGTTTGATGCTTAAGTTGTGGTGTTATTCTTCTAGTGGTGTCATGTGAACGTCGACTACATGATACTTCACCTTTATGGGCCTAGGGGAATGCATTGTGTATTCGTTTGCCAATTGTGGGGTTGCCGGAGTGACAGAAACCTGAACACCCGTTGGTATATCGATGCATGAGGGATAGCAGGATCTCAAAGTTTAAGGCTGTGGTTAGTTTATCTTAATTACTTTCTTGTATTTGCGGATGCTTGCAAGGGGTATAATCACAAGTATGTATTAGTCCTAGGAAGGGCGGTGCATTAGCATAGGTTCACCCACACAACACTTATCAAAACAATGAAGATTAATCAACTATATGAAGCGAAAGCACTTGACAATATTCCCGTGTGTCCTCAAGAACGTTTGGTCATTATAAGTACAACAACCGGCTTGTCCTTTGCTGTAGAAAGGATTGGGCCACTCGCTGCAACTATTATTACTGCATTTTATTTACTTGTACTTTATTTATCTGTCATATCAAAAACTCCTAAAAACTTGTCTGTGAGCATTTACAGTGAATCCTTCATCAAAACCGCTTGTCAACACCTTCTGCTCCTCGTTGGGTTCGACACTCTTATTTATCGAAAGTACTACGATACACCCCCTATACTTGTGGGTATCAAGACTATTTTCTGGCGCCGTTGCCGGGGAGTGTAGCGCTATTGGTAAGTGGAATTGGTAAGGGAAACATTTATTGTACGTGCTGTTTTTATTTTTGCCTGCTGCTATATCTCATTATGGAGGGGTCTTCTCTTGAATTCCTATTTGGGAAAACAACTACCACTGCTAAGGTAGTAGAGGAGGCGCCAGATGAGCAGGTAATACCGTTCAAAATTCCTATGAAAATTGTTGAACGTGTCACAAATAACCGCTATGCAGGAGATGGAACTGTCCATCCTGGAGATCATTTGTTATTTCTGCATGAATTGTGCGAGTTATTTAAGTGTGCAGGTATCTCGATGGGAGAAGTTAAGAAGAAATTATTCTCTCTATCACTGTCTGGTAAAGCTGCACATTGGTATAAACTGCTGAAGAATGGGTATTCTCTTGGATGGGAGGAAATTGTACCTCTCTTTTACTCCAAATTCTATCCTCCAAGTGAGATTCATAAGGATCGGAACCTCATATATAACTTCTGGCCCTATGATGGAGAGAGTATCGCTCAAGCGTGGGGGAGATTGAAGGCATTAATGCTCAAATGTCCCATTCATGAGCTTCCTGGTAATATTGTTATTGATAACTTTTATGCAAGACTCTCCTTTCAAGATAAAACTCTATTGGATACCACTTGTGCTGGATCGTTCACTCGTAATAAAGAAGAGTTTAAGTGGGACCTTCTTGATCGGATTCAGGAGAACACTGAAGGATGGGAGAATGACAAAGGTAGGGAGTCAGGTATAAACTATGACTTTGAGTGTGTTAAAAATTTATGGATACTGATGATTATCGCAAAATTAGCACTACTTATGGTCTTGACTCTCAAATTGTTGCAAACTTTTATAAAGCCTTTGCTTCCTATTTCGGTTTGCCGAAGGAGGGTTTTAAAAATTATCATGAACCATATAAAGATGAATCTGTTTCTCATATATCTAAAGGTGTTGAGGTTAATGTTGTGATCGCATTATTCCAGAACCTTATATTGAAAAAGTTCCTTTTCCTAATAAGATTAAGGAACATACTATCATAACTGGTGTTGTTAGTAAAAGTAATAAGAAAACTACCAAACCTGATGAGCAAATAACTGTTGAACCTGTTGTAGCATTGGTTAAAGATCTTGTCACTGAAAATTTAGAAGATAGACACATTATCTTTTGTGAGGATGCTTCTAATATTGTCTCACATCCTAAAAGTTCTAGGAAGTCTAGTGTTCCTGTGCTTTCTGTTAGGATAGGTGATCATTGCTATTATGGTTTATGTGATATTGGTGCAAGTTCTAGTGCTATTCCTTATGAGCTTTACAGGGAAATTATGCACGAAATTGCTCCTTGTAAACTTGAAGAGATTGATGTGGTTATTCAGCTTGCTAATAGGGAAACTATCTCTCCAATTGGTATCATTAGAGATGTCGAAGTCCTTTGTGGTAAGACTAAATACCCTGCTGATTTTCTTGTACTTGGGTCGGCTGCCAATGATAGTTGTCCTATTATTTTTGGTAGACCTTTTCTGAATACTTGTGGTGCTGTTATAGACTGTAAGAAAGAGAAAATCTTTACTAAATTTGCTGGTGAATCTTATGAATTCAATTTCTCTAAATTTGCTAAAGCACCTTATGAAACTGAATTGCCTAGTGAGGATTTTGAAATTGCTCAACTTGCATCTATTGTTCTTGCTCCTAACAATGCTTTGCAGCAACATATGGAGAATCATGAAAGTGAGAACTTCAGGGAAGAAAGGAATGAGCTTGATGAAGTATTCCTTCGTCAACCTATGCTCAAACACAATTTACCTGTGGAAGATTTGGGTACCACAATGCCACCCAAGGAGGATCCTGTTTTTGATTTGAAACCTCTGCCTGATAATCTTAAATATGCTTATATTGATGATAAGAAAATATATCCTGTTATTATCAGCTCTAAACTTTCAGGTACAGAGGAGGAAAGGTTATTGGGAGTGTTGAGGAAACACCGCGGAGCTATGGGATATACTCTTGATGACCTGAAGGGAATTTCTCCTACTATATGTCAGCACGCCATCAACATGGAACCTGATGCAAAGCCTGTTGTTGAGCATCAGCGTCGTTTAATACCCAAGATGAAAGAAGTGGTAAGAAATGAGGTATTAAAACTTCTTGAAGCTGGTATTATTTATCCTATTGCTGATAGTAGATGGGTAAGTCCTGTGCATTGTGTTCCTAAGAAAGGAGGAATTACCGTTGTTCCTAATGAAAATGATGAACTAATTCCTCAAAGAGTAGTAGTTGGTTATAGGATGTGCATTGATTTTAGAAAGGTTAACAAAGTAACTAAGAAAGATCATTATCCTTTGCCTTTTATTGATCAAATGCTTGAGAGGTTGTCCAAGAAAACTCACTTTTGTTTCCTTGATGGGTATTCTGGGTTTTCTCAAATTGCTGTGAGAGCGCAAGATCAAGAGAAAACTACTTTTACTTGTCCTTATGGAACTTATGCTTATAGACGTATGCCTTTTGGTTTATGTAATGCTCCTGCTACTTTTCAAAGATGCATGTCTGCTATTTTTCATGGCTTTTGTGAGGAAATTGTGGAAGTCTTCATGGACGATTTCTCCGTCTATGGAACTTCCTTTGATAATTGTTTGCACAACCTTGACAAAGTTTTGCAGAGATGTGAAGAAACTAGCCTTGTTCTTAATTGGGAGAAATGCCACTTTATGGTTAATGAAGGAATTGTTCTTGGACATAAAATTTCTGAAAGAGGTATTGAAGTTGATCGAGCTAAAGTGGAGGCAATTGAAAAGATGCCTTGTCCCAAAGATGTTAAAGGTATTCGTAGTATTCTTGGTCATGCTGGTTTTTATAGGAGGTTTATTAAAGATTTCTCTAAAATTTCCAAGCCTCTTACTAATCTTCTTCAAAAAGATGTACCTTTGTTTTTGATGATGATTGTAAGGAAGCTTTTGAAACTTTGAAAAAGGCTTTAATCACCGCTCCTGTAGTTGAACCACCTGATTGGAATTTACCTTTTGAAATTATGTGTGATGCTAGTGATTATGCTGTAGGCGCTGTTCTTGGGCAGCGAGTAGATAAAAAGTTAAATGTTATTCATTATGCTAGTAAAACTCTTGATTCTGCTCAAAAGAATTATGCCACTACTGAAAAAGAATTTCTAGCTGTAGTTTTTGCTTGTGACAAATTTCGACCCTACATAGTTGATTCGAAAGTCACTATTCATACTGATCATGCTGCAATTAGATACCTTATGGAAAAGAAAGATGCTAAGCCAAGGCTTATTAGATGGGTACTTCTTTTGCAAGAATTTGATTTGCATATCATAGATAGAAAAGGTGCTGAAAATCCTGTTGCTGATAATTTGTCTAGATTGGAAAGCATTCCTTATGATCCTATTCCTGTTAATGATAGCTTTCCAAATGAACAATTGGCTGCAATAAGTGTAAGTTCGCGAGATAGTCCTTGGTATGCTGATTATGCTAACTTTATTGTTTCCAAGTACTTGCCTCCAACCTTTTCAGCTCAGCAAAGAAGGAAATTCTTTTATGACTTGCGGCATTACTTTTGGGATGACCCACACTTATATAAAGAAGGAGTCGATGGTATTATGCGAAGATGTGTTCCTGAATATGAACAACAGGAAATACTGAGGAAATGCCATGGAAGTGCTTATGGAGGGCATCACGCTGGAGATAGAACTGCGCAGAAAGTTCTACAATCAGGTTTTTATTGGCCTACCCTCTTTAAGGATGCAAGAAAGTTTATTTTATCTTGTGATGAATGTCAAAGGGTTGGTAATATCTCTAGACGCAATGAAATGCCTATGAGTTATTCTCTTGTTATTGAACCATTTGATTGTTGGGGATTCGACTTCATGGGTCCTTTTCCTTCTTCACAAGGTAATACTCATATACTTGTTGCTGTTGATTATGTCACTAAATGGGTAGAAGCTATACCTACTAAAAGTGCTGATGGTGAGACCTCTTTAAAAATGCTTCAAGATGTCATTTTTCCTAGGTTTGGTGTACCTAGATATCTTATGACTGATGGAGGTTCTCATTTTATCCATGGTGGTTTTAGAAAGACTCTTGCTAAATATGGTGTTAATCATAGAATTGCTTCAGCCTATCATCCTCAAACTAGTGGACAAGTAGAATTGTCAAATAGGGAGATTAAATCTATCTTGCAAAAGACTGTTAATAAATCTAGAAAAAATTGGGCTAGTAAGTTAAATGATGCTTTATGGGCTTATAGAACTGCTTATAAGAACCCCATGGGCATGTCTCCTTATAAAATGGTTTATGGTAAAGCTTGTCACTTGCCTTTAGAATTAGAACACAAAGCTTATTGGGCAGTGAGAGAACTTAATAGAGATTTTAAACTTGCCGGTGAGAAAAGGTTGTTGCATTTAAGTTCTTTAGATGAATGGAGAAGTGAGGCTTATGAAAATGCTAGACTCTTTAAAGAAAAAGTTAAGAGATGGCATGATAGGAGAATTCTTAAAAGAGAATTTAATGTTGGTGAGAAAGTTCTATTGTATAGGTCTCGTCTCAGATTTTTTGCAGGAAAGTTACTCTCAAAATGGGAAGGACCATTTGTTATTGTGGAGGTGTATCGTTCAGGTGCAATAAAAATTGCTTCATTGAAAGATAACTCTACACAAGTGGTAAATGGTCAAAGACTCAAGCATTATATTTCTGGAGATTCTATTAATGAAGAGGTTGATACAATTAAAGTGGTGACTCCGGAAACTTTCATTGAAGAACATTTTTCTGGGACTGCAGAATTCGATTCGAATAGGTAACAGTTTCGGTAAGAAAAGTTTCGCGAATAACTTTCTAGAAGATATTTTCGTCGTTTTTATTAAATATGGAAAAATAAGAGACCGAACCGGATGGGAGACGGCACCCGTGGTGCCCAAACCATAGGTCGGCGCGGTGGGCCCCCAGCCGCGCCGCCTGGTGGTTTGAGCACCCCGGAGCTCGTCTCCGATCAGGTTTCCTCCTGTACCTTCCTTATGTTGTAAAACTTTTTGCTATATACTCACCCGAACCCCCGAGGTTCGTATCTCGCCTTTTCATCGTGTTTCGTTTCGAGCTGTTTCTGTCCAGATATTGTTTTCAGATTTAGAAGCGCCATGGTCTCCAACAACAACAACAAGGGCAAGGAGCCTTTGGAAGACGAGACTCAAGACCCCAAGCTGAAGGAGGAAGTCAAGAGCGAAGATGAAGGAGAAGTGGAGGAAGACCCGCGCGAATACCCGCGCGCTACCGTTGCAAGCATCGGAGTGGTGGCAAATCCATTCAAGCCCAGGCAAGGGCGCGGATGAGCACCGGAGGGAAGGTTCCACGACGCTTCTTGGCTCCCAGGACATCTTCCCCAGGCATAAATAACCCCTTCCATACTCTTATCCATAAGCATCAAATTGAGAGGATCCCGGAGGCTGATTGCCTAGTGGTTGGAATATAGATCGTTCTAACAATACAGGAAAGAGGGATTCTGCTGCTGAGGAGTGGGGAAACAACTCCAAGAGTTGGGACTCGCAGTCTGACAAGTTTATGAATCGCATCGAACACAACTCTGAGCTGATTCGCGCCCTCACCTACAAGATTGATGAACTGAAGGAGCTGGTTGATAAGCTTATCAACAATCACCACCACCACCGAAGGAGTAATTCATCAAGTATTGGCATCCCCTTGGTTTGTTCCAAGCTTGGGGGAGTGCCGCGGTATCACATCATTATCTTTACCTTTTACTTTTCCATAAAGTCATATCGTGAGTAGGGAAGTTATCTTATATGATGGTTTGCAATGTGGAAGTATCTCTCTTTTAGTTGGTTATCTATGTATCCCTTGGTGTGAGTTGCCGTTATGAAATATTAATGAGAAGTTTTATCATTTACTTTCTGCATACTTTATTTTAGCTTGCAATTCTCTTTCATATTGATAACCTTGTTGTTAGTATAGGGATCACTTTTTAGAGCACCAAGTTAATCTTTTTGGTTTTGGCAAACTTAGCATTGGTCAGTAGTAGACAATACTTTGAGACTTAAGTATGAATATATTATTCCATGATCTTTCTTTCTTTGTAGCTCATAAGCTTAGTATTCTTAAGTTAAACTATTTGTGCTTCTAAGGAAGATTGCATGATTATTCTTATCACTTGTATAATTGTTTGTATCCCTCAACTCTTATGCTTGCTACATAACCTTGCTAGCCAAAGACCTGTATCGAGAGGGAATGCTTCTCATACATCCAAACCTTGAGCCAAACCATTGCCATTCGAGTCCACCATAACTTCCTACTATATGGTATTTTGCGCCATTCCAAGTAAATACTTCATGTGCTACCTTTAAATTATTCAAAACTTATTACTCCTAGTTTTGTGTCACTGTTTATTAGCTCATGAGGGTTCTGTAGAGTTTCTCTAGCACTTTTGTCAAACAGACTTTCACCAATGGACTAGTGGCATATACACCGCTTATCCAACAATTTGCAAAAAGAGCTGGCAAATGGGGTGCCCAGTCCCAATTAACTACAACTTTCATTAATAATTCTCTTCACATGTTTTGCCCTGATTTATCAGTAAGCAACTTAATTTGCAAATAGACACTCCTCCATGGTATGTGAATGTTGGAAGGCACCCGAGGATTCGGTTAGCCATGGCTTGTGTAAGCAAAAGGTTGGGAGGAGTGTCAACTATAAAGAAACTAAAATACATGTGTAAACAAAAGAGAAGAGGGATGATCTACCTTGCTGGTAGAGATAACGTCCTTCATGGGAGCCGCTCTTGAAAGTCTGGTTGACAAGGGGTTAGTGTTCACTTTACTACGATTCGTTGACAACGACATACATAGCTCAAACAACTATTTTCATACTCTCTATATGCTTTGCAAAACTTAAAAGCTCTAGCACATGATTTAATCCCTGCTTCCCTCTGCGAAGGGCCTATCTTTTACATTATTGTTGAGTCAGTAAACCCATTCCTCTCTATCTCAAGCAAGCATTTGAGTTGTTGAGATCCAATTAGTTATATGTGTTGATACTTCTAATCATATCTCTCATTTCCTTGTTTCGCACAATAGCTTTTATCCGAATGAATATAACTTTGAAAGTTATCAATGACTGTAAGGAGACTGTTATGATTAAGGCATGTAAGTTCTGCTATATAAGCTCTGATATAAAGACTCTTCTCGAAAGATAAGTATGATCTGTTAATTGTTCTCTGACCAAGAGTTTAAGTTTGCCTTCACCAATCATGGTTCTCTTTATGCACTTCATCGTGGTTCCCTTTACTTATTTCAAGTTAGATTATATGAAGGGAAGTTGCTGTCTAGAATGACTTGTGTATCAATGAATGTGATGCTTCTTGTCCGTATTTTATTTATCGACACTTTGCTCCATAAACTTGTGGTCATGTTTACTGAGCTCAGTTTTCGCTTGGGGACAAGCGAGGTCTAAGCTTGGGGGGGTTGATACGTCCATTTTGCATCACTATTTTATATCATAATTTACTGCTATTCATCGATATATTTCATATTTAGAAGTGTTACTTATGTTATTTTACCTATTTTGCATGTTTGATGAATAATGGAGAATTGGACACCGGAGTCAGGATTCTGCTGGAAAAAGCACCGTCGAGATGCACTATTTCTGAAGATCAATAAATCGAAGGAGACATATGGAAGTTCCTATTTTACCAGAGATGGAGGAGGCCAAAAGGGGAGCTGAGAAGGGCCAAGGTGGGCCCTCCTCACCCTGGCGCGGGGCCCCCAGCCGCGCCGCCAGGTGGTTTGGGGGCCCTGGCCCACCTCAGCCGTTCCCCCTTCGCGTACTTGACCCCCTCGGAACCCTAACACACAGAGGAGGCCATCGAAATATTCCGCCGCCTCCACGAGGCGGAAAACACCAGAGAGCGAAAAGCTCCCCTGCAGGAAGAAATCTGCCGGGGGAAATTCCCTCCCGGAGGGGGAAATCGTCGCCATCATCACCGTCATCGAGCTGGACTTCATCGGGATCATCATCATCATCATCTCCACCGCCAACACCATCATCACCGCCGCTGCACCCCGTCTCCGCTATAACATCTAGGGCTGAATCTTGTCTATTTCATAGGGGAAACTCTCCCGGTGTTGATTACTCTTGTTATTGATGCTATTGGGTGAAACCATTGGACTAAGGTTTATGTTCAGATTGTTATTCATCATCATATCACCTCTGATCATGTTCCGTATGATGTCTTGTGAGTAGTTCGTTTAGTTCTTGAGGACATGGGAGAAGTCTTGATGTTAGTAGTGAACTATGTTGAGTAATATTTAATGGTTTGATGCTTAAGTTGTGGTGTTATTCTTCTAGTGGTGTCATGTGAACGTCGACTACATGATACTTCACCTTTATGGGCCTAGGGGAATGCATTGTGTATTCGTTTGCCAATTGTGGGGTTGCCGGAGTGACAGAAACCTGAACACCCGTTGGTATATCGATGCATGAGGGATAGCAGGATCTCAAAGTTTAAGGCTGTGGTTAGTTTATCTTAATTACTTTCTTGTATTTGCGGATGCTTGCAAGGGGTATAATCACAAGTATGTATTAGTCCTAGGAAGGGCGGTGCATTAGCATAGGTTCACCCACACAACACTTATCAAAACAATGAAGATTAATCAACTATATGAAGCGAAAGCACTTGACAATATTCCCGTGTGTCCTCAAGAACGTTTGGTCATTATAAGTACAACAACCGGCTTGTCCTTTGCTGTAGAAAGGATTGGGCCACTCGCTGCAACTATTATTACTGCATTTTATTTACTTGTACTTTATTTATCTGTCATATCAAAAACTCCTAAAAACTTGTCTGAGAGCATTTACAGTGAATCCTTCATCAAAACCGCTTGTCAACACCTTCTGCTCCTCGTTGGGTTCGACACTCTTATTTATCGAAAGTACTACGATACACCCCCTATACTTGTGGGTCATCAATTTTCAAGGGACCTATTTAAGGGGCTTTCTTCCCCAATGGCTCACTGATGGCCCTTCACGTAGTTACCCCACAACGGCGCCAGAAAAGGTCTTGACGGCCCTTCGTGTGATTATCTGCGTGAAAAGTAAATGGGTTAGGTTGAGACTCCAAGTGCAGAGTGTATGTAGTAGTGGAAGACAGTTTTCCCCACGAGGGGTGACTCGAGGGTTTAATATCGAACTCTCGGGGAACCAGTATTTCAGGTGTTATCTCCTTATCCTTCTCTTGAGAACCTGCAACAAAATAAATTGTTTTGTGCCCTCAACCTCACCAAGTGGTTGTCAAGCACAAGGTGTGAGAATGATAATAAAATAAATATGCAAACAGTAGTAAATATGCAATGATGGTAAAATAAATATGCAAGGATGATGGTAGTAATGATAAATGATATTTTTAGGTTTTTTATGATGAATGCAAGATGTAAAAGTGCTTTTGTATTTTCGGATTTAATAATGGCAGCAAACAAAAGTGATGATAAAAGTGTTGGAAAGGTGTTTCTTATGATTAAAAATGGACCGGGGTATGGTTTCACAAATGCACTCTCTCTTGATAACGTGGTAGACAATGGAACACTAAAATTAACATGTAAGATGGCAAGACATGGTTGGACAAGTTATTAATAATATGGGCATCATGTCCTAACATAGAGATCTCAAGTATAAGTTGTTCTCTCTCTTATGCTCCACCAAGATGCGAACTAAATCATAACACCTTATTAATTAAGATAAATCAGAGCATAGCAATAAGTTCAATGACATGAAGTTAAAATAAGAACATGCTAGATCTAGTCATGGAGATAGTGGCCAAGGTCACATCCACTCTCCGGTAGCATGGTATTTTTGTTTATCCCTAGTGAGGCAACAAAGTAAGGTAGAAAACCCAAGTGGATCGCAGAACTTTCTCTCACGTACACTGCACTAGCCACCCCCCGTTACTCCAACTAATGCACACGTTCCCCCTCACATGCTCTCATAAACATGCTTGATCATGACAAGTAAATAAGAACGGGGTACATAATATGCATCTACTTTCATAACTGAAACAAAACCATTGCAATCTCAAACATGTATTAACTCATAATAAAGATCCACCACAAAGGAATTACATAGATGGCCGTAATCATGTTCGGCAGCTCATACGGTACTAATTAGCGAAGCTCATAGAGAGGAGAGATACATAAGTTACTTCCACAAACCCATAGTTCAGGGGTGGACTACTCCCTCTTCATCATGGTGTCGGTGGAGATGTTGTTGGAGGGGAAGGAGACCACGCCGGCAGCGCCCCGCCGGAGTTTTCCCCCTCCAATCTTCAGCTCCAGATCTCTGTTTCGTGTTTTCTGTGTTTCGGCGGCGCTCTCTTTCGCGAAAGCCTTGGGGGGGTCTATATATAGTCGTTTTTAGGTCAAGACGAAGCTTCGGGAAGAAAGATCGACGGCAGCGGAGGCCCGAGGGCCAGTTTGGTGGGTCCCACGCGTCAGGGAATCTGGCCGCGTGGGCCCACCCCTTTCGGCCTTCTGGTCTCCGTTTCTTCGATTCCTTTGCGCCTACGTTTCGTTCCTTCCAAAAAAGTGATCCCCGTAAAATCTTAGGTCATTTGGACGTCGTTTGGGTCCCTGAAACATCAAAATATAGAAAAAGGGGTTTTCTGACAGTGCAGGGTTAATTCCAGAAAAATGGGGAAGTTGTTAATTATCCCCAAAACTCAATATAAATCATGAATATAACCCTTAAATGATGCAAATAACATGGAATAACATGTAATAAAATGTAAAGTTCATGTATGCATTTTACATGCATCACTCACCAACTTCTTGAGCTCGTTTTTTCCCTCTCTCTCTCTCCTCCATTGTTGACATTTGGAAAAGTTTGCCTACCTCTCAATCCCTCCCATGATTCTTGCATATCTTTGAGGGAAAAATGAGAGGAGATCCAGATCTACAATTCCACCAATCCATCTCTCCTCTAAGTGAGGGGAACCTTGATCTTGGAGTTCTTGGTGTTTCTCCTCCATTGTTCTTCCTCTCTTATCCCCCCATAAGCATTTGTTGCTTTGTTGGAATTTGAGAGTGAATGACTTGAGTACTTCTTGT
The DNA here is from genome assembly GCA_947311845.1 of Poa pratensis. Classification (NCBI taxonomy): domain Eukaryota; kingdom Viridiplantae; phylum Streptophyta; class Magnoliopsida; order Poales; family Poaceae; genus Poa; species Poa pratensis. Next base: position 2,297,117 of record CAMZMU010000122.1, on the reverse strand, counting down.
ATTCTTGCCATTGCATTTTGTTACATCGGTTTGCTCTCTCCACGAGTTTCGTGGAAGTGAAAGTTCGTGAGCTTGTTACTCTTGGGTCGTTGGACCCTATACGGTGTTCATGAGGCCTTTTGTGGCTAGTTGGGACCTTTTGTGGTCACTTGGGAGCTCCCAATCCTTTTGTGGGTTGTGCCTCAAGATTGTTGTAAAGGCTCCGGATTCCGCCTTAAAGGCTTCCGATAGTGGAAGGTGAACCGAGCTTTTGGGCAAGGTTCATCCGAGAATAGGGTGAGGCCATTTATGGCGTTTGAGTTTGAAGCTCACACCCCTCCAACGAGACGTACTCCCCTAAAAAGGAGGAACTCGGGAATACATCATCGTCTCCGCGTGCCTCGGTTATTTCTATACCCGAGCTCTTTACTTATGCATTTTACATTGTGATAGCCTTCGTGCTTAAAGTATTATATTATGCTATCACCTTGTTACTTGTTATGCTTAGCATAAGTTGTTGGTGCGCATAGGTGAGCCTAGTATATTTAGGTTGTGTGCTCGTTAAATTAAAACACCTAGTTTTATTCCGCATTTATCAAGCCTAATGCGGAAAAGTTTTAAATCGCCTATTCACCCCCCTCTATGCGACATCCTTGTCCTTTCAGATGGCAACCTCGAAACTGCAACCAACAGAAGCCTAAGCTCCACGACAACGCCCCCAAGAGGGTAACGACATAGCACGTCGTCGCCGCCGAGTCCGAAGTCGGACTAGGGTTTTCACCCGGAACTTTGGCATGGAGAGTAGACCCACAACGGCGCACCAAGGAGGGATACAACACCCATAGGTGTCGCCGTCGCCGGCGCCGTAGCGCGGAGCTTTCGCTCGGCACCTCATCCATGCCACCCACGGGTCGTCGAGACAACCCGACGGTAGGACCGCCACCGCAAGCTCAAAGGCTCTAGACCTAATCAAAGGGACCGCCGCCACAAGCTCAAAGGCTCCAGACCTAATCCAGGGTCTCACACCAGCAGGGCAACTCACCCACGGAGCGGACAACGATGACCGTGCAGATTCAGGTCCGCCTGACCCAAATCCCGCACACGCGAGAAGCGAAGGTGGGGCGTGGCATCATAGGGCGATGAGCAAAACGGCCACGGCACCTCCGCGGTGCCTGCAAGTCGACCACCGTGCGCATCTTGGGAGGCCCAAATCGTGCCCACCAAGCTGCTGCCCAGACCTAGGCCCGCAGGCCCAGATCTGAGCCCGCCGCCGCCACCACCCATGGCCGCACCGCAGCCAGCCTCGCCAGCCGCTGCAGACCACCGCCACCGCGACGCCATCCCCGCCGCCAACCAGGAACGCCGTCGCCCTACCGGCCGAGGCCATCCGAGCCCGCGCCGCCGCATGTTGGAGCCGTCTGCGCGGGTTGAAGACGACTCGCCGCCGCTGGCACCGCGCGGGCTTAGCCCGGCGGCGCACGCCGGCGGCGGCGGAGGAGAGGAGGAGAGAGGAAGAACTGGAGGAAGGAAGGGGGAGTCGCTCCCGTCGCCCGCGGAGGCGACGCGAAGCGAGAGCGTTTCGTTAAAAATTGATAGCGAACCATGAACCCACTCTGGAAAAAGTTCGTGTAAAAGAAATCATCCAAAATTGGTGAACTGCTTTGAAATTAGAAACCACTCCGTACAATGTTGCAACTTATGCTATGAGTGCTTTACCTGATTACCAACAATTGTTACCACGGTCATAATTATCCAATGCATGATTGGCAGATATGCAGTATGCACTTGCCTGTGGTGAGAGCGTGCGTGTGCAATGCGGTGCACATGCATGTCCTTGTCAGAGTGAAAGCACATCACCAATATTGCACTGTGCTATTTAAATTTTGTAGGATGTCAACCAGTCAACCACTTCTCAAATTTAGTTGCCATTGTATAAATATTCAGAATGATGATCTGCCATTATTAGATGGGAAGGATGCATGTCTAAATTACTGCATATTAATACGGTAGAGACTTTTTGCTCCCGGGCTCCAGTGAACCCTCCAATTTTTAAAAAAATAAAATCATATTTATAAGTTTCAAAAAATTCTGAAAAAAAACTCCGGGAGTAGGCAATAGTATATTCCATGAACGTGTAAAATATCAACTCCAAATACATTGTATTTTGAGCTATACAAAAAGACAAATTGTAGATCTAAATATAATTATTTTCAAATCTCTAAGTTTTACCAAATTTTGTTATTATAGCCCATAATTTAAAGTATTTCAAACTGAAAATTTACACGTTTATGGGATACACCATTACCTACAACCGTGATTTTTTCAGAATTTTTTGAAACTCACAAATATAATTTTCAAATTTTTTTAACTGGAGGGAGCACTGGAGCTCGGGAGCAACTAACATTTACCGATATTAATCTTAGTACTTTATAGCTTAAGCATGAAATGGCGAGACTGAGACAACCATTTAATGATTTCTTCTTTCAAATAATAGTAGTAAAGTGATAATAGAAAACTAAAGATTCATGTAGGATTGCGAAAATCCCGTTTGACTCCCGACTCACTTGCGAAACTGTACGTCCCCTTAATTTTGACTGCATGCTGTTGATTTGATTGGGTCAGTTATAGATTGTTAAATGCTAACTGTATGTCCCTTAATTTTGAGTGCATGGTGTTGATTTGATTGTTTCAAAATATACTACTTCCTCCGTCCACAAAAGATGTCTCAACCTAGCCCAAATTTGTATGTATCTAGACATGATTTGTATCTAGATACATACAAATTTGGGCTAGGTTGAGACATCTTTTTGTGGACGGAGGGAGTACGATATTTGTCAGCCCAGGATGGCAATGGGTAGGGTATGGGGCGGGTAGAGCAATATCATACCCATACCCGTGTAGTAAATGGGTATAAAACTCTACCCATACCCGTACCCACGGGTATGTAACTTTACCCGTACCCATATCCGACGGGTACCCATACCCGTTGGGTACACCCAACGGGTAGATCAAATAGTACACATTTAATACATAATTTTACATTCATCGACAACACATTGATAAAAGAAAAACATTTATCTCAACTCAATAATATATATAAGTACATGACAATTATCTCAACTCAAATTGATAACAATTTTAACAAAGCTTCATAAGCTCACGAGAATAAATGTTGGACCTCCACGGGTAAGGTTATAAACGGGCAGGGTATGGGTATACCCACGGGTATGAGGTTGTACATGTGCCCTACCCGCGACTTAAACGGGTAGGGTACGAGTACTACCCATGGGTATAAAATTATGCCCATACCCTACCCATGCGAGTACGGTGCCCACGGGTACCCGTGGGTAAAATTGCCATCCTTAGCCCTCCATGAGAATCATGCCAGTAATACAGAACACCGCAAATGAATATAGGAGATTCAATACGACGGGATACTAGTGCCCTCCCTGATCTCCCATATACTGCTTGGCTGAGCTCAAGCGAGCCTGAGGCCTGAAGAGTGAGCACACTTCCTCGAGCTTTCTGAAAATTTCTCTCTTTTATTACTCTTATATGGCCCGGTGGTAAGCTTGAAGCCAGCTAGAATTACCAGCTGATAAAGCTACAGGCATCACGTTAAATAGTTTGCAGCTGCTCGATTGCCTAACAAAGTCATGCAATATGAAGCCGAATAATCAAAAAGTCGGTGTTCGATTCATGACAAAACGACATTTGTGGGATCGGGCAAGGTCGGCGTTTCTGCGTCGTTTGTCTCTTGAGACCTCGTCTTGGATGCTTCGTCGGCCGGAGGGACCCGTGGAGAGTTGGTGGTAGGCGGCGACGAGCTGCGTGGCGTCTCTGTCACTTTTTGTCTTCAGCTAGGGGGTGCATGGCCTAGGGCTGGCGCGGACATCGGAGCCGGTTTTGCCTCCGCCGTGTTGCGTTGAGGTGTGTGGGTGGTGGCTTTGATTGCTTGGACGTTTTGGCCGCCAACTCGTCTGGATCACGGCCTTGGGGCCGGTGCAGTGGCGGACCTTGACCAGAATTGTAGGAGGGGCCAAAAGACATCATATGGCAGCTGAGGGGGCCAAATTGATTTTTTTTGTGTTTTGTATGGTAAAAAATTGTAAGTACTAAGTAGTATAGTGCAAATTGTAATTGTGTTGGGGGGCCATGGCCCTTTTGGCCTCCATGAAGGTCCGCCACTGGGCCGGTGTGTTGTGTTTTTGTGTTGTATCGGTTTTCGGCCAGTTGGCCAATTCTTTTCTTCTATATGCAAATGCCACGTTTAAAAAAAATGACAAAACGACATCTCAAACACAGAGTGCACTCTAAATTTGGAGGATGGGAACTTCGGTCTCTAGAAGAATCTATCTTCAACAAGCTGCCAGATTATGGCTCAACTGGCATATCCATTGACCAATTAGGCAATAGCACAAGTTCTGACATAGTCAAGCAATAAGTTTCAATGCATCTGTTCCAGAGACAAGTGTATCCTCTACATATGGTATGGTCTTCCATACTTTTAGTCCTACTGGTGCTGGACTATCCTCCAGACCTGAAACATATAAACCAACAATTTAATGGAGCGACTGAAAGAACCAAGATAACCACAATGTTTGTCCCCAAGCTGGCAATACAAACCTTGATTTCTGGAGTCCTCTTCTATACAAACTGACATGTAATGAGAACTATTTAGCTCCGCGAGTGTAAATTGCCAATTCTCAGGCAGATGATCAAAACCAGAGTTGGAATCTTTGCCTAATTCTGATGCCTGACAAAATCGAACAAAAGTCAAGGCAGGTCGATAAACACGACTTCCTGTTATACTGCAACAATGTAATAAGGCGCCTGATTTATGTGATGTACCATGATGCATAATAACAATGTACTTTTCCTTATGAAATTTGCTTAACATGACATCTCGTAGTAGGGCTAAATGAATGTTAGGTGTCCAGGAGACCCACATGTCAGAAGGTGTCAGAAAATATCATGTTCAGATACATAGTAGCATATGTTGAAGACACCAACAAAGAGAAAGGTCAAAGCTGCATACCTTAGAAATCCTAATTCTCTGACTTGTTTCCAACATGATTGAAAATGTACTGAATGGAGCACCTGAGAAACCCATCCCAAGAGCCTTTACATATGCTTCCTAAAAATTAGATATCAATGCTAGTTGCATGTAAGCAATTTGTTTTGCAACACTGTACCTGTAATCAGTACTATGAATATAAAATTTACATAGGGCAAAGTTTGCTTCAAACAAACTTTGGTGCTAACTCTTCTCACGATGATTCGTTTTTCCTCGAAGGGATATTCATAAGATGCATCTATTTGTCCTTCATTTTGATTCATTTAATATAAGCATTGTTATGTCAGGAAGGATTTAGCAAGTTAGCATCTAAAAATGGGTTCGCACTAGATATGTATTCCAAATCTGCATTTCTATAGCAAAAAAAAAAAAAAAAAATCAGCTAAATTAAACTTGACACGGTCATATCACACTGACATAACCCAGTTGATAGATTTTAACCTAGTACTGGAATATACCATCACTACTCATTGTTCTAAAGAATGTACATTGGGTTGCATAGGAAAGGGCTATAAAGCAGAGGACCAAACAGAGCCTCACTAACTTTAAGAGTCCATAGTTTTAGGAATTCCATTCTCTGAGCATCCGAATCAGAAATCTCAGCTAGATAATCAACTTCTGAAGGAGTGAAATAACGGCGAGCAAGAGATAAAATATTCTTGGTAGTATTCCGCTTCTTCTCTTCAATATCAATACCAATCTGAGATAGTAAACAAAATAGCAACATCAACTTAGTAACTTACAAAGAAACAGACACATGGTCATTTATTTCTCTCACTTCTGGTAGTCATGGGAACAAGGAACATACATGAGCATGCATGGCAATGCCACAGGCAATCAAAGACGTAGTGTGTGAAATGTTGAAATGCAAAAGTCGCTCGACAATGCTATCATCCCTTGGCCACAATATCTGATTAAACATGGAAAGCAACCAAACAAAAGTTAATTAAAAGTCTTAAAATTGCAGAAAACAACTGCTGAAACCTAACCTCTTACCTCAGGTTTCCCAAATTTGTTCTTCTTAAACTCAAATGACCTTGGATCAATTTTAGAATCTGTATCTAGTCTAGTCCAAACAAATTAGCAATAAGCATATCAGTAATACTGTTTTGTGTCATGCTGGATAAAATATAATTGGAATGAATTAAAAGACAAGAATGCTCTAATTATTGGCAAGATAAAATGCTGATAAACTCAACCATTGAGCAGCATGGCAAACTTCCACATTACAGATCAAATGGCAGATAGTTTCAACATACATTGTATGACTATTTAAAAAAACTGTGCACCAGAAAGTGACTGTGCACTTAGTAGATCCCACAGTGTTACTTGAAGGGGAAAAAAGTAGCTATGGATGCAAGAGGTCAAAAGTTACATGACATAGTTGATCTTGAATCACATGTTTTTCGTATATCTAAGAAATGCACAAATGGAAGCCATGTACCTATATGCAGGTAAAGTTTAAAGGGAGTAACTCAATGCATCTAAGAACCATAAATTCCATAATCGGTTGAAGCTATCCAGAGATATTAAGCTGTTTTTCTCACAAATCTACAGGTTTTTCCTCATGATTACATAAATTACAAAGTAAGAAAATCGTTTATCTCATTACCCTCACCCATGGAAAGGATTACATTTGCTGTCAATTCTAACCAAAGTACAATACTGAATCTAATACCTGCCACAAATTTCGCAATTCAATAAATCATAATAGCAAGAATTACAGACATCATGATTTCTTGAATGAAAGTAAGTTAGTTAGTAACAGGCATTAAATTCAATCAAATGCGATCAGAAATGCAATAGACAGTTGGTGATTACATACATCTTGAGAGGGTGGTGCGCAATAATGCACGGGACAACATAGCATCTTTCCGTAACGTCGTTCCTTTCATAGAGGCAGCATACTCTCTTTCAACAGGAGAAAGGAGTTCTTCATACATATTCAGTTGAGACTGATCATTCAGCTCATCAGGGCAAAGATACCAAACATGGACCTCTCTGCGAAAGAGATAAACACATAAACTAATGCCTTCAAAATATTCCAGTGCGTCAAATAACTATGATAGGAAAAGAAACCAACCATTTGTAAATATAACAGAGTCATAATCTAATTAAGTAAAGCTTTGCATAACCCAGAAGAGCATTTAGGTACCAAAAGCGAGACCATGTATCTGTCCGCCAATATGGGGGGATAACCGTATCAGGGAGTATCTGGGTATATAGATTTTCCAAAGAGAGAAATAAAACCCAATACTAAATGATTATTGTGGGCCAAAACTCCTTCAGTGAATGCTCACTACCAGTCCTTGCGAAATCCGCAAACTACAACCCTAGCAAACAATCTACGTGCCCTCGAAACAAAAGGCAAACAATTGTTTCATCCTCTAATAGTTGGGTTATTCCTCATTTGTTCAATTCTCATGTACTATCTTATTGTCATGCCCATAAGAAGTGTACATATTTCACATTTGGCGAACCAAGTAGGTTTAGGAATAGTGGGTAGAAGCTAGCACTCTTTCAAGTTCGAACTTCTGGCATTGTGTCTAATATAAAGTACTTTCCATATTAAAAACTATACTAGAATATGCCACATAAGAGAAACTAGACCAACACGGACTAGCCCCTGTGGCCTTTCTAATAAGGAGTTAACACCACGAAGCAAACACTTGCGTGGAGCAGAGTGCCACGCATCCCTCGCCTGTTGGCTGTCACAGCAAGGTCACCGGGCACGGTTGATCCAGGATAGGGGCAGCGTGTGCAAGCTAGTCCCAACTGTACGGTTTTTTGAAATTTAGTCCCCCTTCCTTCCACGGTGCTGATTTATAATCTGGCATATTCGAACAGATAGGTATGCCGAATGATAACACTCTTGAATTCCCCATCTCCTGCTCTGCAATCTCCCCGCGATGCTGCTTTGCTCGCATCCCCAATTCCCCTCTTCATCGAACCAAATTGAATACTGTCGATCCCATCATGGACCGGACATTACACACAAGGCTCAACCGCAGGTGGCGGGTGTACCTCTAGCCCGCTGGTCTGACACCTGGAAATTGCAATGTGTGTCTGGCAGAATAACCTCTACCTGCCCCCAGATCTACCACGTCCCTAGCAGAGTCGCATGAGCCACAACTTACACGGCACAAAGGATGGAAGGAAGAGGAAGAGCGTACCTTCGGGACTGGAGAGGCGGCGGGGACGGGAGGGACGTGAAGAGGCGCCCGCCCGAAACACCCGGCGATGGCGGCGGCTGGAGAGGCATCACGCGGCAGCGGAGGAGGTGGTGGTTCATGCGGCTTCCCAAAACCCCAAGCGTCCTCGGAGGCAGCGGCGACGCCTGCTGCAGGAGAGGCATCGCGCAGCAGCTCAGGAGGCGGTGGTGCATGCGGCTTCGACTCTGCCGGACCGATTTGGTTTATAGCGTGGGCGGTGGGCTGTTGGTGGCAACAAGGGAGCTTGTTCTTGAATCCAACGAGCCTGTGGCGGAGCAACAAGAAACAGCGACGGTTACGATGTCTAGTGCCATTTCACATTCCAACAACCTTACACAAATCATAGACGAGACTTGCTTATCGCGGCGCCGGGGTTGGGGCTCGTCGGCGACGCAGATCCGGGCGTGTTCGGCAAAAGTTCAACTCTAGGAAATCCTGTCCGGCGCGAGGTCGGCGAGCTCGGTGGAGACCTTGGTCGGGGAGCTCGGAGGAGAGGTGAGGATGGCGAGATCGGACGGCAAGCTACGTCGGCGAGCTCGGAGCGGAGGCAAAGCTCGAGGTACGGGTGGCGTAGGCGAGCTTGGATCCGAGCGGAGGAGCACTGGCGCGGGTTACTGGAGGATGGCCGCGAGGTGGACGGGCTAGGACGGCGGCGCGGGGTTGGCGGCGGCGCGCGCCTCCTCTGGACAGAAGCCTCGCGAAAAAGAAAAAAAGGGACGAGTGAGGAACTGAGGATGGGGAGAAAACAAACCAAATTCGAACAGGTATACCGTATACAGACCAACTAGGGAACTTAGCGCGGCGCGTTCGTGAAGTAAATAAAATTTAAATTTGGTAATGTGCACATGTAAAAATTGTGTAGGTTTGAAAATTAGTGAAATTCAAAGAAGTTTGCATTTAAGAATTGTTTAGATTTTGAAAATTGTTCAAGTTGGGGTGTTTTTCAGGTTCGAATTATTTTTACGTTTGTAAAATGAGTAGATTTCGAAGATATTTAAAATTTTGAAGTATGTAAATTTGAAATTTGAATATATGGCACAAATAATCAGCATTTATTTTTGTGAGGGTATTTGTAGAAATAGAAAAAATAGTTGGAAACCCGTCGGGTTCAAAATGCTGAAATCTTTTTTTTTTCTTTTTTTCAGCAGGAAAATAGAAAAAATAGCTGGAAAACTAATGCAACAAATATTCAATAAAATGGACATTTATTAGTTCGTGTGGAACGTTTAAAAATGTCTTAAATTTTAAAATTTCTTAAATTTTGAAGTTTGTGTAATGTTTTTTTTAGGCAACTTTTGTGTGTGAAGACTGTAAATTTGGTGAATTTGGAAAATTTTGATATATTGTTTGCGTTTTTTTTTTGTGCGCAACGTATCTTTGGTGCAACTTTTGTGTTAAAAGTGGGCGGTGACACTATCAAATGCAATAAAAACATTAAAATAGCAAAAATAACTGTTAGGTAAATGTTTTATTAAATTTTGGAATAATTCAAGATGTATAATATTACAACTTATGGAGTTATTGCGAAGAAAGACCAATCGATTTACTGGTTGAACACAAATTTCAATGTTTTTTACAAATCTATTACAGCAGATTGAAATTGAAAAAGGGAAATTACAATTGTTTTGCAAACTGAAATGTCTTGCATTTATTTTTCTTCTTTTTGATCATTATTCCGATGTTGTTTTATTGCAAACGAAAAGAAAAGCAAAAACCAAAAGAAAACAAATACGAAGATTGAATTTCAATTATTTTTACAACTCTATCTGAGCAAACTGAAATTAAAAAAGGGAAATTACAATTGTTTTGTAAGCTAAAATGTCTTGCAATTATTTTTCTTCTTCTTGGTCATTATTCTAATGTTGTTTTACTGCAATACAAAAGGAAAGCAAAAAACAAAAGAAAACAAATACAAAGATGGGGTTAAATGGAGGTGAGATGTCATTTTCACAAATTTTATATTTGATATTCTAGTTGTTTTAATTAAGCTGGAATTATAGTTGTTTAATGATGCACGGAAATGTGTTAGATGTAAAAAAAATTAATTTTCTGAAAATTTTGGTATATTAGTTGATTTTTTTTAATTATGGTTTGAAAGATATGAATTTTACAATTTGCATGCATTTTGAATTATGGTTTGGAAGATATGAATTTCACAATTTGCATGCATGGAAATGTGTTAGCTGTAAAGATTTTATTTTTCTGAAAATTTTGATATATTAGTTGTTTTTTTAAATTGTGGTTTGGAAGATATGAATTTTACAATTTGTAGCATTTTGCAGTAATTATTTGAAAACTGACAGAGGGTCCCACATGTCAGATTTTTTATTAATTTTGGAATTTTGTACGTAAATGGTAGAATACTGGCAGGTGGGCCCGGGCTGACGTCGGTTGGTGCGTCAGCCGGCGGTGGAGACGCCGGAGCTGCCGAGCTCGCGCCCGGGCAGCGGCGAACGCGCGGGAGGCTGGGAGCGGGCGGATCTGCGCGCCGGCGTGGAGGTGAGTCGAACGGGCGGCGCGGCGAACCATTTGGTCGTCGGAATCGCCGACGACGACCATTTCCGCGGCGGCGGATGGCGAACGCGGCGTCGATGATTCTGGCATGGATCGAGCGTCCCGGCAGGCGAATCGCGGCGAGGATGGAGAGGACGCGGCGGCGGAGCGTGGTGCGTGCTCCGATTTGTACGGGGAGGTGCGTAGCGGCGGTGGCGGCGACCTCCGGCGTCGCGGGAGAAGAAGGAGAGAGGGGAGATGTGTGCACGCTTTTGCACGGAGGCCCCTGGCGTTTCGCGAATTTGCATATCAGTCCTTCCGAGGGGGTTCCGTGTAAAATTTTGTGTGAAAAACCGTGCGCGGGGGTGACCGGCTGGAACCGGAGCAACCGGGTGGTGACCGGGACGCGTGGCGACTTTTGATTGGTAGAAAATCGGTCGGGTACTGTAGCTTCCTGGGCTGTGTTACCCGAGCTCATCTCGGCCGTCCGTTGGGCATATCGGACGGTCCAGAAATTTCGGGCAACGTGGCTCAGCGGAGGGGCTGTGATCCTTTCACGCTATTATATATTAATCTATGCAGGCAACAAAATCATACTGTACTGCACAGAATGGGCCAAATTTCATTTTCACTCGCATAAGACTTAGAGCATGGCTAATAGTATAGCCGATTGCTGGTATATGGTGTTGCCATGTCATCTATAGCCAACATCTAAATTACTCATATAACAAGGTGGGCTATAAGGTTGGCTATTAGATTAGGATTTTGTATAATCTTCTCTCTATCTCTCTCCTCATATTTACTACTTTTTCCTAGGAGCACGCGTAGAGCTAGGTTCTTGCATGAGAGTCCACTCCCCTACTTTTCCATGTCTCTCTCCTCCACATAGGCAAAAATGCCACGTAGGCGGGCTATAAGCCCATTATTAGACTTGCTCTTAGGACTCCTTTAAGGGAAGGAAATTTAAAGGAATGGGAAATAGGTAGGAATGGAAAATGATGGCAGGCGTAAACCTTAGCCTTGTTCCTTGTGCATAGGGATCAGAACACATTAGGTCTGAGTAGATTCCTTTTTCCCTACGTTTTGCACTGAAAATGGCAGCTAGAGGAAAAAATCCTATAGATATCCCTTCCACCATTCTTATGAATCAAAGGGATAAACAGTAAATTTTCCTAATCCGCCACTTTTCCTTTGTACTTCCTTCAAATCAAAGGACAAGCCGTTTTAGCAATGTTAGTTCAAATCCAGTTCAATAATTTCAACAGTTCCCGAAAATACCCCCGGTCGGAGAGCACTTTCCCCACTCCTCTCACGCACGTTCCCCTCTCGCCCTCTCTCCTCATGTCTCCCTCTCGCATCGCCGACGCGCTCGCCCTCTAATTCACCCACTCCTCTCTCCCTCTCACACTTGCTAGTGCATCGAGGTCAAAGCTGCGATTTTTATGCATCTGTCACAAATTCGTGGTCCTGATGGTGGATATGTGGATCTTCTCTCGGATGGCGCAGTGAAGGTCGGCACCAACCTGACAGTGTGAAAGATCGAATATGTAGACTATATGGGGTGAATAGGACATAAAAATATATAGCTCAAAAACATATAAGAGTATACAATTTGTTGCAAGCGTGAGTATAACAGGAGATTGAAAGATATATTAATACACCAGAGTATTTCACGCTAAGAACAGGAAGAACAAACGATACATAGAGTGGAAGGTTGGAACAAGTACACTTATTTTTTGGAGTTCAAATTGTTGGTACCAGCTCTACATTTCCATCTATTGGAGCGGTCTATTCGAAAATCGAGGTTGCCCTTTTGTGAAGGTTATCCTTTGTTGGTGTTGTGCTTGAATAGCATTAGCCACCTAGAGCTTCAATATATAATGTGATTTATATAAACATGAAGATCTAACTCTTAAGTATCAGGTTTTATCTTCAACCGAGATACTGAACTCAACTCAGATTTTTAGAAAGGCCGCGACCTTTGAACCATCCTTGTACTTAAGCTCGATTCGTGTGAGTTAAGCGTATACTGATACTTAAAAAAGATTTTCATGGGGAGGCTTGTTGTAGAAGTTTGAGTAATATTGAGTACAAAACAAGTTTCATGTTGGCCCTGGAGATTTCCACCTTATAGTATGATTGTCCTATAAAGAGACTGAAGACTTGGCATCAGCTCCTAATTTTCATGTACACTGTATAGTTTGGAACTTCTTGAGGATTATGCAACTTGAGTTTCAAGTGCGCCAAGGGATAGTTTCCTAACCGGAGTCTTCAAGTCCTTTTCTCGAACTTGCATTGTGGGCTGCGATGACTCTTATTGTGCACCAAGGGTCACTAAATGAGTGTTGGTGTGTTAGAGTTCCCACAATAATTATGTCGTTTGTGTCAAGTATGTGTTTTGTGCCTTGACTTCTCTGTTAGATGTTGTTATCAACTTTCCTTCAAAAACCCTTGATATTATGATGAGTGGTGTCTGTCTTGAGTCACACCACAAGAGAACTGCTATGTTGTAACAAAAATGCCCGTGATGTAACGTCGTGAAATATGATAATTGTGTGATGTTTCACACCTAGCGTCACCGATTCCCAACAATTTGTGATGGTCATATAATGACCGTTAGTGATGTGATGTCAGATTTTTTTTTTTTTTGCCAAACCAGGTCATGGCCCGCAGGATTTTTGCCAAAAATACTATACCAAGCCCAATAGCTAAACCCCAGTTCGATACGAGCAGAATTTGCTGCCCAAGCCCAGTTCAATATGATGCATCCACGAGACGAGGACCATCGTCCATATCCTCATTCTTTCCCGTCAGCCATTCAGCTTTGGAAATTTAGAGCATCTCCACCGACGCGCCCAATACAGCGTCCGGCAAAGTTGCTGGACAGGCGCTGTTGGGCACGCCGGCAACAGTTGCCGCCTATTGGGAGCGACGTGCCCCACCGGTCGCTCACAATAGGTTTTCGAGAGAAAAAAAGAGATGCGAATATGGACGAACATGCGACATTTCATTGAATTTGAAGGACATTTAACAAACTTGAACGAAATTTAACAAACTTAAACGGAATTTAACTAAATTTAAACTAAACCCTAAACCCTAGATCTCGCGGCGGTGCCTGCGTGCACTCGGAGAAGGAAGCTAGTTCCGGCGACGGTGGCCTCGAAGAAGGCGAGGGCATGTCTTGCATGCCTCAATGATCTCCGGACGCCGAGGAGGAAATTTCATCTGCGCCGCCGTCGCTGAGGCTTCCGGTTTCACCCTCGTCGGCTCCGGCCTTGAGGAACGTCTCCGTGCCGCCGCCGTCGCCAAGCGTGGTGGGGTTTGATCTAGCGGTGGCGGAGGGAGGCCTCAATGGCCGCCTGCATTCCGTCCCACTCCGGTTCACCCCACTCGTCGTCGCCGCTGTCCTCCTCCTCTGCCGGTGCCGGTGCTGGTGCCCCTTGTGGCGGTGCCGGCGCCGCTGGTGGCGGTGCCGGCAAGGGGAGGTCGGGTATCTCGGGGTCGGACGACGCAGGGTCGCCCTTTTCATCGGTCTGGTTGAACCACTCCGGCGGTGGCTCGGACATGCCGCTGGGGAGGAAGAAGCAAGCGCGGCGTGCCTCGTGCTCCGCGTCGATGACGGCATCCCAGTACGACGCCGAGATGGAGTAGAAGGGGTCGTCGCGCTGGTTAAACGGCAGGTCCCTCCACTGCCGCGAGATGTACTCGAGGCGGGCCCTGCCGCTCAGCGGCGGCTCCACCGGCACCTTCACGACGTTGAGCACCCACCCCGGTGGGAGCACAAAGCCGTCTGGCACCGGTATGTTGTGCCGGCGGTACACCTCCACCTCCTCCTCCGAAAGCACCGATGGAGGCAACGCCGCGCCTCCTGCTGCTGCGCGAGACGAACTGCCCTGCTCGGTGCTTCTGATCCGCCTCGTACTCCTCCTCCTCCCGACGCATGGCGCGGCTGAACGCCTGGTTCATCACCCGGTCCTCGCGGTGGAGGCGTTGCTGCAGGTCGCGCTCGTGGCATTGCTCGGGTGTCATGGCCACGTTCGCCGCGGCGTTGGCGCGGTCACGCCGATCTCGCCGTTCCGCGGACACATGCTGGCGGCGGCTTGCCTCCTCGGCGCTCAACTCCGGTCGTGGCTTGCGGGCGCCGGTCATGGTGGCTAGGGTTTGTGTTTGTGTGGAGAAGGAAGTTGTGTTTGTGAGGAGAAGAGAAGCACGTCGGGCGTCGTTTTAAAGACGGCGGGGAGCGGAGGAGGCCGGTGGCCACATTAACGCCGCCACCGGCTCGCCTGCCACGCGCATTGACGCCGACGACGCGTGCGCGCCACCGCCTGACCTTCCAGTTCTGCGCTCGACGCGTCGCGTCATCTACGCCCGCTAGGGGAACCGCTGTGTCATTAAAACGGGCGTATCTTCCACAATAAATCCGCCGTCGACCGTTGTGTCGCTGACGCGTCGGGCCCGTCCGTCAGGTTTGGACGAGTCGCGCGTTGCCGCGGTTGCCGGCGCGCCCGGTTGCGTCCCTAGAAGCTGGGCGCGAAGCGGGGTTGCCGGACGTTCTATTGGGACGTGCCGGCAACTTTTTCGTATTGGGCGCGTCGGTGGGGTTTTTTTTGGTGCCGGCACGCCCAAAACGTCTATTGGGAGCGGAGTTGGGCGCGCCGGTGGAGATGCTCTTAGGGACACCGAAAAATGGAATCAGGGCGGATTCGAGCAGTAGCCCCGCCGGTCGCTGTCATCTCACATCGTATAAGGGCTCATTTGGTGCACAGGGAAAACACCGGGATCCCTGTCCTTTCCTGGGTGCGAAGCCCACGTGGAAATTTCAACCCGGTTTCTTCAACGGCTCATTTTGTGGCACTGGGGTAGGGAAATTCCGGCCCGATACGCGCGAAATACCCGGGTCGCTCGCCCCCACCTCCGCACATCGGGAAAATTTGCCCCATCTCTCTCGCACGACGCCTCTTCGTCTCGTCCTCCTCCGCTCCCTCCAGTCCAAGCCCCATAGCATATCGCTCTCTCTGCTCTCTCTCTCTTCCTTCCTTGGCACGGCGCTGGATCGAGGGCCGCCGCTGCCCCTGGAGTCGACCTCACGCGCCGCCGTCGTCGCCTGGAATCGCGTCGCCGCCGGCCAGATTCGTCTCGTCCCGCCGGATTCACCCATCTCGGCCGTCTGGAGTCGCCTCCATCCCCGCCTGTCGCCCAGCAAGGAGGAAAATTCTGATTTTGTCCTAGAAAATTCTGAGTCGCCTCCATCCCTGCCCGTCGCCCGCCTGGAGTACCAAATAAGCTGAGGGATAGGGAAGATTTCCCCCGTGGGAAGTAGGGATCCATAGTGCCACTCAAATTTCCCTATGGGGCTATGCTACCCCGGATTTTTGTGCCCTTGCTACCAAATTAGCCCTAAGGGGTTTTCGCCATACGAGTACCAGCCTGAGATCCAGGTGCCCGGCAGCTTCAGGTGCAGAATAAATCAAGCAGCTCACCTCCAGCTGCCCACCAATTGGAGCAAGATAACACGTCAGCACATGCATTTTTTCTTTCCCAAATTCTTAACCAACAATTGGATAGGTTAAAAAATATTCCCTTGTAGCTCCAAAATATCCTGTAACAGCAGCAACACACACTTGCTAAGACGTCAGTTTTTTCATCTTCTTTGATTTGGCCCGCCATGTATTTGTTTGAAACTCCGCCATTGGGACGGGGCTTGTTACGACGTGACAATCCAGAGGCAAGTCACCGAATCCCGTCCCCGCCACTGCGTTCTACGGAATAAAATTGTACTCCCTCTAAATACATCTGAATTTGGATATTTGGACAAATATGTACTCCCTCCGATCCCAAAAAAGAGTCGGAGGGTTAAGCACAGTGTAACTTTACACAAAACCCCTTGTAAATTCAAAATTCAAAAATAAACAGCCTCCGCATCGTCCGCTCGTCTCGCTCGCCCGCAGATCCAGCTCCAGGTCGCCCGCAGATCCAGCTCCAGGTCGCCCGCAGGAGCAGCTCCAGATCGCCCGCAGGAGCAGGTCCAGGTCGCCGGCAGTTCCAGCTCCAGGTCGCCGGCAGCAACAGCTCCAGTTCGCCGGCAGGAGTAGCTCCAGGTTCGCCCCAGCAGAATCTCGCCTCCCGGAGGAGGAGCTTCAGGTCTGCCAGCAGCATCACGAGCTCCAGGTCTGCCAGCAGCATCACGAGCTCCTTCTCCGGATCAAGTGTTGCGCCATTACATGCTACGGCAATTCAGGTTTCGCGGCAGTGATGGATGCACCATCTTCCTCCTCCGTCTCCAGATCAAGTGTTGCGCCATCTTCTTCCTCCTCCATCTCCGGATCTTCAAGTGCAGCTTCATCTTCCTCCTCCTCAGCCTCCGGATCAGCAATAGGTACTTCTGCACAAGATAACCATGCAGTTTGAATTCAAAACTGCATTTTAAATTGGAGTAAAGAATTGAAACCGTAAAAACAGGAACACAACAAACTGGACCACAACCATCCGATAGAGCCTACTGTATGTAAACATGATTGTGCACATCATAAACATCCCCTTTATGACATTCTTAACATGTGAGGTGCAAGTTCACCTCGAGTAACACAATGAGCAACAAAGTAGATTCAGTTCTAGGTTTGCTGCAGTAAATTCAGTTTTAGGTTTGCTGCAGTACAAAGTAGAGTCTCTAGCTGTCATAAGCATGCAAAAATATGTAACTGGGTACATATGGTCATGGCACAGTTTCATAAATTTTGAATACGTACATGTAACAACATGCACATTGAGAAGTGCATCTTCAGCAGTGGTGCAAACCTGTTGACATTGAGAAGTGCATCATGAAAATGTTCTTTAGCACAGCCACTCCAAACTGCCACTCCAAACTTGTTGACATTGAGAAGTGCATCATGAAAATGTTCTTTAGCACAGCCACTCCAAACTGCCACTCCAAACTTGTTGACATTGAGAAGTGCATCATGAAAATGTTCTTCAGCAGTGGTGCAAACCTGTTGACTTGATTGTTGATAACCACAGCCACTCCAAACTGCAGCAAGCTATTCAATCAATCTTTAGCACACCAAAACACATTTACATGGTTTAATTAAACATGCTGTAAGAATGCAGCAAATAAACATGCTGTGTAAGCAGAACTGAATACAAGCAACATTTAAAAAAAAGAAGGTGCCAATAGAAAATTTAGCAAACATCAGCCGAAGCTATATTTCAGTTTCTATCAGTATTTTCAGTTTCTAACACAGTTTCCGTTTCTATCAGTATTTTCAGTTTCTAACACAGTTTCATCATTTCGCAGTTTGTAGCAATCGAAGAAAGAAAAACATGCGAGATGATCAGAGGTTTGGAGCTTATTTTGCACTAGAAGCACTCAAAAAAGCAGGAGAGGTACTCCCAGCTGACCATGCAGCTGATAAAAAACTTGTAGCTGCGCTATTGCAAATAAGTGTTCGAACCGTTGAGAAAATTTGGAAAGAGGCAAGAGAGCAAATTCAGAGAGGCGAAGAAGTTGATGTGTCCAACAAAAAGAAAGGGAGATCTGGCCGGAAGAGAAAAGACCTTGGTCTTGAGAGGATACCAACAATTCCTTACAACAAACGTTCAACCATGAGGGCACTTGCACTATCTTTGAAAGTTCCCTATACATCATTGCAAAGGAGGTTAAATGGGGCCAGATTAGGAAGCATACAAGCACTATAAAGCCCTATCTCAAGCTAGCCAACCAAATAGACAGGCTGAAATTCTCTGTCTCGATGGTGGATGAAAGAACTGTGTCGGATGCTGATGCATGTAAAATGCATACATGAACTTTACATTTTATTACATGTTATTCCATGTTATTTGCATCTTATAAGGGTTATATTCATGATTTATATTGAGTTTTGGGGATAATTAACAATTTCTCCATTTTTCTGGAATTAACCCTGCACTGTCAGAAAACCCCTTTTTTCTATATTTTTACGTTTCAGGCGACCAAATCACGTCATAATGACCTGAGATTTTACAGGGATCACTTTTTTGGAAGGAACGAAACGTAGGCGCAAAGGAAACGAAGAAACGGAGACCAGAAGGCCGAAAGAGGTGGGCCCACGCGGCCAGATTCCCTGACCGCGTGGGACCCACCAAATTGGCCCTCGGGCCTCCACTGCCGTCGATCCTTCTTCCCGAAGCTTCGTCTTGATCTAAAAACGACTATATATAGACCCCCCCCCAGGGCTTTCGCAAAAGGGAGCGCCGCCGAAACACAGAAACCACGAAACAGAGATCTGGAGCTGCAGATTGGAGGGAGAAAACTCCGACGGGGCGCTGCCGGGGTGGTCTCCATCTTCTCCAACGACTTCTCCACCATCTCCATGATGAAGGGGGAGTAGTCCACCCCCTGGACTTGGGTTTATGGTGGTAACTTATGTATCTCTCCTCTCTTTGAGCTTCACTAATTAGTACCGTATGAGCTGCTGAATATGATTACGGTCATCTATGTAATTCCTATGGTGGATATTGTGGTATGAGATGATTTGTTATGCATTTACTGTTGTGTTGGAACTTTTATGATTTGTCATACTTTGGAGATATTCTATGATGCATGTGATGGTTTGATTTATGCATAATGTCTTGTTTATTCTTGTCATGAGGTGATTGACACCACCAAGTGTGGATAGATGAGAGAGATGTGGTCATGCACACGAATTATGAATCATTGCACTAGTGTTTAGAATACTGTCCATTATGAAGTATGATGTATGTAGGTACGGGATGGCCGACGTGACACGGCATATGTATTGAGTGACATGTGAAATACAGCCCAACATCCTTTATCTGGGGGTAAAAAGGAAGAGTATGATGTGGGAGTGACAGCAACCACGCTAGCCTTACGAGGGTGACATAGCAACACAAATGAGTACTTCTTTCAACTATGTGTTTTAGGACATATAGCCGTCATAAAAGTTACCATTAAAACATGACAATTGTGTGTACTTTATCTATAACATGATAATCACCGTAAATGAGAGAGAGAGGATTAAGTGAACCCATGAACCCATGTCAATTGTTCCTATAAGAGAAAATCTTTGTCTTGTCCTCTTGCATTGAAGAGGATTGGGACACTTTTACATTCTAGTTTTGTTGCATTAAACTTCCATCCATTAAATCAACCATCTTGTTACTTAAACTTGTTTAGTGCATAATCAACTAAAACTTGTGACACTTTAGTTGTAGGGAATAGATAACTTTTCCTTCTTGCTCCTGCGTATCGATACCTTACTTCCACATTGAGAGGTGCTACAGTGATCCCCTGCTCTTGGGGGTTATCAAGTACTTTTCTGGCGCCGTTGCCGGGGAGCGTAGCGCTTAAGTTCCTATTCTTGTGTGCACTAGACTTTAGATTTATTTTTGTTTTATATCTTGCAATCATCTAAGCTTGGGGAGGTTCCTTTAAACTTGTTTGGTTGTGAGTTTGTCATTAGTTTTACTTTCAGTTTTATATATCAAAGACCCAAAAAAAATTAGAAAATGGAAAACTGTTATGAAAACGCCATGATGGCTGCTGAATTTAGAAAATCAAATGAAGGGAAAAGATTAGGAGAATACTTAGAGGTTCTAAATAAAATTGCTTGTATGCTGCTTAAGTATCATAAGGAAGAAACTTGTTGCTCTGAATACTTTAGACACTTTGAATTCCAATGCCCTTCCAATAGAGAACATGTTATTGCAACTTATCATACATGGAATTATGCTCATTTAGGGATGGAAGAAGTAGAGCAATTTGTTATTTTTATGCCAGCCTATGAATTATACACCTTCATTGATGAACATGAAACCTGCCCTATAGCTTCTCAATTTAAAAATTTTATTGCCAATATGCTTGATCTCTGCATACTTGAATTTAATGAAAATATCTATGTTGTTGACACAAGGAAGAGAGCTGCCAAAGAAAGCTCTAATATTTTGCAGGAAGAAGATGACAAAAGCTTAAGCTTGGGGATGCCCGTGCAACCCCAAGAGGATGATGAAAACATAAACTTGGAAGAGAAAGTATGCGAAGAGGAGATTGAAATGGATGTGCTCCAACCTAATCTTGGGGAAGAGTTGGATCTCCCAGCTTCACCATCAACAAATGATAGTAACACTCAAACTCAAAAATCTTTTGTTATTTATGAGAATCCATGTTATGATGAGTGTGAAACTAAAAATGCTCCTTTACTTTCTATTAATGCAACTAGTGAACTTATTGATGATAATGAGGAGTATTGCTTAAATATGCTATATGATAATGCTTTAGATGATGGTCCTATGCTTATTGATAAACCTCCATGTTTAGTTGTTGTTAAATTATGTGAGGATAAAAATGATATACTTGCTGTTTGTGATAGTGCTTACTCATGAGAGTCCTACTTTGTTTTGAACTCTCCTAATCACACCATAGAGGAGAAATTTGCTTATGTTGAGAAATACTTATGTGTTTGCAATTATCTTTAGTTCCAAATCTTTGTTGCAACCATGATATTAAACTTGATATTGATCTTATTAACTATTTTGAAAGAGGGAAGCATGCTAATGAATTCCATAATAAATTTAATAATCCTCTTTATGTGCCTAAATTATCTAAGTTGAATGATTCTTGTGGTTATATGGTTGAATTTATTTCTACTACTTGCAACTATTATGAAAGAGGAGGTGATAAGAACCCTCTTTATGCTAATAATTATATGCTGCAAGTAAATATTGTTAATATGCATTGGGAAACTTCTATTTATGGTGATTCATTCATATACAAAATGCCAATGCATAGAAAGAAAGTTAGACTTCGTTGTTATTACTTTTGTGTTTTGTTTTTCTCTCAACTAGGGTTCAACTTGACTATTATTTTGATTGGTTTGAGAACACCATGGGATCCTGGTATTATGCATGAACACTTTCCAAGGAAGAGGGACACATCAAAGTTAAGTTCCCTCATGAGCTTCAACCTTCATGAACATCAAGTAAGAAGCCTAGCTATATGGCTATAAAGAAAGCGCTTTACGGGAGGCAACCCGGTTGTTTTTTTTGATTTTCTTTGAGTCCTCTTGCTGTAACAAGAGAGTAGTTTGTTAGTTTTGTTTCTGGATTTTTAATAAAGAACCAAGTTTTACCTATTTTGGGTTTGAAAAGTTGCTATTCATTTTCGGAGAGTTTTCTGCCTGCACGAAGTCTGTGCACGGTTTGATTTTTCATTTTTTATCTGTAACTCCGATTGAGCTGTAATTTGAACAGTAGCTTCAACTTTTCATCCTCTGCACACGTGATTTTTTGCAGATTTTTCTGACGAGTTTAAGTAGGGTAGAAAAATGCGTTTTGCTGCTGCTGTTTTTCTGGACAGATTCTGTCTTGATATTGTTTGATGCATTCTTTGAGCTTTTTGCTTGAATCTTTTTGATTCAATTGAGTTTATGAGTAGGCATACAACATTATATACTCTCTGGACATTCATATGAATTTTTGCCTAAGGATTTTATGCAGCAAGGAACCTATTTGTTTATCACTACTAATATCACCCCACAGAAAAGAAATGGGAGAAACGGTGTTTTGAAGTTTTTTCACAGGGATTAGAGGAGCTGCACCAAGAGCTATCCAAGGATGGTGAAGACCATAAGCTTGGGGATGTCAAGACAACCCCACTGGACCAACACACTCTCGGTTTGCACACGTCTAACTTCTGTTTTTCGATCAAAGCACTTTATCGTATAAACTTGGAGCGTCTTTTTTTGCTTTTGTTATTTCGGTTTGTTTTATAGACCACCACTATCATTTATATATGAGAGAGCTACTGGAAGTTTGGGTTGAATTATGTTGGATGCTATTAAATATATTGGGATAGGGATGTTTGAGTTGATTTTAAAAGATACATATAGTTGCATAATTCATGTGCTTTGAATGAATGTTAATTTGCAAGTGTGTTGTCAAGAGCTATCTTTTACCATGTTTAGATGTTGAATTTTAACTTTACTTGGTTTAACATGGATTGATTAGTTCTATGGACACTTATGCATGCATTTAGATGGTCAACTTTCTCCCTATTGCTAGCCCAAAAATTACAACAAGTAAAAAGCTTGTTTCCCAACACCTTCAACCAAAGTTTTTCCAGTGAGTCCACCATATCTACCTATTAGCTTTATGCTATTCCAAGTATGTTTATCATGTTATATTGTGTTATCTACATTTCTGAATTTAAATGCTTATGTTATTGATTGTCATGGGAAAAATTGGTTAAAAGCTCTCACGAACTTGATGCACAATTTACTTTTATTGCATTTAATAAGCATGAACCATTGTGATTAAAATTATGAAGTTGTGGGCTTGACAATAGTTTTGGTTGGGAGTTAGCCCATATGTGCTGTCACATGGCAAGCTTTCAACATTGCACTTATTTATATTTAGTTGATGTCATGTACTTTTGTTTATGGATGCCTATCATGGGTGAAATGAATGTGGATACTTAGTAAGTTCAAAGAGTTTGTATAAATGGTTAGAGAAATGCCTGGGCCGCTAATCTAAGCCATGCATCATTCATGGTGGAAATTTACAGCATAACCATAATGTTCATTCAGTGATGCACCTCATAATAAAAAGCTATACCCATAGTAAATAAAAGAGTGCTGAGATTGTTCATTGTCTGTTTGTCTTGTTGTTTTGACATGGGCTTGTTCATGTCAAGGGGCAAGAGGTACCCCAGTGCAGTTCTTGATGATACTATTATTACTTGCAATGACCTTTATTTGAATTTACTTTGTGGACCAAAGTGAGTAACACATGGTGTAGGTACTTGTATTCAAGGGACATGAGACATTCAACCAATACATTGTCAAGCACACCACTCATATTTGCTTTCACTTTAAACATTAATCATTCAAGATGCTATGATAGGGGTAATGAGAGCTCCACACCAATGACTACCACATTGCAAGCATTAACTTAAGTAGAAGTGTTTGGAAGTTAGATGAAACTTATTCATGCTTTACCTCTACTTATTTATCTATCCAAAGTGTCCACCTTTTATATTCAGTTTTCATAAGAAGTACTCTATGACCACCATAGGATGTTTTTACTTTTCATTATGCATACATTTGGTCCATAGTACTTTCTTCTATGTTACACTTTGTGAATTTATCATTGAACATCTTTACATTGAGTATTTGATATCACTTCATAATTTATCTTGCATATTGTTATTCCTTTGAAGAATGAATCATTTGACTTATGTAGCAATAGTAATCACCTTTGATATCCATTGATAGTATTAAAATGCAAAGTCCATGTTAGTTTTATCACCTTCATACTCGGGACGAGCATGGGTTAAGCTTGGGGATGTTGATGCATGTAAAATGCATACATGAACTTTACATTTTATTACATGTTATTCCATGTTATTTGCATCATATAAGGGTTATATTCATGATTTATATTGAGTTTTGGGGATAATTAACAATTCCCCATTTTTCTGGAATTAACCCTGCGCTGTCAGAAAACCCCTTTTTCTATATTTTGATGTTTCAGGGACCCAAACGACGTCCAAATGACCTGACTTTACGGGGATCACTTTTTTGGAAGGAACGAAACGTAGGCGCAAAGGAATCGAAGAAACGGAGACCAGAAGGCCGAAAGGGGTGGGCCCACGCGGCCAGATTCCCTGACCGCGTGGGACCCCCATTGGCCCTCGGGCCTCCGCTGCCGTCGATCTTTCTTCCCGAAGCTTCGTCTTGACCTAAAAACGACTATATATAGACCCCCCAGGGCTTTCGCGAAAGGGAGCGCCGCCGAAACACAGAAACCACGAAACAGAGACCTGGAGCTGCAGATTGGAGGGGGAAAACTCCGGCGGGGCGCTGCCGGGGTGGTCTCCATCTTCTCCAACGACTTCTCCACCGTCTCCATGATGAAGGGGGAGTAGTCCACCCCCTGGACTTGGGTTTGTGGTGGTAACTTATGTATCTCTCCTCTCTTTGAGCTTCACTAATTAGTACCGTATGAGCTGCTGAACATGATTACGGTCATCTATGTAATTCCTATGGTGGATATTGTGGTATGAGATGATTTGTTATGCATTTACCGTTGTGTTGGAGCTTTTATGATTTGTCATACTTTGGAGATATTCTATGATGCATGTGATGGTTTGATTTATGCATAATGCCTTGTTTATCCTTGTCATGAGGTGATTGACACCACCAAGTGTGGATAGATGAGAGAGATGTGGTCATGCACACGAATTATGAATCATTGCACTAGTGTTTAGAATATTGTCCATTATGAAGTATGATGTATGTAGGTACGGGATGGCCGATGTGACACGGCATATGTATTGAGTGACATGTGAAATACAGCCCAACATCCTTTATCTGGGGTAAAAAGAAAGAGTATGATGTGGGAGTGACAGCACCATGCTAGCCTTGCGGGGTGACATAGCACACAAATGAGTATTTCTTTCAACTATGTGTTTTAGGACATATAGCCGTCATTAAAAGCTACCATTAAAACATGACAATTGTGTGTACTTTATCTATAACATGATAATCACCGTAGATGAGAGAGAGAGGATTAAGTGAACCCATGAACCCATGTCCATTGTTCCTATAAGAGAAAACCTTTGTCTTGTCCTCTTGCATTGAAGAGGATTGGGACACTTTTACATTCTTGTTTTGTTGCATTAAACTTCCATCCATTAAATCAACCATCTTGTTCCTTAAACTTGTTTAGTGCATAATCAACTAAAACTTGTGACACTTTAGTTGTAGGGAATAGATAACTTTTCCTTCTTGCTCCTGCGGATCGATACCTTACTTCCACATTGAGAGGTGCTACAGTGATCCCCTGCTCTTGGGGGTTATCAAATGCTATGCCTAAATTCATAGACATACGAAAGATCCTGCATACGGATGAAAAATGGTTTGACTTGACCAAAAAGAAGAGGACCTACTACCTATCGTCAGAAGAAGCTAATCCTGAGCGCAGTATCCAAAGCAAAAACAGAATAGGTAAAGTGATGTTTCTTTGTGCAGTGGCAAGGCCAAGGCGTGATGCGGATGGAGTGACATTTGATGGAAAAATTGGGATATGGCCTTTTGTCAAGTTAATTCCAGCTGTAAAAAAATCTAAAAACAGAGCCAAAGGCACTTTGGAAGTCAAGCCGGTGACAGTTACCAGAGATGTCCATCGAGACTACCTATGTAAGAAAGTCATTCCAGCTATTGAAGCCCTATGGCCAGATGATGACGAAGGGACGATCTACATTCAACAAGACAACGCACGTACACATGTTTTGCCTAGTGATCCAGCTTTTCAAGCAGCTGTAAGAAGAACAGGGATGGATATCAAGCTTATGCAACAACCTGCAAACTCACCGGATATGAACGTGTTGGACCTTGCATATTTTAGGTCCATTCAGTCCTTAACACTAGAAACTGCACCAAAAAAATCTGAGTGACCTCATAGAATCAGTTGAAGATGCTTTTCACAGTTATCCAGTGGATAATCTTGACAAAGTGTTCATAACTTTACAGTCAGTTCTGCTGGAAGTTATGAATGCTAGAGGTGGCAATAAATATGAGACTCCCCACATGAACAAGGACAAGATGTTGAGAGAAGGAACTCTGCCTATGGCTCTAAGGATTGATGGTGAACTCTACCGAAAGACCTTGGAAATTATAGCTGCCTATGAAGCAGAGTCATTATCCTTGTCAAATGGAGCAACACCAAACAAGAAAAGAAAGAGGAAAGGAGTACAAGAAGGAGTGGTCATTGTTTAGAAGGAGAAAAATATTTTGCAAACAAATCTGTATGTTCAGGAGTATTTGTAATCACCACTATCTATATGTATTTGCACTATATGTGCTCCTGCTCTACATGTACTCACTGATAAATATTGACACTTGTAAGTGAGAAAGCAAGCATCTGTGTTGTGAAGCTTGCTTGTTTATTCAGTTCATATTGAGTTTACAAATTTATCACAGTATACTCAAGAATAGGAGTGCAAGCGGTACAACAAATCCTTGCTGCTGACATTAACGTGCAGCACAAGTGAAGCAAGTTTATCCAGTTTTCAGTTTAGCACTAATCTTACAATGATATTGCATGCTAAAATGTGCTCTTAACTGATGAATCTTACAATTATATTGCACACATTACACCACAGTGGCAAAAATCATGAATCCTGGAGACTATCCAGCAAGTTAATTTTCAGTTTAATCTTACAATGATACTGTATGTTTTTTCAGCAGAGAAAGGCATTTAAATTGCATGTTTTGTGCACCACCAAAACGTCGTGTTAGAAGCCGTGTCACAGTACATATTTCACAGTTTCTGATAACCAGCCGAACAAGTTAAATGAGCCATTCAAGACATTATATTGGACATTTTACATGTCTATATAAGCCCAGAACTGAATATTGACATTAAAAATTCAACGCACCACACGTATGATGCATCCTTCCAAAATGAAAAAAAAGTGACAGAGCAACCTCCTACAACTACGCAAGAGGCTTGCCAAGCAGCAAGTTCGATTGTAGCAGCTGCAGCTCCTCCCTGCGAGCTTCATTCAACAGAGCAGCCACCTCATTTAATCAGACATTTACTTGTCCATAAGCCCAGAAACTGAATGCTTCTGGTGCTACCGCAGCTGACAAGGGAAGAGCAAGCAACGAGAGAGAGGAAGTGCTGCGGTGTGCTCACCTCTGAGACCTCGACGACGCCAGCCTGCTCGAAGAGCTGCGCGAGGCGCTCGCTGTCGACGTCGTAGGGCAGGTTGCCGACGTAGACCTTGGCCTCCTCCGGCGGCTCCACGTACGCCCCTACCTCCACCGGCGCCTCCTCCTCTACACTCTCCTCCGCCTCCACAACCTCCTCCTCTTCCTCCGCGATAGCAACCTCATCCTCCGCCGTGTCCTCTGCGACGTCCGGGTTCTTGATGGCCTAGTCCCGACCTCCGCCGCCGCCTCCGCCGGCCGCAGCCACTGGATCCGGCGCGTCCGGTCTCGCAGACACCGGATCCGGCCTCTCCGACGGCGGATCCGGCGATTCGTCGCCGGCTTGGACCAAAAGGTCCGATCTTTTCTTGGGCGACGGAAGGTGGAGGGGAGCGGGCGAGGGAAGGTGGAGGGGAGCGACCGAGCGAGGCAACGGAGGCGCGCGGGCGACGAGGCGAGGGTAACACGGGCAAAGAGGCGAGGGGAGCGCGCCGGCAAGGTGGGCGGGGGAGGAGGCGAGGAGAGCGCGCCGGCGAGGGAGCAGAGGGAGAGGGAGCGGGCGATGGGGAGAGAGAGAGAGCAGTCGCGTGGAGAGAGAGAGACGAGTGGAGAGCGCTGCGGTGCGGGACGGACTGCGGGTTGAGACAGAAAAGAACAAGGGGATGTTTTGCAAAAAGAGTAGTCGCGAATCTTTTTTAGGACCGGAGGGAGTATTAAGTATTTTGAAAAGTCCTTTGGAAACTACAAATTCCACGTAAAGTTCAGATCTTTGGATGGCGGGCTTTACATGGAATCATCCCTCTAAAGTGCATTCTAGCTAATCGACATATTGGTCTATCCGGTGAATGTCCCATTTGTCACCGTGCGGCGGAGGATGTGAAGCATCTTCTCTTCCAATGCCAGCCGGCGATTTCACTCTGGACAAAGCTGGGAATGTTGGATAAAATTATGAAGAAATCTCAAAATAATAGATCTGGGTCGGTAGTTCTGGAGGAGCTGCTTACTCAAGGTGATAATTCCCTATCGATCATGCCTGAAGTTGGGTTTAAAGAGATGCTTCTTACTGGCTGCTGGTATTTGTGGTGGCTGAGGAGACAGGTTACTCATAACAATTCGATTCCACCAGTGTGGCGATGGCCTATGTCTGTGTTAGCAATTGCAGGTAATTACAAGAAATCTTGTGCTAAGTTTATTGCAGGGACAGGTGAAAAATGGTCAAAACCTGAACCTGGATTTATCAAATTAAATGTTGATGCTGCATTTCATGCGAATATTGGATCTGGTGCCATGGCAGCAGTCCTTCGGGACAGCCGGGGTAATTTTATTGCAGCACAATGCCTATATATTGAGCGAGGATTAGATGCCGCATCTATGGAAGCAATAGCAATGAGAGATGGTTTGAGCCTTGCAAATGCGTTGGGATTCCACAATATTGAAGCAGAATCGGATTCTACACATGTTATCGATTTATGTATAGGCCAAGCTCAATGGTGGGATGCAGCGGCAGCTATCTTCGCAGAATGTGTGGACTTGGCTACTTCCATTGGGAAAGTTAAATTTAGGCATAGTCCTCAGACAACTAATAGTGTAGCTCATGAGCTTGCTAGTTATAGTTTCTGTAATCAAAATTCTGTTAGTTGGATTAACGAACCTCCGGGTTGGTTAATGAGGACGTTGATAAACGATGTAATGGTTGATATTGGTTAAGGCGGCAAGTTTCAGACACACTCTTTTTCTTGCCAGGGTACCGAAAGGGACTGGTAAGGTTTTTAATGAGGCGCTGGCTGACCTAATATATGGGGTGAAAAATTCAAAAAAAAAATATTTTGAAACGTAGGGAGTTTAATGAACGTCGTGCACTTTTATTACTGCTAAAAAATGTCTAGTAGGCGCACCGCCCGTCCAGATCTGCCGCACCTCCGGGGTCACCGACACCCGGTCCCACCATACCGTTGCCGGCCGGCCTCTTCTTCCCCCTTCCTCCCCTCGCGACCATTTCGAATTACAGAACACGCCACCGTCCTCCAATCCACCCCCGACCTCACTGCTCCTCCCCACCCATCATTCTCACATCACCAGATCTCTCACTCTCTCCCCGCCTCCCCTCCGCCATGTCGGTCTCGTCGCGCTTCGAGCTCCGGGTAAAGTCCTAACCCTACTCCACAGATCCACGCGCCGCCGACGCCCCTAACCCCCTCAGTCCTTCCAATGCAGGCATCGTCGCAGCTTCACCAGCCGCCGCCGCTGCCCGTCAGCATGAGGTGAGGGTCGCGATCTCTAGGATTCTGTTCCTATGTACTATAGGTGGGGGGGATTGTACCTGGTTGGCGGGTTCTGATGGCTGCGCGGTTCCGGTGTGCTGTTGTTGCAGCGGCGATGGCGGGTCGTTTGCTGACGCGGGCAACCTCGAGCACTGCGCCAAGTACCTCAACCAGACGCTCGTCACCTTCGGCTTCCCGGCCTCGCTCGACCTCTTCGCCACCGATCCGGTCCGTCATTCACGCCTTCTGCCTCTCCAGTCACTCGCTTGTGTTTCCACTGCTGGTGTTCCACCGATGCGACAGATTTATGGCATATTTTCATGTGGATTTTTGGGGCGCTCTTTCTGCTCGTTTAATCAGTTAAATTAAATTGTGGATGTATGGATGTTGTTAAGATCGTGGTAAAATCGCTGTCTGGTAGTTATTTTCTGTCCTAGGTAGAACATGCTTCCTTTTGTTTCTGGTGGTGGTCAAATTCGTTCTTGTCCCAAAAAAAAGGGACGAGTCGTTATATTTCAGGCGCTCTTTCACTAGATTTTCCAAACTTATCCCGTTTCTGTGGCGCAGGTATCTATTGCAAGAACGTGCAACTGCATGTATGCACTGCTGCAGCAGCGACAGAGAGACCTTGAATTCCGGGAATCGACCAATGATCTACGGCAGCGGTGAGCTTACCATTTCTTTTGTCTGGTGACCCAGTTCTTAGTTATGCATTGCCCACCAGATCTGCAAGGCAGTATAGTTTAGCAATGCAGTACACTGCACAGTACTGACCACTGTATGGACAGACTGGTAATTGCTGGTGATGCCTGTCGGTCTCAGATGTCATTATTCTCACTGCGTTTTTGCTTAACCTTTGCCATGCGAATATACATTATGTTATGGCTCTGTTAGGTTAGGTAACATTAAGGTCAGGGACATAGACCAGTGGCCTAGGTACCGTACAGGCCATTCTTTGTCAATACCTTCTGAAGTTTGGTTGTATAGAGTATGGCTGGTGAAGTTAAGAGTACTGCAAATTTCGAGTGCAAATGTTTATGTTTCTGCAAATTTCAAGCGCAATTTTTGATGTTTATGCGTTTGCCCCTGCTGTTCGCTTGCATTTTCTTATGTTATTGGTTCCAATAACTTAGTGTCGTTATTGCCCCCCATAACTCAGTTTCCATACATTTTTAGCATGCCTCCTTTACCAATTCTGTACTCCATGTTAGTCCTTATGTTTCCTTGTGAGCTGAACAGACGCCATCATCTTGGGTACATACATATTTAAGAAAGGGAGATTTTGCCACAATGAATGGAGTTTGACTTAAGCTGACATCAGTTTAGTACGTGCTGTTGGCTTTATAACTACGTCACTGAAGTTTAAATCTTGATTTTGCTTGTCTGTGGAAGGCTGAGTTATGCTAACTTAATGTTTTTTCCCATTTGTCAGCAATCATCATTAATTGCACCTGCACAGTTCCTCTTGTGTAGGGTCTATATCTTGATTATTTTACAGTGCTAATGTGCTATAAGGCATCATTTACTGCAAACTCTGTTAGTACTATGTCTACAGTCTACATGTAAACGAGTCTGTTTGCTACTCATTCCTACAACCTCTGTTCCGTATTATAAGCCGTTTTGGCTAACTAATTTAGTTTACCAAAACAGCTTATAATACAGAATGGAGGGAGTACATGTCTGCGTGGCCTTTAGATCCACAGAAAGATTAATGTTGGTAATTGGAAATTTCCAATATTTCGAAGGTCCTGCACTCCTGCCCAAATGTAGTCAGTATATGGTGAACACTAGTCCATTATATGTTCATTTGGATATATATTCTGGGCACAAGCTCATTCAGTTTGTGATATCAATGCAATTGATTGCAGCAGTTGGAAGGTTTTATAGAATATTGCTGTACCACTATGCAATATATGTCTAATTGCGGGTTGTGTTATATAATGTGCAGTATGCAGTCTGATATTTCAAGACTGGAAGCCAAGATCGAAAGAATGGATGCCCAATTAGCAGCAAAAGATCGAGAGCTGGCCACTTTGACCCGAACGGTTTGTCCTTGTGTCAACTCTTGTTTGGGTCCGTTACCACTTTGAAATTCTAACCCCCAAGAATCCCACCGCAATCTCCAGGAGGCCAAAAATACTGCATCTTTGAAAGCTCAGATTGAGAAGCTGCAGCAGGAACGTGATGAATTTCAGAAAATGGTTATTGGAAATCAGGTTAAATGGCCTTATCCTACAGTTTTTTGTTTTAAAACTATTA
Organism: Poa pratensis; assembly: GCA_947311845.1. Lineage (NCBI taxonomy): Eukaryota > Viridiplantae > Streptophyta > Magnoliopsida > Poales > Poaceae > Poa > Poa pratensis. Next base: position 2,265,133 of record CAMZMU010000122.1, on the reverse strand, counting down.
TGTTAATTTTGTCGTTGTGTTTTTATTGAGAATTTCAACCATTCTTGTTGCTGTGATGGTGAAGTCCTGTCCTGATATGCTATCTTGCTTTTGTCAGCAAGTACGCACCCAACAAATTCATGAAACAAAGAAGAAGGAAAAGGAATACATCAAATTGCAGGTAAGTTTAGCATTTTTTTTTTCTCATAGGATATATGTATCAGTCATTGAGATTTAATCTGAATTGTTGATATTGGATGGGCCTATTTCTGTTTGCAGGAGAAATTAAACCAGGTGCTGATGGAAAAGAAAAAAGAGTCATCACGTTCAGGAATGGAAATTATGAACTTGTTGCAGGTGTTATTTCATGAATATTCTCGATATTATTAGTCTAGTCTCTACTGATGCTTAGTTGTGTAAGCGAAGCTTCTGCTTGACGATTATGATATTTTATTTAACAGAAAGAGGGACGACAAAGGGGAACATGGACTGGAAAAAAGAATGACAATGACTATTACAAATGATTGTAAGCATTACACCAGTTCTGTAATACCGATACATGGATGGTTAAATCTACGCTAAGCATCCTTGAACACACATTCAGGTTGATGCATATGAAGTGAAAAAGCAAGAGCTAGTCCAAGAGAATGCTGACTTACGGGCACTGCTACGTTCGATGCAGGTATAAATTGCAAGGTTGCGATTTTTATTCCTTGCTTTTGTTTCTTATGTATGAATTGTGACATGCTAAATTGCCAATAGGATTCACATTGTATTATTCCTTTGATGATGGACATATGTACACAATTCTTTTTGACATTTTCTATAGGTATTCCTTATATCCGATATTTGTTATGGTTATTTCAGTGTCTGTGAAATGTAATAATTTATTATGAGAGCTCTTGTTTTGTATGTATTCTGAAATACCATGATTTGATGTGTGAAGAACTGTAATAGGATTTGTACTCATTGTATCAATATTTCCGCTAGTACTTGCAAACTATTGATGATTGTGCTTATCTGAGTAATAATGTTCCTACGTCAGATGGATATGCGTGAGTTTCTCAATGCTCCAAATGGATCATCACAGCCTGCTGTTGCTGGAAACGGTAGGCAGGAGTCAGGATCTCCGCAGTCCCCACTTGGTGGCAAGACGGTATGCATGCCCAATCTTCTTTACAGAGTTATTGTTGATTTTCCTTTTCTTCTAGCCATTTACATGGTTTCTGCAATGTATAAATGGTGAAAAAGATGCTTATCTTCATGCCTTCTCTTCCCTAATGTTACATGACTTGCTCAATGTTGGAGCTTAATCACTTAGCTCCCTTCTAAGAAGGTTGTGCTTCACACACACTAACACATATGCATATATGACAGACACATATATGCTCTATATTTCATAGATATGCTTGAGGCTACATCTTGGCTTCCAATCTTTTCTTCTTGTGTTCTGGTTGCCTTACAACGATGGGTACATGTCCTATTTATAGGACTTTACAAACCGACCTACTAGAAAATATCTACTGGCTTCTACTAGCTTCTACTGCCTTCTAGAGTGTATTACAATCTCTTTTACTCTAGAGACTTCTACTAGTTACTAGCTTAGCTACTAAACTACAGTAGTGAAAACCCTACTAGGTGGTAGATATTTCTATAATGCACAGGATTATTCCAACAATCACCCCCCTAATCCTGATGCGTTCACTTGTGAAGCCTATCGGCCACGGACTCGACCTGGCGCACACATGCCGGTCGCCACCGCCACGGACACAACCTGGCGCTCACATACGCCGGTCGCCACCGCCACGGACACAACCTGGCGCTCACATACGCCGCAGCTTCTCTTTTCGACGCACTGACGCCTTTCTTCCACCCGAGCTCAACCTCGTGGTGCTTCAACGGAGTTACAGGGGTTGGGGATATATAGCCGTGGCTCGCACATACGTCGCCACGGCCGCGACCACAACGCGCACTCACGCGTCAACGCACCCACTACGCCACGATCGGCACGCCCTCAGCTCACGCACATGCCGCGCACTGACGCAGGCAACGCGGCCGTCTCGAGCAGCTCGATCTGGTCCTCCCCCTAACTCGCTCGTCGCCACGCTCCACACGCCCCAGCTCGTGACCATGACCGCGCGCTGACGCGATCAACACGGCCGGCCCTGCGTGCCCAGGACGCGGTCTTCTTCCTCGGCGACACACGCCGAGCTTCTTCTCCGTCGGTGACACACGGAACAACCGGAACGCACACACACGCCGGTCGCCACCGTGCTCACGCTGGTCGCTGCTTCCATGGCCGTCGCATGGCTCCGCTACGGTCTCCGTGGCCGCGCAGCACCTCCACGCCGCTGCCATGCCGCGCCACCGCGGCTTCTGCGCCCCAACACAGGACCTCCGCGGCCTTCTCGCCGCGCCACCACGCAGTGCCTCCGCAGCCTCCGTCCGCCGCGCACCACGGCCCGAACCTTGTCGCTCTGATACCAATTGTTGGAGCTTAATCACTTAGCTCCCTTCTAAGAAGGTTGTGCTTCACACACACTAACACATATGCATATATGACAGACACATATATGCTCTATATTTCATAGATATGCTTGAGGCTACATCTTGGCTTCCAATCTTTTCTTCTTGTGTTCTGGTTGCCTTACAACGATGGGTACATGTCCTATTTATAGGACTTTACAAACTGACCTACTAGAAAATATCTACTGGCTTCTACTAGCTTCTACTGCCTTCTACAGTGTATTACAATCTCTTTTACTCTAGAGACTTCTACTAGTTACTAGCTTAGCTACTAAACTACAGTAGTGAAAACCCTACTAGGTGGTAGATATTTCTAGAATGCACAGGATTATTCCAACACTCAATTGGAGTCACAAGATCTATCCTTAGTTTCATTGTTCTTTCTCCTGGCAGGATGTCTTTGACTTGCCCTTTCACATGGCCAGAGACCAGATAGAGGAGAGTTTGCGCACAAAAATGGCTTCAGTAAAGGTAGGAATCACTCAATAGACACTGACCTACCCTAATGGTTCATTGTGATCCTTAACTTGGTAAAATAATTTATTGTACAGGCGCGGATGACACAACTTCAAGATGCTCAAAAAGGTGCTGAAGTGACCTCAGAAGTCACCGAGCGTGAACTTGAACTTGAAGCTCAATTGGTGGAAGCCAGAAGCATCATCCAAGAGCAGGTATGTGGTGTTTAATCCCTTCTGAATGACATTTATATGTAGCATTCAATCTCAAATACGTATCTTAAGTTCTAAACATGGTAATCAACTAATCATAATCAGAAAGACGTCTCTAGCATGGTAACTGCAGACACCGTATTATACGGATTCAGTTTGTAGTATCTCCATGTCTTCATCCATGCCATGTTCTGATTAACCTACATTTGGGAACTGAATTTACAGGCGACCATCATGTCTAAGCACCTCTCCAAGTCTGATAAACCAAAGTGAGGTTTGATACACATTCTCTATAGTTCTCTTCTGTTCACTCCAAAACTCACGCATTCATACAATAGCAGGAGGTTAAGTGGCCTGGATTCTGAGCGTGAGGCAATTCATTCTGCGTCTACAGATGCGTAAAGATACTTTGATAGAGTTCTGGAAGACTGCAACGCCCATCATGACGGCCTGTGATGACCGTCTTTGTGTTTGTAACCACCGTAGTATAGCCCAGGATAAACCTCTTCCGGGCATGGTAGCATGAGTCCAGCCGCAGCCTATGTAGTATGATGTGCAGGAACATCTCGTCTGCCGTTGCTAAGCGGTAATCCTGTAGGAATGTCAGCGTAGCTACTACTAATGATCTCTGATGGAACGGAGTCTTGCAAAGAATTATGTGCCTACTTTTAAATATGCGTTCATTCTTTATGCGGAGTGTAAATTTTGTCTAGCCGCCTCGCCCTCTCGGTTTGGTTAACTACTGCAGATCTTACCTTGTGGCAGAATGTATGGGCAAACTGTAGTTTCAAAGATCAAATTCGGTCGAGACTTTTGGGAGGTTCACAAATGGCAACAGGGTTAAGGTTATGCATAAATGGCAGGGTGAATTCTGTCTTCTCACAAATCTGAGACTTGTACGCGGAGATGTACCTTGGCTTTCTAACCCCATTTCACGTGCGTAGGATGGATTTAGTTAGTGATTTCGTGTACGAGTCATGAGCTCGTAGTACTGTCATGTTCGTTTCATCCGATCTGATGGGGAAGCTGATTCGAACTAGTGTGGTTTGGTGCCAGCCAATCTTGTCGCTTTCTGTGTAATCAGTGCGAATCTGCAGTAATGATCCGCCCGTATGTCAGGCACAGTCCTTTGTCTCTCCAAGTTGAGTTGGAGTGGCGCACAAAATTCTGAACGTGATCAAGTTGAAAGAACTTATATTTATATTGGGTGCGCTGTGACTTTGGATGTGATAAGGGGTGGCCCGATCTTCTCGATGAACTCTCACGATAACTTGACAGATAACTAGTGCTTCACTGAAAACTCTCCTGGCTGAACCCTGATGCCAATGCAACAGCACTCAATCCCCTTGGATATTCTCAACTACACACTCTTGCACACGCAATCAACGATCACGAGTGGTCCTGTATCCCCCTGATTCCCAATGGAACAGCAAGATAGCACGTAAACTTTGCAAGCAGTAACAATCACCAAACTGGTGAGGATAAATTCAGATGAACATTGTTCAAGTCTGGAATCTAGGGTTTAATTTTAACGAGGTCTAACTATTACAAAACGATCTGATCGCTATTTATTGACTAGGTGCGCCACGCGCCTTGATGCGTCGTATCAGTTGTGGGCTCCTTTGCTTGTACGTCCGTGACCGTACTCCTGGGCTGATGTCGCTTGATAGGCCCATGCAGCATCTTTACGTGAAGACCGAGTAAAAATAGAAGCATAGCTTCGTACGTTCCTTCCTGGCCACCATGCAACGAACCAAAAGCACATGCTCCTGGCTGGACACTACTTGATTCATTACGTGACTCTCCATGGCCACACCACGCACATGGCTGGGTCCCACACTCATGCACACGTGATTAGCACATGCACGTAGCTGATTTAACTTGGACAATTTCTTGTGTCTTGTGGTCGCCGTCCTCCCTCTCCTCCCGCTGGCGCCATTTCGATGGATGCCAAATCTAATCAAATAATAATACAATGATTTAGATAGTATACAATTCTGAGATATCAATGTATTATTTTTAACAAGGAATAAATTCACCTGATAATAATCATCAGTTAGGCTTAATATTTCCTTCCAATTCAAACATTTATAATCTCCATAATTCATATATATCCTCATCATCCTCCCTTTCTTCAAGAAAAGCCGTCCGCGGCTTTGGATAAGCTGAAAGTGGAAGAAACAAAAAGAACAACGTGTACGCAGAATATTTGTATATGTAGCAAGTTGTATCATTTTTGTGTAGATGATTATTATTCTCAGTATTTAAGATGCAACTCAATTTGCAAATATAAGTGAAGTCCAAATCAGTAGCATATGTATTCACCAAATTTTGTTGCAAATCAAACATATGTGTAAAATCATGTTCAGATTTAGCAAATTGTAAACAATCCAACCGAGGTAACACAATGTTCAATTCAGCAATGCTATCACAAGTAATACATATGTGATCCACCATAAAAATTTCATTCATGTTATAGTCACCAACTAGATGAAAAGTGAAACCAGGAACATAGGTGCTAGAATTAACATATGAAATTTCAGAAATCCTATTCATAGCACATTGCACAGACATTGGTTCATCTAACATGATATAAGACACAACATTAACAGGTGGTATTTTAGCAAGCACTTCTTTATGTGTAATCATTACCACATGCTCAAAATTTGTAGTTGGTAAATCAGCACATGGTTCTTTAATATGTTTATCATGCAAATCTGAATTATCATGTATGAAAGTAGTAGGCTCACAAAATTTCGAATTTGCGTGTTGCAGCTCCAAATCAGCACCAATATCAATGACATCCTCCTCAGAAGTAGTAGGTACTGATTCATCTATCTCAAGTGGTGATGCAGGTTGTACTAGTGAGGACTCCCTTTCTTCAAGAGTAACCTGCATATCACAAGAAACAATAGTAGGCACAATAGTAGGCTCCTCCAATGCATGTGTTGGTGGTGGTGCAGGTTGTACTATAGGCTCCCTTTCTTCAAAAGCAACCTGCACATTACAAGAAACAACACTAGGAGTAGACATGATTACATTAGTAGAAAGAACCTCCTGAATATTTTCAAGTGATGCATGGCTTCTTTTATGCCACTTATGATTCCAAAGAAATAGTATATCAGGATAATATCTCTCAAAATTGAACCGAAATTTTTTGGACAATGGTGCACTTAACAAAAGATGACAACATGTAAAAGCTTTGGGAATCACACTACAATGAATTTGCTCCGTATGACCATTAATGGTTAATGGAACAAGAGTACGTAGAGTAATTCTAATTTTATCATCATTAGTAAGTAACAAATATGGAGCTAATTGATATGTTTCCAATTGCAATTTCTCAACAACATCAAGACTAACAAAATTATACCGAGTACCCTTATCAAGAGTAATGACAGCAGGACAACTTTTGATGTCTGCGATGAAGTGGAACAAATCTGAGGCAGGTATCCCACTAGAATTCTCCTCCCAAAATGTATCACTGCAACAAGAAAAAGATGGTAATGGCTTATCCATGAAAGGATCAACCATTGTTAGTATATATAAATATATGGCAGTATGTATATGGTGTAACTCTCACAACTCACTCGAACCAGCAAAGAAAAAGTATCTCACCGTTCCAAAGTGAATAGGATGTACTTACCAACAAGGATCAATGAAAAGTGTACCAAGTGTGAGAAGAGAATAACCGGGATATCAAGTGTCACAAGACAAATAGGGTATTTGGTGGGGCTTGGTTGGGAATCCTAACAACACCAATTCACAAAGCGTAGCGCTGATCGTATGACACGGAAACACTCGGAAACGCACACGGTGGAGATAAATGGGGCAATTGCAACTATAGGGATGAGCTGAGAAAATTTTATATGTCGGAGAAATGCTCGTGTTGTAATGCACAGGAGAGACACTAGCAAAAAGCTCAAATATAAGGGCACAAGATTGCTCAATTCTACTAGTGCAAGGCAGGAATATAATTCGCAAACAATGCTCCAAACAGAACCGATATGAATAAATTCTGGCCTCTTTTTCTTTTTCGCTCGGCACTGTAGCAACAGTAATGTCGGAACTTTTCTTTTCTCTTTTTTTTTATACTCTTTTTCTCTTTTCAATAAATTCTCTTTTCTCCTTTTTCAGTTAGGCCGTACAAATATGTCACGGGAGCAACTATAAAACAGACTGCCAAAAGAATGCACTTTCCAAACCTATATGAGCAGCCCAAAGAGCTATGAATTTACTAGTCTCGGTAGGAAAGTACTAAACACAAAACAGAGATTGGCTTTTACCTAAGGCAGACTCGGAAAAGGAACTGAATTAGACACGGACAAAGAACAGGCACGGCAGGTTACAGCAGCAATTTTTTTTAACAGATCTGATCCCGCCGTGTACGCTGCAACTGCACTAAAACGAGATCTGATCGATCTGCTCCCCTTCACGTGCATGGCAGCAAAAACGACCAGCAGATTGATTGGACAAATCGAAATTCCTTTCTCTCTTCTTTTGTACAGCAGCAATTTTTTTTTTTTCAGGACTCCACGTGCTAGCAATTAATCTCTGCCCAAACAAACACTGTACGCTGCAGAGATTCGTCTTGACACGCATGCGAAAGCTTTTGTATGGCGCAGCAGCGACTCGACTGACTTCCGATTAGACGAAAACGTAACAGACTAGGACTCCGTCGACAAGAAAAACAGACGCAGAGAAAACAAACCTAGACGCAACTAGACTCAGATCGGAAGAAAAGATACGCAAAAAGGACACGATCAGCAGCTAAACGAGATGAAACGGTGCAGATCTAAGGCTATGGCAAATATTTTTGTGGGGCTTTTTCTGTATAGGACGAAAAATAAACTAATCTAGGGATAAATTTGTGGATGCTCACCGAGTAAACCTGAGAATCTGATACCAAGATGATAAGGGGGTGGCCCGATCTTCTCGATGAACTCTCACGATAACTTGACAGATAACTAGTGCTTCACTGAAAACTCTCCTGGCTGAACCCTGATGCCAATGCAACAGCACTCAATCCCCTTGGATATTCTCAACTACACACTCTTGCACACGCAATCAACGATCACGAGTGGTCCTGTATCCCCCTGATTCCCAATGGAACAGCAAGATAACACGTAAACTTTGCAAGCAGTAACAATCACCAAACTGGTGAGGATAAATTCAGATGAACATTGTTCAAGTCTGGAATCTAGGGTTTAATTTTAACGAGGTCTAACTATTACAAAACGATCTGATCGCTATTTATTGACTAGGTGCGCCACGCGCCTTGATGCGTCGTATCAGTTGTGGGCTCCTTTGCTTGTACGTCCGTGACCGTACTCCTGGGCTGATGTCGCTTGATAGGCCCATGCAGCATCTTTACGTGAAGACCGAGTAAAAATAGAAGCATAGCTTCGTACGTTCCTTCCTGGCCACCATGCAACGAACCAAAAGCACATGCTCCTGGCTGGACACTACTTGATTCATTACGTGACTCTCCATGGCCACACCACGCACATGGCTGGGTCCCACACTCATGCACACGTGATTAGCACATGCACGTAGCTGATTTAACTTGGACAATTTCTTGTGTCTTGTGGTCGCCGTCCTCCCTCTCCTCCCGCTGGCGCCATTTCGATGGATGCCAAATCTAATCAAATAATAATACAATGATTTAGATAGTATACAATTCTGAGATATCAATGTATTATTTTTAACAAGGAATAAATTCACCTGATAATAATCATCAGTTAGGCTTAATATTTCCTTCCAATTCAAACATTTATAATCTCCATAATTCATATATATATCCTCATCATCAGATGATAAGGGGTGGCCCGATCTTCTCGATGAACTCTCACGATAACTTGACAGATAACTAGTGCTTCACTGAAAACTCTCCTGGCTGAACCCTGATGCCAATGCAACAGCACTCAATCCCCTTGGATATTCTCAACTACACACTCTTGCACACGCAATCAACGATCACGAGTGGTCCTGTATCCCCCTGATTCCCAATGGAACAGCAAGATAGCACGTAAACTTTGCAAGCAGTAACAATCACCAAACTGGTGAGGATAAATTCAGATGAACATTGTTCAAGTCTGGAATCTAGGGTTTAATTTTAACGAGGTCTAACTATTACAAAACGATCTGATCGCTATTTATTGACTAGGTGCGCCACGCGCCTTGATGCGTCGTATCAGTTGTGGGCTCCTTTGCTTGTACGTCCGTGACCGTACTCCTGGGCTGATGTCGCTTGATAGGCCCATGCAGCATCTTTACGTGAAGACCGAGTAAAAATAGAAGCATAGCTTCGTACGTTCCTTCCTGGCCACCATGCAACGAACCAAAAGCACATGCTCCTGGCTGGACACTACTTGATTCATTACGTGACTCTCCATGGCCACACCACGCACATGGCTGGGTCCCACACTCATGCACACGTGATTAGCACATGCACGTAGCTGATTTAACTTGGACAATTTCTTGTGTCTTGTGGTCGCCGTCCTCCCTCTCCTCCCGCTGGCGCCATTTCGATGGATGCCAAATCTAATCAAATAATAATACAATGATTTAGATAGTATACAATTCTGAGATATCAATGTATTATTTTTAACAAGGAATAAATTCACCTGATAATAATCATCAGTTAGGCTTAATATTTCCTTCCAATTCAAACATTTATAATCTCCATAATTCATATATATATCCTCATCAGGATGCGAACCACATGACAGAGAAATAATATTCCCGGGACGAAGGTTTCTGAGGCCTCGAGTGCATAATGGCATGAGTGAGACGCTTTTAAATGAAGAAAATCAATCGGCAACCAAGGGTAGCAGCTCGGCCGCGTTCATCCGTTCCTGTCTTAATTGACGTCAAACGGCAGTCTCGGTCAACAGATCAAGTACATCCATCATCTGCCGGCGAAGCTTCCAGCTTCAAGTCTTCAACCAAAGCCACAAATAAACAAATGAGAGAACAATAAAAAGAAATGAATAGATTTTTTACGCAAAGTTTCTTACTGAATATTGATCAATACTATCATGAATCTAATAATCATTTTTAACCGAAGAATGCCAATACTATTTTATGTGGATAATTATAATATGCAAAGTTGCTTTCTAGGAAGTTATGTGTTCCAATACGATTGTAATATGAATATATAATTAGTTAGAAATATTCTGCATTTCTATTATTTTGTTTTTGGCACCCGTCATGCTATGTTTGGACCATGCCACTAAGCCGCGAAATGTGCGATTGCAAACCTTAACTAGATGATGGTGTGTACAATAGAGTGATGTTAGTCTTATTTTGTCAAAATGAGAAAGATAATTGTGGCCTGCAAGAGAATAATGAAAGAGTGGTATTTGTTTTCTTAGCTAAGAGAAATAATTTCTTTATGTCTGAAATGACGACAATTTTCTGTTGATATCAAATGTCATTGCTTCATCGCATATTTTTATCGTTCTCTCCATACGACGTTACAAGTCCCTTCGGGAGAACCCAACGTTCATCGAGACCAATTCAACATGATATCGAGTAATTGTGAGAGCAGTGCGCCCAAAGTCGAGATCGAAAGCATTCCTCCTTGGTACTTAGTAGGGTGTCAAGGGAGATTCCACTCAGGCCCCACTTTGAGGTCATCTAATACACAAGTCAAAATTTGAGAGCTTTTGGTGATTTAGAATGAATTAAAAGAAGTATATAAGTGGGATCCCACTTGTATCCGCTGGCTGTGTAGATTCAGAAAACAAATTTGTAATCACACGAAAATCATCTGTATCTCATGGGATCCAGTAGTCTTTTTCAAAAAGTTTATTTTTAGATCTCCAAAAATTCCGCAATCATGTAAGGATATATATACATGTCTAGTTTGTACGACCAAAGTTATATCGAAATATTTTTTTCATATGTGGCCTGCACAAAAAGACAAATCCTGGAACAAAATATCAGATATTTTAATTTTTTTTGGTTTTTAGAGCTATGATTTTTCTGATTTTTTGTGTAGCCTACAATAGCGTATTCCGGACGTAGTACATAAATATCGGTTTTGCTATTCTTCACTCGAGTGGAAATTAAGTTAGGTCTCACTCAACTCTAATCCCATCAGATTTACATCGTGATTCGTGAGTTATAATTAAAAAATTCTCGTTGCACATATAACTGGATAGGATCATCTGAGTGAGAGTTAAATCAATTCTCACTCGGTCGAGTGAGACATAGTCACTCCCCATAAATATACGGTGCTGATTGTCCATCCGCTCAACGGCATCAAGGACCGAACCACCCCCAACTAACTTATCTTCACTTGTCCTGTGCCCACATCCTCCATTTTCCCAATTGCAAAAACTCCAGCTTGCTCTCTCTTCGAAAGGGACATCACTGGGAAAGAAGAGAGAAGAGAGCGCGTGTGTGCGCGAGATATATATCCCGAGAGGGAGGGTGAGGTGAGGCCGCGAGGTTGAGAGGGAAAACACGAGCCACCTCCCGTTTCCACCCGCTCTATCCTATGGATAGAGCCACCGCGACAGCCATAGATATCATCGACATGATCCCATCAACGCCTTCGCCTTTGTAGCACAACCTCACCCCCAGTCTCCTGGACCAGATTTGATCTCCATCCTCGCACGTTCCTTGGATTCTTTTTTATTTCTCCAAGGGGGGAGAAGATGGCAGAAATGGCCGTGACCGTCGCCGCCGGGACCCTCCGTCCCTGCTCCGGCGTGTCGCCGGCGGCCTCCGGGAACCGCCGCCTTGCCGGCTGGCGGCCCGCTAAGCTGAGGTGAGGAGACTGGCCCAAGATTTATCTTTTGCTTTTGCCGCATTAGATTCAAAGTCTTCCTTTCCTGATTCATCGTGTCTCCGATGGTAATATGCTGTGCTCGGCTGCAAAGACTTCGCTCCAAGATTTGAGTCTCGTTTGTCTAGAATTTAGAACTGAGGGCCTTTTGGAATGAACACTGCAGAATATAGTTTTGTTCAGTGGGATCTCTAGAAGTTTAGTTTTGATTATGCGTATAACTGTTCGTTTTATTCATCGCCTACGACCTACCCTGGGTGCTAGTTTATTAGTGAATTCATGATGATATAGCTTGTTGGTTAGATTCAGTTGTTATGTTTTAGTTGCAGAACATGCCAGATAGGCAGATACTAATAGTTGGTGTTATTCTGGTGAGAGAGTGTGAGAAATTCGGGTTCCTCTGGGTGATTTCGTTGTTGAAGTGGTGATGGTACTAATTGGTTTATCGGCTGAGGAGGCTGATACTTGTTATTGCCTACGAGTGTTGCTATGTATATTAAAGGTCTCCGGATAAAGTTCTATAAACATAGCTAGGCAGGGGATGTAAACCAAGTGATGCTTGCACAATATCTGGAGTCAAGAAATGCTATCAGTTGATTCATGTGATTCTTCCTTGGCTGAAAATGGGATAATGGATTTTGGTGCAGTTTTGATTAGAATAAGTCAGTTCACTGTTAAGTTAGAGCTAGTTTAACTAAAGCAGTGGCAGTAGTGCAGCCGATGACTGTTTTCTGGTGGTGAGTCTGAGGAGGCTGATTACATTTGCAGATACTGTCACTTGTGCTGCGTTTTATTCTTTCGTCCTGGATGTGTGAACTAATGTATTATATTTTCTTCTGCCGACTGGTGTGATCAAGCTTGATATTATATTGTTTGGTCCACGGTGTCGCCAAAATTTACCCTTTTCTGTTGCAACAAACCACAGGTTTAAAACCTTTTCCTTTGTTGTGTTTTTACTGTCTGATAAGCACTAGCTGTGCCATGTGAATAAGATAAGCTGTTTGCTATATACTTGCTTTCTGTTAATAAATTAAGTCCTCTAATATTTTGTCTTATAACATCACAATATTTTTAGTTACTACTCTCAATGTTTCCCATGTGTATTAGTTACAACAGTTTTGTTTTGTTTTGTTTAGATTGTCGTCTCCAGCTTTGAGGGTTCCTAGAGCTGCTTCGCCTGCAGCTGTTGAGGTAGATAGCATAGCTTACCACAAAACATTGGATGAACCTTCATGTTCAACTGCATATACTTTGGTTAGCAGGACGGGAGCCGTAGCAACACTGATACAGTTCCTACACCGAAAGTTATAATAGATCAAGACTCTGATCCGGATGCAACTATTGTGGAAGTAACCTTGGGTGACCGTCTTGGGGATCTTCTTGATACGGTATGTTGTTTACATAATCTTTTAAGTCTATTTCACCGTTCAGTCATTCTTTGATTATTATTTCTAGCATCATATATAATCATGTCATGCTGATTATTTGTGCTTTGTTTCATGTGAAGATGAGTGCCCTGAGGAATTTAGGGCTAAATGTTGTGAAAGCTAGTGTCTGCCTCGATTCTTCTGGCAAGCACAACAAGTTTGCTATAACAAAATCGTAAGTGGATATTTTTATCATTATTTCAGATATGAAAGCTTGGCATGAGGAATCTCATGGAAGCTTGATCTTCCAATTATAACAGAATGTGACATCTTTCTTCATTGTACTTTTCTGCACCTATCAGTTCTTGTCTAGAATGAGTGACAGGAATACTATACAGGTCGACTGGTCGCAAGATTGATGATCCAGAGTTGTTAGAAGCAGTACGACTGACAATTATTAACAACATGCTCGAATATCATCCTGTACTTTCCTAAACCCCTCTTCGTTTTTGCTTTTGTAAGCTGTCTTCAATTGAATCTTGTATACTAAGGGCTACATCTTTTAATTTATTTGACACCAGGAAGCTAGCAGTCAATTGGCCATGGGTGCTACATTTGGGATAGAGCCCCCTACGGAAGTGGTACTTGCTTAAATCCATTCATAGATCAAATAGTTCACATCCTTCTTATCTCATCAATATTGAAAGCTTGAAAACGTCTCAATCTTTATGGACGTCCCTAAAACCATATGACTTGTCTTTATATATATTAGGAGAAGAAAAAATCACATAGAGGTGTGCAAGACACTATTTTCTGTGAACTTCAATGCTAGTAATGTCTTGGCTGTAAATTTATGTTTACCTACTTGACTGCTAAACCCGACTGTATAAAATATTCTTGGTAAAGATGGACTTGACTGACACCTTGTTGCGAAATAGATTGATATGTTTTTGTGCAGAGCAACTTGCATGAACTTCTCATAGTTTTATTGCCATGAAATTGAAGTCTGAGTGCACCATCAGAATCACGTCTTCTGTATTGACATGCATGAGATTTGTGAGCTTTTCTGTATGTAAGTAGATCTTGCTCGTAATTGGCAGGTTGATGTGGACATAGCAACTCACATCGACATCTATGATGATGGTCCTGAAAGAAGGTATTCTATGTGTTGCTTTATTCTTCATAATGCAAGGAAAATTTCACGTACTTTAACTTCATCCTAATAAAGTGCATGTGATTGGGCTAGAAGCAATGTAATGATCCATTCTTTTATGGATGAAGCATGTGTCCTAAAGAAGAGATCTGACTGGAGATTTAGCTTGTCTTTCACGTACTTGTCATTTGGAATGAATATGACCACATTTGTTTTTGGAGGATTTTGAATAGCAAAGTGCATTGCCTAGAGGCTATAATGCATGCATTAGAGTTATCTGCACTTTGCTCGCCTTGACCACAGTAACGTTTTGGTTTGTTAGATTGCTGTTATTCGCCATACCTATATGATTCAAAATAATTTGATCTCCTCCAATGTTCCGTTCCAGTTTACTTGTTGTGGAATCAGCTGACCGTCCCGGGTTGTTGGTTGATCTTGTTAAGATCATAGCTGAGATCAACATCACTGTCCAATCTGGAGAGTTTGACACTGAGGTGACATGAGTCGTCCGGAGCCTTATTTTCATTCAAAAAGCTATTCTTCTGCTGACATTTTGCATCTTGTAGGGGTTACTGGCTAAAGCAAAATTCCATGTCAGTTATCGGGGCAAGCCACTGATTAAGGCTTTGCAACAGGTAAACTCAACTGTGCCTACAATTTTCTGTTAGGTGAGATATATAGTACCCATGAAACCAGGACAGTTCCAAAAGTCCTGTCTTTGATCTGGCGTGAAAGAAAACTGTAATCACCAGAATATTCTGATTGCCCAATGTTATCTCTGTAATATTTCAAATGATCAGTTGTTGAGTGCTTTCTGAGTTAGTTTGTTCCTGCAGGTTCTTGCTAATAGCTTGCGCTATTTCTTGAGGAGGCCGACAACAGAGGATGCCAGTTTCTAGGCCACGCCTTCAGATTATCCGTGAGATGATAATTCCCAAACGTTATCTCTGTAATATCATCCACTTTATTCTTGAAATATGCATAATTCCCAAAAGACGGGAGGTATACGTGATCTTATGGCGCATACAGGTAAGCTATCTTCATTTGAAGGGTAGTAGGCTGATACTGTATGAACTGAAGTAGCCTTCTAAGCTTACATGCTGGCATGATTCATAAGCATGTAACACATGATTATTTTGCTACCTGGGATGCATGTTTGATGATAAAATAAGATGACGACTTGTGGGGCCAATCATCTGTTGTTTTGGTGGACAATGTGCTCGTTTAGTCATTCCATTTTCAGATTAGTCATGGTTATGATAATAAGTGTGCCTTGAACAAAAGCTACGTGTTCGACGGCTGCCAGAACTTGAAATGTGCACTGAACAAGAATCAAAGGACCAGGTCACCTGCAAACACCCTCACCAACCATGGTTTGAAGACCGCAATAGCCACTCGACGCAAACAACGACATCGAATAAACGCAGATGGAACGTCGACCGGGGACACACCCCAAGCAGCAGTACATACTTGCAGTTCTCCACCAATTTAGAGGGTTGGGAAAAACGGACCTTACCATAGATCCAAACAAAATGTTTCACCATAGGCCAGCGAACAACTTTCCTTGAACGATACACCCACTGCCAAGATCCAATGGAGACAAACAAATCTGACATCACCTACCCTCACTGGCCCTTAGCCAACGCCAGAAACATTGACGAGGTAGCGAGAGGTCAGAAAGATCTTCTTCCAATGCGCCATCATCGTGACCACCTCGTCGATGTCGCCGTGGAGACCAAAACCAAACTCTACCTTTAGCGACCTTGCAACAACACTAAGCCAGGGGTCCCCACCCCCTCCCACCGCCAAAGAGGCAAATAGAGGGGGCATGAACCCGTCGATTCACGGTCAAAATCGGCGGAGACGAGGCAGATAGTGGCGGCGGCTAGGGTTGAACCCTAGGTCGCCGCCTCCGTGTTTCTTTTTGCGTTAATTGAGTTCTGGTTGCTGCTACGTTGTTTCAACAAAATACATTAGCCTTGATAGGTTTCAGGAGCATTCAATCAGCCCAACTGCGATCTAGTTTTAGGCCTGCTCTACGTCTACCTCGCCTCGCCACCGCAGCGCGCACCTGCGAGAAGCTCGGCTGTCAGGGAGGACCCTGCCGCCGGTAGGGTGTGCATATACCGGAACCACCCAAACCGGTGGAAACTAGATAATACTTGCTAGTACAATTTCCTTCACAAACCCAATCTTTATTTTTAGCTTATTAGTACAAAAAAAAAAAAGAACTAACCCAAACCGGCTAAACCGTGACACCGTTTTTGCCCACCCTTAGCCGCCGGTACTACCTTCGGGCTTCGGTGAGGTGCAGCGAGAACCACACGGACTCAACGGCTGGGCGCGGCGACACATAACCGAGCGAGAGTTAGCTTGAACTCCGAGAAGCTTTGATGGATGGGACCTGGTTGACCTGCTTTGCACCAACCCAAAAGACTGCTCCATTTCCATGTTGATGCCAAGCACCCAACCATAGCTGCTTGGTGCTCTTGGTAACTGACGGAGAACGATTCAATTAAACCTGGTCATGGGTAGCCCGGCCCGAAAATCCCAAGCTGGACCGGGCCTGTTTTTTATCCCAACGGTTGGGCCAGGCCGGACTCGGGCCTAAAGCGTCGGCTCAGTGTTTTGTCGGTGCTCCTACGAGTAGGGTGTGTGTGTTAATAGAGGTGAGTATACCTATATGTCGATCCTAAACTTCGAAAGAGAAATCTGATCGACTGCAGCTGCCTTCAGCCCGATCTCCCCGTGCGGCTTGCCGTGTATTTTACAGCGAGATAGGCATGTCAAGATGACTTGATTTTCTTAGCAAAGTCGCCGAGCGATCTCCGCTCCAAAGCTAGCTCACGCAGGAATTGTTGTGGCTGGCCCACGATGGATTCGAATTTCCTCTAATGGGACTCAAGCCGTGCGTAATTCCAATAGCAGCTAGAGGGATATGCTGACAGGAGACTAATCTACAGGTACCGGATACATACAGTACACAAGAACAATGAAAAATTCGGAGTTGGCAGCAGCCAATTTCCTAAGCTAGCCTTGTTGCTATGCAACGAGTTGCAGTGCAGCCCACGCTAGTTTGTAGCCGCCGCCTTCCGAGACTAGTCACCACCCACCGGACGAGCGTGTAAGGATGACTCTAACGGGGCGACGCATCTAGTCCGCGCGCCTCCGTTCCTGTCCGTGGAGGCCAAAAACACAGCCCAACGGGCGACGCAAACGGATCGCGGTCCGTTTTTCGGTCCGCCGCGACCCATTCTTGGCCCAAATTTGGGCCACCGATGCGTCGGCCGCGGACGCGAGCGGAGCGCTTTTGTGTCCTGCCCTAGTCCGCCCCTGGCCCGCGCTTGGCCCCCGTGTCAGTGTGATACAACGGTCACCTACCCCGCATTAACTGTCCCTAGGAGTCGCCGAGTCGCTGCGCGCGCCGTTGCAGACGCGGCAGAGGAGGCCGAGATGAAGCAAACACGTCGCGCGGCAGAGAATGCCAAACGCGCAGCCAGGCGCAAGCAGCAACGCGATGCCGAGGCCGGCGGTGCTACGTGTTTCTCAAGGCCGTGGCCAAACGGGCGGCTGGCTGGACGTTCCTCAAGGCCGAAGCCCTTGATCTCCCCCCTTATCGGCCATGGCGGCGGCCGGTTATTAATTAGGTTTAATGATAGTGTAGATTAATGTAGGGAGATGGATCGCCGGCCGGCGTTCACATTAGGCCGACGGCCCGGCTACTCCAAAACCGCGTACGGCCGGCTATATAGTTGCCTCGCCGCGGTCCGCTGCTCATCATCGCACCGATGGCAAACCGGGAATACGAAGCTGTGGCCGTGCAGGCGGCGCTTGCCGTGCCGAAGGAGGAGGAAGCTAGTCGTGCCCGAGGAGGACGCCGTGCCGAAGAAGGAGGAAGTCGTGCCCGAGGAGGACGCCGTGCCGAAGGAGGAGGAAGTCATGCCGGCTACTCCACCGCGCCCACCTGCCCCGGCGTACAATCCCTGGGAGCCCCGGTCTCCCTGGGAATCTCGGCTCGCCTTGGCAGACCCAAGGCGGTTCGCACCGCCGTGGACTCTGGCCGCCGCGGAACCAGAAGCGGCAGTGGCGCCGGAGTACGTGCCGGGATCTCCACCGCCACCCCCGGCCATCGATGCGCTGGCTACTCCACCACCACCACCGGAGGAGGACGACGACGAGGAGAAGGCCTAGATTATAGGTCGTATTTTATTATAAATTCCCAATGTAATCTTCAAAATTCTATGTTTAATGAAATATTGGAAGAAAAAAAAGTTGGCCGGACTGGATGCGTCGGACCGTTGGGGGCAGTGGCCGGAAAGGGGCGGACATGGGCCGGACGCGCGTCCATTTGCCGACCCAAACGGACCAAACGCGGAGCAAACGCGCGTCCGTTTGGGTCGCCCCGTTGGAGTCATCCTAAGGTAAAGCCGAAGGTGGAGGCTGCGGACGCCGGCGGACTCGGCATCATGGACCAGTGAGAAGGCGGCCCACAAGGAGATGGCCTATGATCTGTATAGGAACATAAGATCAAGTTGAGGCCGTCGAATCGAAGCTCGCTTCCGGCAACGGCGGACCGAGGGTTAGAACTATTTAGGGATTAATTTGCATAATAAACAGTCTGGACACGGGCGTTTTAGTGCAAAATATTGAGGATCTGAGCCGGGCCACACAATTTAGATCAGATGGCTGACCTTCCTCGGATTCAGGGATGCACCAACGAAGTGGATTCATAGGATACGACGCCTTAATTGATATTGTAACAGTTCCATTTCGTTAGGCTTGCAGACGAGGGTTCATTTTGCATGTTGTTGCTGAAGTGCGATGCATTGCACTTATCTTTCCATACAACCATAAAAGTAAAAATGAAAACCATGAAGTTAACGGCGCATCAAGAAAAGTTTTGTTAGACGAATATAATCACCGTGATCCATTGTAGTACCAAACTCCAATGGAGTCATGTCTAGCTGGTTTCACCCAATCCCCATAATTCCCCAATCCCCAATCCACTAGGGAGGGGTAGTGTTTTCGGTATCGAAAAAAATACACTAGAATTTGAGAAATTCTGAAGAAAGTGGGGATAAACCTATCAAATACACTAGAAACAAATTAATGTTCATTTAGGGATATGTGGGGATTTGGTGTAAAGGTCCAAACAACTTAGGTTTCTTCGATCGATCAATACCTGCTGTCCTCCTTAATAGTTCGATTTGTTCGTGTTATGCCGCGATCAGTGATGTAATATACAGTATCATATTAAAAACTTGCTAGCAACCTGCAATTAATTATGCGCACGTACAGGGGCGTAGCCAGGCCCAAGGCTACACTGGCCATGGCTTGGGCGTGCAAGCTAATTTCTTTGTTGAATTTCGCTACTGTAGCTACTATTTTCTACTGTTCACTACTATAGCTTGAGGATGGCCTGGGGCGTTGGCCAATCCTGGCTACACTACTGCGCACGTACATACAACAAAGCTCTGACCAGGTGTCCTAAACGAGGAAAAAAAAACAAGGCGAAAAGCTAAACAAGATGAGCTTGCATGCATGCATCTGCAACCTTCGCAATCATTAGTGCCCAACTAAAACCCCTCAACTCCTCAAGTCAATTTATATATCCGGTAAGACTGCATATAGTACACTTACTAATTGGCTTGAGTACTCAAATCCTTGTAGGTACCACTCGTGCATGTTCTTCCGACAAGCTATCGGAGGCAACACAACAAAAACATTTGTTAGATTCTTCAAATAAAATACTTCTAGCAAAGAAGAACACGACGGCTCCATGTCACTCTAAAAGCGGTCATACATACTCCTGTTGTACACGACAAGCACCAAACATTATAGAGTTAGGGCCTCTTTGGATTGCATCGGTAACTTTCCTTGATAATTGAGGAGGCGAAAAAAAACTTCCCCTCAGCTCGTAACAATCTTGTAGTCTTGCATAAGTAATATGTCTTTGCCATGACGATTTCATGTGAAATACGTAACAATGTGCAATAGAGAATACCCACCGTGCAAACTAGATGAACCTTGATAGTGGCCTCCTCGAGACCTCCTTTGCTTCTCTTCTCATGGTGTCACCTCGTCGATGTCTGAAAGAGGGAATGCGCTTATGTATTTCCCCGTAGATATTTTTTTAGTCTGCATTCTTCTCTTTTCTTCTCTATATATTCCTTCTCTAATGCATACTTCTCCATTGTCGCTATCATAAACAATCGATCGAGTTAACATTGCAAGGAATAAGACCGGAATCGGAGTAAGATGGGGAATAAAAAGGTCTAGCACCACATGTTCTTACGAACTTGATAGTGCCACCTTGTCCCTTGTAATGCTGAGTGCACTTTGATCCGCGATATCAAACAAAGTTATTTTGAAGATTCTTTTCAGAAATAATACTTATATTCCCTCCATTTCAAAATGTAAGATTTTTAAGCCTTTTTGGTTTTGTCCTGATTCACACATAAATGAGTGAATCAATATATGATTCACTCATTTATGTGTGAATCAGGACAAAACCAAAAAGTTTAGAAAGTCTTACATTTTTGTAGGAAGGGGGTAGTTTGTTCCCACTAGATCATGTACTCCTTATGTCCGAAAAAGAATGTCAATAAAATGGATGTATCTAACACTAAAATATGTCAAGATACACCCTTTTTGCGACATCTTTTTGGAATGGAGGGAGTAACTCCTTATGCCTTGGCCTCTCAAAAGAAGGGTTTATGTGTACCCTAGATATGTACATGCACTTTTAGAAACACTTAGGTAGATAGGTGCCTGATGATCGTGTTCGTCTTCTCTTTGGCTAATTTTTTTTTAAATAATACACTAAAATGATTTAATTACAGGAATAACACGCGTTTCAATTTTTTTCCAAAAATAGGATCCCGTCGTCTTCGTCAATGACGACGTCGACCTGTCGTCGTTGGCAATGACGACAGGGCCCACAGGTCCACGCGTCGAACGCTTACTGGCTGAGCCACGTCGTCGCAGTCGCCTCGCTGGCTTGTCGTCTTCGCTGGCCTGTCGTCCACGCCGATGACGACATTGGCGGGCCCCGTCGTCCACGGCAATGACGAGAAGTGGCTGCATGCATGCAGGCGACAGCCCGGCCGAGCGATTTCCTCTCTCTTCACTTCTTTCTTCTTCCTCACTCGCCTGCGTGTTCTTTGTTCTTCGTTTCCTCTCACTGCTCCCCACACAAACCGAATTAAATCTCCATTTTATACCAATAATCTTCAGATTTGCCACCATAAATCGGTGCTAGAAGGTTAAGAGAAGCTAGGGGAACTCCGATCTGTTGATGGGATAGCTCGTGGAGGTTGTGGTGATGGTTGGCGGGTGGGGGTGATGGTGGTCGTGGAGGGCTGCATGGTGGTGGTGGTGGTGGTGCTGGAGGCCTGCATTGTGGTGGTTCTGCTCGTGTTGGTGCGCCGTTGATTCGAGACTGCCGGACGGCGTTGCCTCTCACGCTTCAAGGGTATGATTCGACGGTCATATGCTATATTTGTGACGGTAGTAATTTTGTAGTGCTATATTTGTTATATGTATGAACATGCGTTGTTAAGAAATAGTTTGTGACGGTAGTAAATATTGTAGCTATATTTGTAGTAAATATTTATAGGTATATTAACGATGGTCAATATTTATTTATGTCAGCGGAGATGTCTGATTTAGTGAAGATCAGGTTTTTCTATGGTCCTGGTAGAGTCCAAATGTGTGAAACGGGAGCTGATCTGAGTGAGTTTGATTATATAGATGTTGACCTCCCAGCTCCTCAAACATGGTCTATAAGTGAGGTAAAAAATTGGTTGACGGAAGTTTAGGGCTTGATAGTCAGACACAGACCGTCAGTGTTCATGCTTGGTGGAGCAATTCAAGGACAAATATTTACTTCGTTTTGAAACCACTGGAGTCTGATTCTAAATGGGCGGGATGGTTAAAAGGTTGCGCAAAAAGGAATTGCTCTCCTTGTGCCCTAGTTCTTCCCGCCTTCAACGAGGTCAGTGTCCCTGAGGACGAGTTTTCTGCCCATGAAGGTGAGGGTGCTTATGATCCTGGCCAGGGAAGTGAACCGATGGACATGTCTATGTCAAATTATGGGTCTGATTTTGGTGGAGGTGAGAGCAGTCAAGTTGAAGGAGAAAATGAGGTAAATGACAGTGGGGAGGTGGATGGCGACGAGGTAGACGGGCAAATGAACGGGCACATGCAGAACGAGATGGAAGCTGAAGATATAGATGGCTATAGTACTGAAGGCGATGATTCCGATGAGTCAGACGGAGAAGAGAACGTAGATGAGGTACCAAATCCTGCAGCATGGGATCGGGACTTCTCTACGACCATGACCGTAGATGATGGTCATGATTCAGCATGGGAATATCATGAGAACAACATTGCCAAGGGTGCTATGTATACTGACAAGCAAGCTTTGAGGGATGCAGTCATCAAATGGGCATTGTCCACCTGGAGGGTTATGAATACTGTGGTGTCCAGTCAGAAATATTTGACAATGGAATGTGCTGAAATAAATTGTCCCGGCAGGGTGCATGGACATCTCCCAAAGAATGGTTATAGCTGGAGGATAAGTGACTTTGTACCTCACACATGTCGAATTGACAGTATCCCTAAAGAGCATCGTAATCTTTCTTCCACGCTTATAGCTCGGTTGCTATACACGAGATAGTGTCATGCGCATCGATGGAAGTTAGTGCCCTCCAAACAAAAGTGGCTGTCAGATTCAATTATGAAATATCTTATGGCAAGGCTTGGAGGGCTAAGCATATGGCGCTTGAGAACAGATTTGGTTCATATTTCGACTCATATGACTCTGTTATACGGCTGCTACATACTCTGCAGTACCGGAATCCAGGCACCTATGTAGAAATCCAAGATTTGTTCAGGCCAGAGTTCCCAAATGTGAGGGTGCTGCATCGAGTGTTTTTCTCATTCGCCGTATGCATCGAGGCTTTCAGACATTGTCGTCCGGTGATATGTGTAGATGGCACATTTCTCACGGGCAAGTATAGGGGACAGATCCTGACTGCAATTGGTCAAGACGGTAACAATCAAGTTGTGCCCCTCGCATTTGCTTTTGTGGAGAGCGAGAACATTGACAGTTGGACTTGGTTCTTCAGGCAACTGAAGATAGCTGTTGTGAAGGATAAGCCGAATGTGTGCATCCTTCACGACAGGCATGCAGGCATACTCAGCGCGATAAAGACACTAACCAATCCTGCGCCTGAAGAACAGACTCCATGGCAAGACATGCAGAGCCGTTGGTGCATGCGCCATCTAGGTGCCAACTTCTTCTCGCAGTTTGGAAATAAGGACCTGATGAATTTATTCAAGAAACTATGCAAGCAGAACCAAGAATGGAAGTACACGGCGATACGTGATAGACTTGAGTTGTGCATACAGAGACATGTTCGGGACAGGAGGGCTGCACGAGCACGAGCTGTTGCTGACCATGCAGCAGCTGTTGCTGCACAGTTAGCTGTTGGACCCGTTCCCGAGGAGGACGTGCCTATTGGTCTTTGCGACCTACCCGGATTTGACCCGCCTGGAACTAGGAGAAGACGTGCGAGGTCAATTAAAACTTTTCAGCAATGGATAGAGCATGAACCTTTGGAGAGGTGGTCTTTGTTGCACGACACACATGGAGCAAGATACGGTGTCATGACAACGAACCTGGCTGAAACATACAACTTTGTCCTCAGAGGAAACCGTGCGTTGCCACTAACAGCCATCGTGGAGGGCATTTTCTATGGCACGGTGAAATATTTCAGAGAACGACGTGAAAAAGCTGAGAAGCATATGATGGACAACCCGACCTCGCCCTACTGTGAGAAGATTACGAAGTACATGAATAAGAAGCTGGCTAAATGTTGCTCCCACTCTGTAACTGCCGTTGGGAATCAAGAAAGGAGGTTCGAGGTCCGGCTATCCCACAACAAGTTCGGATCTGCAAACGTGGTGAGGACGCATGAGGTGAAGATTGGTAATGAGGTTTGGCCAACTTGCGAGTGCACCTGCAACAAACCAAAATTGCTTCACCTTCCGTGCTCCCATGTCCTTGCTGCCTGCAGGCAGTTAGGGTTGAACGCAATCTCCTTTGTGTCTTCATATTATATGAAAGAGGCAGTTATCAATACTTGGACAGGTGAGATGCTGGGATTTCGATCAATGGGTAACTTCAACACTGTACCCCTAGGTGAGAGGCGGTACATACCAGCTCCTGAGCTACTGCGTGAAGGGGTAGGCAGACGACAGTGTCGTCGCATCAGGAATGATATGGATGAATCCGAGGCCGGAGGGCGCACAATGCAATGCCTTCAATGCAACCAATTTGGCCATACGGACCCTGATTGTCCCACTTTTCCTGGAGAGAGACCTCCCGTTCGTGGACGTGGTAACCGGCGTGCGCGAGGACGAAGAGCGAGAGGAAGAAACTAGGGGTCGCTATGTTCGAATTTGTATTAAGTGTGGCACTATGTTTGAATTTGTATTAAGTGTGAAACTATGTTTGAATTTTTAATAAGTGTGGAACTATGTTTGAATTTGTAATAAGTGTGGAACTATGTTTGAATTTGTAATAAGTGTGAAACTATGTTTGAATTTTAATAAGTGTTTTTTCTGTGTTGGAATTTGTAATAATTGTGGAACTATGTTTGAATTTTTTTTACTTTGAATTGTGTCTGCAGGGATGGAGGGCATGTGGTTGCTTAATCCTCACATTGATAGTGGGCATCGTGCTAAGGCATTAGAGGGGAATCCAAGGAAACTTAAGCCCCTAGTCTGTCGCACGGCAAAGGAAAATTGGAGGATTCATCCTGCGTGGGTACAAAGGTACTGGTCGTATTTATTTTACAGACGCATGTTTTTTCTATGTCCACAAGTTTCACGTACTCTTGTTTTACAGATCATCTTCGATATATTCGTGGAGGAGATGTCCCAACAGAGGGTTATGAGGCAGTTTGGTCTTCGACAGTTGGTAGATCCTCCTCCAGTAGAGCATCCCCTCCCAGAGGTGCACCACAGGTATGTGTTAAGTTGTTTATTTCCTAAATTATTCCTACTACATCAGTTTGTACTGATAAAAACTCACCCAAATTATAGTACCTCGAGGATGGGAATTAGGTGGACCGCGAGAGAGTGGCTGCAGAGGCTACAACCTTACGTTTCAGACTGGGACACTGCGACGGAGCGGGTCTGGGTCGAGACTGTCGGGTTTGATATCGCTCTATACAATGCCTACCTGCAGAGGTACATGTCAGGAACACGTCTACAAATCGTTCAGCACTCTCACCCAGAGGTTATACCTGCCCCTACTACGTGGGATACGTACCCGACATATGACACTTCTGCGTCCAGACAGCACGCGGTAATATTTTGTTTCTTTTCACTAATTCATCTATCTGGTACATGCTATCACACATATATATATATATATATTTAGTCCGTTATATTTCTATTGTCAGGCTAATTTGACACAGGAGATTCAGAATGAGTTCGCCGAGTATGGACGTTCTCTTTCCACTGGCCCTCTTTTGGTACCACGGGAGGAGCCGATGTCCTGGATGAGTAGGCTGGAGGGAAAGCTACGGGACGTCTACGCGACACTCACGTGCACCCGCAGAGAGGACGTTGTTCGCCACCCGGCTGGACAACGGACCCCGTGCCCCCCTTCACGACGCCAGCAGCGGCAACAGCAGCAGATGAATCAGGAGCAGCATCAGCATGAGGAGGAGCAGAATCAGCACGAGGAGGAGCAGCATCAGGAGCAGCATCAGCACGACGACCAGCACCATCACCGACAAGAGCCGCGTCCACGTATATCAGCACATTCTAGGCAACCTCCTCCCGACCAACCAGGAGGCTCGACGTGGCAGGGTTCCACTTCCAGTTACGGATATGGGCCACAGTCTCCACCTCAGTACCGAGGTCCCGCCCCGTCATACCATGATTACGGTACATATATTGTTTTCAAATTTCAATTGGGCCCGCGTATTTCTTACGTACTAACGATTCCATCTCTAGGATCCTATGGACATCATGCGGGTACGTCCGGACACCAGGCGTCCGGATCTGGATCAGCGTGGGGGAGTGACCAAGAGGGGGGACACTGCAGGAGATGTCCCACTGGATGAGCATTTTTGACACTGCAGGATACCCAACGCAGCCGTCACAGGGTCACATTCAGCAGACTCCTCCACCATACCCCACACAGGATACACAGCATAACGTGGACTTCACAGTGCCTCGTCAAAACAGGGCACCACACAGGTATGGGTGGTCGACGCCCACCGAGCCCCCTCTTCGTGATCCTCGGCCACGCAGGGGCCAGTGATATCTATGTATTTCGATTTGTATGTGAGACATATTATTATCTATGTAGAAGACATATTATTATCTATGTACGAGACATATCCTTCCACATTGCATCGATAAATTAATCTAACATACAACTACAACTCTACGTTACAACTTCAGTAATTCTACATACCGGATCTTTAAGATACTTGTAAATAATACATGGAACTCAACGATAACTCATTCTAATCAATGAATTCACTTCCCTCTACCACGTGTTCGTGATGGAGGCATGAAGTCATCATCACTATTTTCAGATGCGACAGCCTTCGATGCGCCAACACTCTTAAACTTACGTCTGCATTTGCCTCGTTTAGGAGGCATGAAATCATCATCACTGTCATCTTTGGCCTTTGATATAGCCCTCTTCACGTCATCAGCGTACAATGCATTCTGTGGACGCCCATCAGGACAAGCGCCAAAAAGAGCTTCCATCCAACAAAAATGAGGGATCTCTTTGTTCAGAAACTGTGCGTCTGCGGGCCAGCGCTGCACAAGAACAATAGCAGAGGAAAAAATTTCAGACAAATAACACTATATTCTAACATAATATAACTTCTGTACTCAGTTAACTCCACGTGAAATGCATAGGCCTCCCGCGAAAAATGGATTATCTTTGACTTAGGTGTCATAGGCATGTCCCGTAAACCCGCCTCGATATCTTTTAGCTCATTCACTCTCTGCCACTTCCACCGCCACCCATCAATTTCATCTAAAATTTCTCCAGGGGTCATATGCGGGATATTGTATTTTTTGGCTATAGTTTCTCTCAGCTCACGAATGTTTCCCCACTCACTAACTAGCTCCCTATAACAGCTCTTCGCCCTACCCTCCCTAATACTACCATCAGTCCATCTTACGGCTTCATACAGAACACACCATGACCTATGTTCCAAACTAGGACCCGAACTACCAGACATCCTTCCTATGCGACTAAGAAAATCACCACACACCACACACCACACGCCTCCATCACAACGTCTGCCGGGGTATATATAAGCTCACCCGGGAGAAAAAGAGCGGGAGGAAATGGGCGGGAGAAAAAGAGCGGGAGGAAATGGGCGGGAGAAAAAGAGCGGAAGAAAAATGGCGGGAGGAAATGGGCGGGAGAAAAAGAGCGGGAGAAGAAGGGCGGGAGACAAATTGCGACGACCGGGAAACACAAAGAACACGCAGGCGAGTGAGGAAGAAGAAAGAAGTGAAGAGAGAGGAAATCGCGCGGCCGGGCTGTCGCCTGCATGCATGCAGCCACTTCTCGTCATTGCCGTGGACGACGGGGCCCGCCAATGTCGTCATCGGCGTGGACGACAGGCCAGCGAAGACGACAAGCCAGCGAGGCGACTGCGACGACGTGGCTCAGCCAGTAAGCGTTCGACGCGTGGACCTGTGGGCCCTGTCGTCATTGACAACGACGACAGGTCGACGTCGTCATTGACGAAGACGACGGGATCCTATTTTTGGAAAAAAATTGAAACGCGTGTTATTCCTGTAATTAAATCATTTTAGTGTATTATTTAAAAAAAATCATCTCTCTTTGGACGGTTTGTCCCTCCACGATGGCACACATGGCCGTGCAGTTCGGCGTCTCCTAATTAAGAATTAGCATCAAATAATTAGGTACGAAGTTATTGATTTGATCGCCGTCTGATCGTGTTTAAGGATCCATCGATGGAGGACATCTTTTCAGGCGTGTCGTCTAGTGCATGATCTCCCAGGCTGGCTAATTGGTCGACTAGCTAATCGGACCAAGCTCAATCATTGCGAATCAGCCAATGCACGCATGCGTATTTCCATTTAGTATCTTCCCAAGTTGTATTATTATTTGCATATCAAAACAAAATTGTGTTGTTATCTGCATACTCTCCGTCTCAGAGCCACGGATATGGTGCAAACAAGAAGAGTAGTAGTTATTATTGTTTGCTGAACTTGGTAAGGTTAAAACTCTAAGGGCTCCTTTGAATCAAAGGAATTGCAAAGAATTTGTATAGGAATGAATCCTATAGGAAATTTTCCTATCTTGGTTGTTTGTGATCCTATAGGAAAAATTCATATAGGAATAATTGTACTACTTCCCATAGGAAATCTAACATTCACTCCAAGCTCATTTTACAATTCTTTTTGAGAAATCAAACAAATTTGGTGCATGAAAAATCCTATACGATTGGAGTGTGCATGACATTGGAATCCTACGATTTTCCTATTCCTACGACTTCCCTATCCTACGAATCAAATTGGCCCTAAATATAAAAGAATCACATTACAATGTTGTCGGTTACATGGTTCCGGACTATCGTGTCATATAGAATCACGGGTAATACTAGCAAATGATGTAAATCATACCACTACTAAAACTAATCTTGATTAAGAATCACTAACGCTGTACCTAGAGTCCTACAATAAACTCACCCTTGAACAAGATTTGAGTGATCAGTTGTCTCCATTTCATGTATTTTCCATAAATTTTACCCTTTTTAGAATCTTTGTGGTTGTATCGGATTGATATAATGCAAATAACCAAGCAGAATAATTCTACCAAAAAATAAACACCAAGCACACATCAGGCTAGTACAGAAACGAATGCAAGTTCTTCATCGACTTTTCGATAGGAACACATTAACACGTCACAGCAAGGGACGCTTTCAATCGACACACTTCTTCATGCATGTTGCTACATCGCCGACACATCATTGTCTAGATCTCCATCAATTTGGTCGTCATCAATAAAATAATTCAACGCCGCCACCACCGCCGCATCGTCCATAATGATGGACACGCGTATTCTGATAGTACTATTAAAAGACGTGGCATGGAACTAACAATGGCATCAACCACGTATGATAGTAATTACTACATCGACATAATGTCATCACTATTGTGATGAACTCTACAAGGCGCACACGGTTTTGCAAAAATGATGTGTGTGGTCCAGTATTGGCAAAGCTGGTGGTTTCACTTATGAACGCGTCCTCTGTCATCCCTAAAATACCCGCGACGGTATGCCTCAAGGTGCAAAATGTCACCCCCGACGGAACCATGTGACCGTCACAAGGTTCGAAATATTCTCGATTGTAGCTCTGTCATACACATCGCGCAATATTTTGTGCCGCTGATACTCGCTGCTACACCGAGTACAATGAGTACTGCATAAACTGCGACTACGTCGACCGATCTTGACATCAAGGGCAACGTCTACAACTATATATGCATCGACAACAATTCTAGTCAACAATGCCCATGTCTTTACTCGCGTCGACTTGTGTCCACGTCACTCCATCTGTGACCGCGGGAGGGAAGAGATGAAGAGACATGGAAGGCACCAAAAGGACACAATTACCATACTAGGTGATCCCCATTAGAGACGTAGTTGATGATGTCGGAGCAGAGAAGACAATGGAAGTACACGACCTCAAATCCGGTTGTAATCGTTTGCTTCACTCCTGCTAGGACCGAGGCAGAACGTTAGAATACTCGTCTCTCTCCATCAGTTCGGAATTTTGATTGAGTTGGCTAGTATATCAATTTAGTACTAAAAACCTCTAAAATTTTGTTAGAATATCTCCACTGGCACATCGATAGGCCTTCCCATCGATCCAATGGGGATTCAGACACGAAAGGTGATGTAGCCCGGGTCACGTCCATCACCATGTCAAGCAACCAACATATGACAAGTCGTCATTGAGCTCAAAGGTGAACTCATTCCTCTACGAGATCCCATTTCTTGTCCCTTTGGATGGTATACTACTTGAGCATCTACCCCTTTGGTTATGCTAGGTTTGATACGATGAGTACGGACATCCGGGAAGATGCCGAGGAAACCCAAGACTCAAGACCATCCAAGGTGTACACATGGAAGAGGAGGAGAAAGCGACAAGACGAAGATGAAGACAATGGCGGAGCTAGTCAGGCCGGCCTCCAGCCCGGCCTAGGCCGGCTAGGTGCCAGAGCCGGCCGGCCTCCAACCCGGCCTCCAGCCCAGCCAGGCCGGCCTTCCTGCACGCCTTGACTTTTAAGTCATGTAATTTACCCCTTCGTCCTAGACTATAAATAGGAGTCTCCTACCTCAGATCTAGGGATAGAGTCTATGATGAGAGAGAGTTGAGCATAGGCTCCTTACCCACCCCTTGTGGTGTTGCCTCCCCTTGTGGGGAAGATCCCTCTTGTAGATTCAAGGCCTCCTCTTGTGGAGATGAATCAAGACCTCTTCCTGTAGTTGTGACTACTTGACAATCTTTCATCCTTGGGTGACTCTATTGGTTCGGTTGGATTGACCGTTAAGAGAAACAATCCCTCAAGATCTCTCCTTGTAGCTTCTACTTGCCAATCTCTCCCTTTGAGATTCTATTGGACCGGCTTGGACCTACCGGTGAGGGAAAAGTGTCCTTGTATCGTGTTTGTGTTCTTGGCGTTCTTCCTGTTCTTCGTGTGTTCTTACGTGAGTTCGTCCAAATCCGCCATCAATCCGTGAAGATCGGGCACCCCTTGAGGTCCTAACCTCTTCATATGTATCAGAGCAAAGGTTGCCACGGATTTAACTTTTTTTCCACAGCAAATCCCCCCAACTTTTTCTTTGATTTTGAGAAATTCAAAAATTTCCACCAAAAATAGCCCCAATTGCTTTTGGATCGATCTGTGAATCTTGTGCGTTTTGGTAGGTTTT
The DNA here is from genome assembly GCA_947311845.1 of Poa pratensis. NCBI lineage: Eukaryota > Viridiplantae > Streptophyta > Magnoliopsida > Poales > Poaceae > Poa > Poa pratensis. The sequence goes on along the minus strand of CAMZMU010000122.1, from coordinate 2,233,620 downwards.
GATCCATAGATCTGTTGCTAAACTTGTTGATACCTCCCTATGTGTTTCCATGACCAAATTCCATTGATTTCCCCTCCGATTTGAGGTTTTTCTGGCCGTTTTTTCCGCCAAAATCGCGGATTTTCGAGTGGTCAACCGCAGCAGACTGCCCGGTCTCGAGGCCGGCCTTCAGCCCGGCCAGGCCGGCCTACCACCTGACGCCGCCGGCCTCCAGCCCGGCCTAGGCCGACCTCCCTGAAAACTGAAAATTTCAAAATCGATTTTGGCCATATCTTTCACTTCCGGACTCCGTTTTGAGTGATTTTTAGCTCGTTTCGAAGCTACGAACACGCTTTACATCACCATTGCGAAAGATCCATCATATCTTGAAGCCAAATTCCATGAGCAAGGACGGAACTTCGACACCAACGGGTAAAGTTCGTCGACGAAAGGTATACCATCTCCAATCTTTACCCCTTGCCACTCCTTTGTGAGCCACACTATATCTTTGCGATTACCATGTCCTATTGAGGCTAGCTCTTGATCATTGCTTGGGCTTTGCACATTGGCACCGTGTAGCTACCGAGCAAGAATTGTGCGCTAGTTGATATATATATCTTGTTGGCATCAAAGAAGTGGGTGTGCAAAGAGAAAAGAATCACAAGAGAAAAGAGTAAAGAAGCAAAAAGAGACAAATCAGAAGAAAGAAGAGAAAGAAACACCACTTGCCATATCTCTTGTAGGAAGCGCGAAAGCTCGACGAACATCTTCTAGGTGGTGCTTTTAGTGCAAATCTTGTAGCCCGCCAATAAATTGCAATCGAGCTAGTGGCTCTCCTTGTACTTGTGCAACACGAGCTTATAGTCTTCGCTAGGATCATTTGGTTCTTTAACTCACTTCTTGGTTGCATGAGTCCCTTATCTATCTCGCGTGTGTTTCCTTGAGCTACATTCCTATCTTTGAGATTGACTTGTTTTTGCTTTGTGATCATCGTGGTTCTCTACTTGCCTTTACAATATCTTGGTTTCCGGTTGGTTCAATTTGCTTTCCACCTACCATACCTTCCTATCCTCATAAGTGTTTGTGTTGGGTGTTAGAACCGGATTCTCTTTCGTCAAGCCACTCTATTCTTTCGATATAGTTTCTATTGGTTCTTCCATTTCCACATATATACACTTGTCTTGTGAGTTAACATGTCTAGGGAGAGCGAATCCAACTATGGAGGCGAAGATGATAATGAGTACACGATGAGTCACATGGACTATGATGCCTCATGCATTGAGGACATGGGGGACTTCTACACCGACAATGACCCCCACCCAGCGGCACCCTATCGATACAGACGCCCCAAAAACTGTCCAACAATCCTTTGTCCACCCCAACTTTCGGGGCCCGCTCAGGGTGCATAAATGTCTAAACAGCTCCGCCACGCCAGACCGATATACATAATATCCACTAAGTGGATCTAGTAATTTTGTAGGCACGTCCATGTGCCATTTTTCTAGCCTACGAAAATAAATTTCATAAAACTGGCAGCTGCCCCCATGAATATGGACATGTGTCCAAACGCCAACATAACAGACAATATTTTGGACATATTGAACACATTAAGGCCCTGTTTGGTTTGCAGGATTCGAAAAAAGCAGGAACAGAAAAAGCGCAGGAAAATGATAGGAATACAAGTGCAAAACAGAGGATTCAAAACATAGCAATTTTGTAAACTTGGTTGTTTTGCTCACAGGAATAGGAAAAACACATAAGTACTAATAAATATGGTGAAATCAAAGTCAAACAATTTGAGAAGGTATAATTAGCATTTTCTTACGCAAAGTCAGACCTCAGTCTCGTTCTTCGTGCATAGGATTTTGAAAAACGGTTTACATGGATTGTAAAATTCCTGCGTTTTCCCTTTGAAACCCGAATCAAAGGAAAATTTCCTGCATTTATCATTTATTCAATTCCTTTGAACCAAACGGATGAATAATGTCTTCATAGAAAATTTTCCTATTCATACATTATTCCTCCACTTTTTCTTTGAACCAAACAAGCCCTAAACGGGTGCGCCTGGAGATCCTCTGGACCTCTGCCCTTCGAATAGAGCAGGGCCAAGTTTAGAAAGTTCAGACATGCTCCTTTCTAAGTACTAGCAAGTAGCATCAAGTTAATAAACGTATATGTACCACTCATTTATGCGCCTATCAATGTGGAAGAAGCCAAAATTTAGGAGTATCGGGTACTGCATCTGCTTGCATGCGCGGGCTTGTCACTCACTACCATAGTAACTCGTTGTACTTTTGTACACGGAAAGGCCGGGGATGTTTCCTCTCGTGCCCCATAATTTACCATCTGAGGCCAGACCGGGGAACATGTAGGGCGAGGGTGAGACTTGTGTGCCCTATCGCTGGCACCCTGGCCGACCAAACAGTAATCAACACAACTTGGATGAAGGACGCAAAGTTGCCAAGGCACTTGAGGCAACTGGCCAACTACTATAGTGGTATGGATCAGCGTCGATGACTGTGCTGGAGCCTTTGGCGTGGCTCACTTGGGTTTGGCTCTGAAAAAAGGGGAAGCGAGTCATATTGTGCACTTGGTTTGGTTGCCCACAATTTTCTAGCCAGGTCCGTTCGGTCGGGAACACAAATGCAATGTGCTCGTGTTTGGATGCCTAGATTTATGTTTAAAGCCATAAACACTGTGTTTGGTTGCCCAATTTGTGGTTCTTCCACTTATCTTGCACGCTCTAGCGGTGAGCTTACCAACCCACTGAGGTTTAGAAGCTTTAGGGTTTAAGGATCATACAGACTTACAACTACTACAAGTAGACAATGATGAGAATCAGGACGAGGATAATGAAATCTTTGATGCAGCCGCATGGTATCAAGCCTCACCTTTGCCCTTAGCAACTTTGCTTGCTTCAGCTTTGCTTTCTCCAGCTTTGCTTGATCCAGCTATGTTTAATCCTGCTATGCTTTGATCTTCGATGGGGAACTCTCCTTGCTGGGACATGTAGAAGACATCATGTGCCTCCTTTAGAGTCTCGAACCTTTCGCAGCAGTGGTTGGAGAACTTGTAAAGTTGAGCCCAGCAAGAGTTCCATGTTGTGTAGATTCCTGGATTCTTGTTTCTGAAAACCACATACCACTACAACAAAGAACATGGCCATTAGAACTTGCCAAAAGTAGCAACACATGAGGAAGTAAAGCAACATAAGCAAAGCATGCATTGATTCATCAGCACTACAAGCAGCACAAGTGTTCGCTGCCTAGCTAGTATGATGCTAACCTACCACCACATCTAAAGAGGGTGTCGTACTACCACCGCAAGTTCGCCGTGTGAGGGGTTAGCATATGTACCACCTCAAACACCCAAAATATATAGGCCATAAGAAGTTTTGTTATCCTAGCTACCCAAAATATGCATCATATCATCATCATCATCTAACATGATTGCACCACCGCCACATCCTACTTCCTGAACAAGCACTACTACCAAGCACTACTCAGGAATTTCTGGAGCCAGAGCAGACAGTGGTCCTCGGCCATCAGAACGAAGCCAAAGCCTTGCACCTTGTTGTCCAGGAGGTGGCCAAGAGCAGCAATCTTGGCATCTCGGAAGTCAGCACTAGCATCAACATGGATGTTGTCTGACTCCTGCGTGTCAGGATCATCAGGCGTACCTAGAGGCTCAGATGACCCCATGGCATGCCTACCAATGGCCAGACCGAAGGAGAAGATGGTCTGCATCTGATGGTAGTTCTGAATAGGCTTGTTAAGGAACTCAGTGTCATTGGGGTGATCCTAAGGACGAAAACAGAATGACAGTTAGTAGTGTTTTGACATGTGAGACAGTTAGATAGTTAGGAAGTGCGCAATGTATAACAGAAGGCTAACCATGATGTGGCCCTTCAAGTGCTCGACCTCCAAATGATGCTGTGAGTGTCCTCATCCCAATATGCACCACTGAGGTCCTTCAACTTTGACACCTTGATCCACCTCACTCTCCACTTACTCAGGCGGTTGTAGATCTGAGTAGGGGTGACCTCCTGTCCTGAGAACTCAAAAACCAGCTTGGCAACTGTGTTCAGATGCACCTCCTTTAACCCCTTGTCAGTCCTCATCTCGGAGGCGGTGAGCTCACACATACTGTTCAGCACGAAGGTGGACAGAAAAGGAGGCCACTTCATGGTCGTCCCCATCTTGCTCTTCTTGTTCTTGCCACCAACTAGCCCAAGAGAAGGCGTGGATAGCTGTGAAACCATCCTGGGCACCTCGAACAACTCCATAGGTTTATACTCCGTCGGCTCCTCCAGCTGAGAGTCCGGGAGAAGAGAAAGAGCGAACTGGCTCTCCCCTTCGAGCAAGGATTGGTTAAAATCGTCGACACTCATGTCCTACAACAATGATGAGCAAGATATGGGTGCATCACCAACATGGAATCTACCACATCGGCACAAAAACATCAACGGAAGCTACAGTCATGAACATAACGAATCCAGTAGCTCCCAAATGGAAAATCTACAGCATGCTACCAACAAATCTAGACTAGAAACATGCTCGAACTACATCATGGCCTAAAAATCTACTCCACACGCATGGATCTAAGCTACAAGACCTAGGGTTTGATTGTGCTTACATGCATCGTAGCGTGGACGGCCGCTCTCTGCTTGGAGAGATCGAGGACAAAGCGCTCCGCCGCCAGCCGTCAACCACCGTGAACCGGAGAAGAAGGAGGCGCCGCTTACCTGGTCGTCGTTGATGAATCTCGTGCCGGACGGAGAGCTCGAAATGGGGGGAAATGGTGGCGGGAGCTTGGGCGGTGAGAGGAGAGGGGTGAAATAGGGGAGGCAAAACGTGGGCGGAGAGCGAAATTTCTCCCGCCACCATTTTCGCGTGCGCCCGCGGCCGCGCGTCATCTCCCAGCCTGCACGAGCTTGGCTCCAGCGTTCCCCATTTTGCCTTGCGGAGGGTGGCTCTGGAGAAACGGTGGAATCGGGCGTTCCTCTCGGGCCTGGCTCAGGGTGTTTTAAGTTCTGTGCAGATGCATGCTCGCGGAACGGGGCAGGCAACCAAACGGCCGAAAAGTGGAGAAACGCCGCGTTCCTATGGGTCGTGGGCAACCAAACACGCCCTTTGCTCTTCTACCTCCACCTACCGGTGAGAGCCCTGAGATGCAAATTTGTGATGATGGCCAAAACAATATATCTGTAGATTAACATGAACGTACGATGTGTTGGTTTTTGTGTTATTTCTGGTCGGGCTAAAGGGGTTGTTCTTTGGGCAGCAGGGCTTGCTATGTTGGATTGTTGGTCTTGGTCATCGTCTCTCATAAAGTGTTCGGCTTGGTTCTGTACTATATTGAGTTCTGATGACGTTGTTCTGGCGTTATATTTTGATAATGGAACCAAGTATGTTGCTTCTTTAACATGGAGTAAAACTATACTTGTCTGTTCATATTGTCGTTCGGAAGAACTGCACTCCCGCGGTCATATTCTTGAGCTAACGATGTCGTGTCACTATTGCTCCAGCATCATGGTAGCAATACTCATATATATTATCCTAAGCCCCTATATGGAGCGTACGGATTTAACTAACAACATTTCTAGGAGTTCAAAAGATATATATCACTGCCTACTGGAAGTAAGATGGTCTCTCGTATTATAAGCATGCCCAAGATGGCTCATAGTACCATGTACTCCCTCCGTCCACGAAAGAGGTTATGGCAAGCTCCTTCACTGCTAACTAAAGTCTGCAATATAAACGGTGCTCGATAATGCATGAGATCCTGAATCCTTTTCTGGGGCACACACGCACTTAACTTAAAAAATTTCTAGGGAGTTTATATTTAATATCAAATCCTATTGGAACTATACGATGCGCTCTCGTATTATAAATGTACCCTACATACCTCATATGTATTATACATACTGGTCCTCGATCATGAGTCCCCATAGAAGCACGTTATATGATACTATTTGTCTATTTGTATATCGGACTTACGATGTTCGGATGAAATCTTGGACTATTTAAAGTTATTTTTTAGACTGCAGAGATTGGATACATATGAATGTACAACGGTTGATAAGACAATCTTGCCTTATGCACCCCTCATCACATACAGAAGAAAATAAACATTCTATACAATATTTATCTTGATATTTCATTAGTATCATGCATGTAAAAATATGTGACGATTAAAATTAACTAATATAACATGTGACAAAAACAAGCATCTCCTAGAATAGAATAGGGTGAATTGTTTCTTTCATTTGAAGGATCGTCACTTTGCTAAGGGCCTTTTTGTTTAGGCTGGCTGTGGCTGGCTGGCTGGCTGTGGTGCTGTCAGAAAAGCTGTTGTACAGGAAAAGCTTCTTTTCTGAGTGGAAGTCTTTGGCAACCCAGCTGACTGTCGGACTGTAAACTGTTGAAATGTCTGAAATACCCTTACATTTATGAAAAGTTGTAATGTTGCTGCTTCACGCGTAATAAATAACATATGTATCTAAAATTCAAGTCAAACTTCATATCCATACAAGTGACATTACATAACCATCACGAATATATAGTTGTCCAAAATACATTTCCAGTACATTATACTAGATAACTCAATTAGTTCTAACGTTGTCTAGAAATGAACAACGTGTTGGCAATGTCGTCACGTTTTCCGTTCATGCCGCTTGTGTGTAGTTCACCCGACACATGATCACTTGGAAAGGTAATTGCTTGCCTGTTGGACCTTGGACATGTAATTCTCATCTGCATCACATCGATCAAACTGTTTATCACGCAAGTTGGAGTCTCTAATGAAATTGTGAAGTACACAACAAGCAACGATAATTCTCTTCTGTGTATCCAAGTCGAAATGAGGGATGCCCTCCAAAATGCGCCACTTATTCAAGATCCCAAAGAGCTCAGGAAGCACCTCAAATCGTGCTTTTTCCGTATGAAGGAAACGGAGCTGCGTTTGGAGAAGCCCACAGCAATGCCATGTCTTTTGTTTCAGTTAGCCAGCTTATTTTGGTGGAAAGCAGGTAAAAGCCTAAACAAAAGAGCCCTAAGAGAAGTTGTGTCTTTTTTTCCTCACTCTTCCACGCCAACATTAATCTTATGTGACATTGATAAGATAAGACCATTCTACACACACTTCAACGGCCACAAAACGTAGAAACTAGAAGAAAGAGCATTTCCACCTACGCACCCAATTCAGCTTCCAATAGACGTTTTGGGCGTGCCAGCACCAAACCGTCCCCAGGGGCGTGCCCAATAGGCCAAAAGTTGCTGGCACGTCCCAACAGATCGTCCGGCAACCCCGCTGTGCGCCCAGGTTCTAGGGACGCAACCGGGCGCGCCGGCAACCGCGACAGCGCGCCGAGTCGTTTCCTGACTGGCGGGCCCGACGCGTCAGTGAGACGGCCACGGTCAACGCAATTAACTGCGGCCGCTGAGCGGTTTCTTGACGCGTGCGACGTGTCACACACCTCGTCTTCCCGACGCGCGTCGCCGAAGTTACGACGCCTCGGGAACCGACGCTGGAGTAATGGAGGAGTTTCCCGTGCCGCGTTCCCGCCATTCGTCTCCCACGGCCGCCTATAAAAGAAGGCGTGGCATCGCTCGCCGTTGTCCACCGTCGCTCTCATCCTCTCGTCTCCCCCTTTCTCCACAAAATCCACCGGCGATGGCGCACAACGACCATGCGGGAGGCAGCGGCGCGGCGAAGAGCTGCCTCCGGAAGGAGGAGGCAACATTCTTCCACCGGCACCGCATCCCGATGCCGCCGGGGCTGCGCCTCCCCAGCAACCACGTCGGTAGCTCCAATGGGTGGACGCTGTCGCTGTTGGCGCTCGGGTACGTCGTCCCTCCGCTGCCGGAGGGGGAGCGGCTCCAGCAGCTCATCCGGCTGTGCCGCCGCCAGCTGACGCCGGAGCAGCGTGTCGACTCAGAGTACGTGGAGGACAGTGACTACTGGCACGCGCTCCTCACCGCTCAGCGGCAGTCAGCGATCGACGACCGCCGTGGCCCCGTGCGCCCGACTCGCAACAACAGCGAGTTGCACCGACGCTGGTGGGAGAGGCGTAGCTTCCACGCAGTGATGCGAGAGTACGGCTACACCGCGGCGGGCGGGCACTCCCGCGACATGTGGGAGATGCCGCCGAGCTCCTCCTCCTCGCGCAGTTCGTCGTCGAGCGTGCACTCGACGAGGCCGACGACGCCGCGCTTCGTCAAGGTAAAGACGGAGCCCACGCCGCCGCCAAGGGGCGGCCTGAAGATCAAGGACGAGCCAGGATGGTCAGCGCCGCCGCCAAGGGGCGTGACCATCCGTGACTTCGGCCCGCCGGTGCCCCGTGTGAAGGTGAAGACCGAGCCGGGGACAGCGACGTCGTCCCGCCGCAAGAAGTGCGCTGCCACGCCGTCGCCGCCGCCGCTGACGGACGAGCAGGTTGAGGCCCTGTTTCAGAGGGACCTCGCCATCACCGAGAAGTTGTCGTTCGACACGATCTAGCCGGCGACGCGGGAGTTCGCCGAGCACTGGTGTTGCGTCGACAACGGCATCATCGACCTCGACGCCGAGGTCGAGATTGCCGCCGCGCTAGCACCGCCCCGATGAAGGAGGAGGTGAAGAAGGAGGAGGAGCCGGCCGAAGCGCCGCCACAGCAGGAGGCCGGAGCGTGGAACGTCGAGGACGCGGTGGCGGCGCACGACTGGGACCAGTTCTACGGCTACCGGACGGGCAATTGGAATAAGTTTTAGTTCAAATTTCATCGCATTTTGTAAAAAGTATCGAATTTCAGTGAAATGCGTTAAGTTTAAATGAATTCGAGTCTCAAAGTTCTTTTTGCTGAAAAACCTACTGGGAGCGACCGGTGGGGCGCGGCGCTCCCAATAGGCGGCAACGACTGCCGGCGCGCCCAATTGCGCATGTCCGACAACTTTAGCAGACGCTCTATTGGACGCGCCGGTGGAGATGCTCTTATCATATGGCCGTAACTCAAGATCTCTTGTTGAAACATACTCCTTCGTTCCATATTACTTGACTTTCAAATGGATGTATCTAGCACTAAAATCATCTATTCTAGTGTCAAGTAATATGGAATGGAGGGAGTAGATGACACCACTCGATTTCTATTTCAAAGTTTCTTTGCCTTGCACTCTGGTTGGACCAAGGTGTGCATGCTCAGGAGGGAATCTATCAGCGCATATGCATGCATGCCGAGCCAGGAAGAGATGGACACAACGTTTGTCCAATTGAGCATGTAGCACCCCTGCACTGCAACTGCAGCACCCTGCACGGATCATATTATCCGTATGTCACGTCGCTTCCCAGGATAGATCCACGGATTGATATATATATAGGGCAGGTATAATCAGCAACCAGTTGTAGATTAAGGATCTACAACCATCCCTTCCCTATATAGGGCGCGGAGCGCCCTAGGAACCGGTCCGAACCCAAGTTGCCTTCTTCCCGTCGGGCCGTGCGAGCGAGCGAAGCGAGGGAGCTCGGCTCGCCCGCACAACCTTCCCCACCCCCGCGCAGCTTCTTCCGGCCGGGGCGGGCGAGCGAGCGGCGGCGGGACGCCGACGCGAGGGAGCCCGCGCCGGCCGTGTCTCGCGCCACCTTCCCCACCCTAGCCGCACCTTCTTCCGGCCGGTGCGGGCGAGTGAGCGGCGGCGGGATGCCGACGCGAGGGAGCCCGCGCCGGCCGTGTCTCGCGCCGTCCTTCTTCTCCGCGCAACTTCTTCCGGCCGGGGCGGGCGAGCGAGCGGCGGCGGGACGCCGACGCGAGGGAGCCCGCGCCGTCCACGGCGAGCTCCCAACCCTAGCGCACCTTCCCCGGTGGGGCGCGCGAGCGAGCGAAGCGAGGGAGCTCGGCCCGTCCACGGCGCGACCCCCAACCCTAGAAGCACCTCCTTCTCCGGTGCGGGAGGGCGAGGGCGAGTGAGTCTAGTTTGGATCCGCCGGACCTTCTTCCGCCCCGCACAAGGCTCAACTGCAGCACTAAGGATCTTCTTCTCCGGCTAGCTAGCGTCGACGAGGTACACACCCCCACACCCCACCCTGCTAGACCGCCTTCTTCTCCGTCTCCGGCGAGATGTGACATGGTCAACTACGCTGGAGCGACTCTGCTTCGATTTGCCGATGCGCTATTCTTCTCCAAATTAACCACGCTCTTCTCTCCTCGCATATCCAACAGATGGCCCCAACTGCTCGGGCTTTCGCCAAAAAATTCAGTGATGCTGCCATGATTCGGAAGCGTCGAGCTGCTACTTCATGCGACAAGTTGCCCAAGGTAAATAAATCTGTGCTGCCCTGTTCTTAGTACTGAAGCTATGAGCGACTGTATGTGTGCCTGGACAGAATTACCTCTAGGTAGTTTGATGCATTAGGAGAAGTACAACTTATGTTGTTATGACAGTACATGAAAGGTAGTTGAGCAGTTCAACTAAAACAAAACCAACTCTAGTACCTGGGAGAGCAGCTAGATATACTATTTTCAGAAAAGTTCATGGCATTGGGGGGAAGTACAACTTATTTTTGAAAGAAGTACATGAAAGGTAGCTGAGAAGTTCAACTAACCCATATCACATCTTTGTCCAAATGCAGGATGGCAAAGAAGACAAAAGAATCAAATCTACACCAGATGTCATGGATCCGACGCCAATTCAATGGTATGTCCTGAATGGAGGACTCCAGAACTACCACCTAGTTACTTTGTGACCACAAGCAGATTCCCATACTCTGCGCAATCGCAAGCAACCCCAATTACAACTGATGATGGTCATTCACCAGAAGTGAGAATATATGGTGGGCCACCTATCTCGTCGCATATTCAGCGAGTTGTGCGTCAAGTTGCTTCCTCGCGTGCTATCACTCAGCAGCCTGAATTTGTTCCGTCGCATCGGACACGTGAAGTTGCTGCCAAGGAGAGTAGAAGAACAAGGCCTGAAGTTGCTGCCACACAACGTCCAACTATGAGGCCTCAAGTTGATGGCGCACAGCGTCCACCCAGGAGGCCTGAGTTTCCTGCCTCACAGCACCGTACAAAGCGACCTCAAGAAGCATGCTCGCTACCTCCAAATAAGAAGCCTCACGTCATCCATGATGATACATCCACTAGCTGTCCTCCCAGTAAGCGTCCTGAAACAGGTCAATCTCATATGCATACGCAGCGACAGCAAAAATTCAGGGATCCGTTGCTACACAGGCCGCTCGTGACACCACCAGGCCCCATATTGCCTGGGCAGAATCAAACTCCATCAGCGGCGCGCAGCTACACTCATGTAAGTAACTACAAGAAAACTCAGCTCAATGAGATGCAGCGTTACGAATTTTATGTTCCTGCGTGCGTGTTTTTTTTATGTGTGAAAATCTGACAAACAAAACTGTATGTGTTTGCAGAAACCTGATCTGCCAGAATATTTGCTGCCTAAGATGAAGATGAGGTTCGACAATTTCGAGAAAGCCAAGGAGTTCTACAACAGATATGCGAGGCATTCTGGATTTGGTACCAAGATTGGCCAGCACAATGGTAACAACAGATACCTTCAGTGCACCCGGGAAGGCAAATATATATCCAACGTTTCTGACCCTGAGCGACAGCGAATGAACAGCAGCAAGAGGTGTGGCTGCAAGGCCAAGCTTAGACTGAAGGAGAAACCGGATGGAACATTTGTCATTGAGGACATGCAGTTAGAACACAACCACCGGCTGTTACTTACACCAAGCATGCTCGTTTTTCTGCACTCGCACAAGACACTGGACCCGTCTCTTCTTGAGTATGTGAAGTTCCTCCAGTTTCAAAACATCAAGCATTATCAGATAATGTCAATAATAGCCGGTTCAGTGGGAGGATCGCAATACATGACGATGCATGGCCGTGACATTCTGAACCAGTAAGTTGCATTACCACCTGAAATCATAGTTGTAGTTGTGCGCAAAACATCCGACATTGTACTTCCACCCAGGTTAAGATCCTTATGCTTCTTATGTGCAAATGCAGGAAGGCAAAGAACTCTAAAGATGACAGCGTCGGCGAAGTCCATAAGCTCATCAGGTTCTTCACCGAGATGAAGACTGCAAATGATCAGTTCTTCTTCGACATCCAGGTTGACGAGACTGACAACATCAAGAACATCTTCTGGTCAAATGCCAGCTGCCAAGGCAATTATGAAGACTTCGGCGACTGCATTACGTTCGATACAACGTACAAGACAAATAAACACAAGATGCCACTGGGGGTGTTTGTTGGCGTCAACCACCACCTCCAGTCCTGCATTTTTGCGTGCGCTCTTGTCAGAGACGAGAGTGAAGACTCATTTGTTTGGCTGTTTCAGACCTTTCTCAAGTGCATGAAATGGAAGCAACCTATGATAATTCTAACAGGTAATGAAGCTTTAAAAAAGATGTAGTGTTGCATTGCATGTGTAGAAGTTCAAGCTAGTTTCCGTGGCAGTAAATGATAGGTAGGTGGACAGTTCAGGTTTTTTAGTTCAAGTTACCTGCATGTTCAGTATGTCTCTCATAGCACTGTACTTCATGGAAGTTCAAGTACAAAAAAGTAAGAAGTACAGTCCATGAGTTTTAGTACATAACTGGTACAGTCCATGAGAATCATTTGTTCTAATTTTTTTGCGCAGACCAATGCCCGTCGATGGCGCAGGCGATTCCAAGGGTCTTCTATCTAGCGCTGCACAAACTGTGCCGATGGCACATGCTGAAGAAGTTCAGGGAACAGCTGGGTACACTTTACCGGTTGCATCCAAACTTCAAGGTTGAATTCAGAGCGATAATAAACTGGCCTCTGATGCCGACAGAATTCGAAGCTGCTTGGAAAGCGCTAGTGGAAGAATACAACCTCCATGACAACGCGATGATGTTATCGCTGTGGGAAGATAGGAAGGATTGGATTTCAGCTTACTTCAAGGGAGCTTTCTGCGCAAGGATGACATCTACTCAGCGTAGCGAGAGCATGAACTACATCATGAAGAAAGGGTTCCTTAAAAAGACCCTTACCCTGCACCGTTTCGTGGAGCAAGTAAATAACTGCATTCAATCGCGGCGCATGTTAGAACACGGACAGACGATAGCAAACCTTGTAAGTTGTTTCAGCCTTTCAACTAGTAACTTTAGAGGTTCTTGTCAGTTTCAGTACTGATCATGCTAACCCTGATATATGTTTTTGTTTACTTTATGCAGGGTAAACCAAATACAAGTACTCACTATGGGTTCGAGAAGAAGCTGCGAAAGACGTACACTATTGCCGTGTACAAAGATTTCCGTAGCAAGTTCAAGAAGAGCACTCTGTACGCTGTGAGGATAGACCCGGTGCTTCGGGAACCTCACTACCTGGTGAGGTTCAAGAAACCTTACAAGACTTTTTCTTGGTCCCAACACGAGTACAAAGTGGAAGCAGACCCTGACGCTGGCAAGTTCCAGTGCGAATGTATGCTATGGGAACATACAGGTACTTTGTAAGATGTTACTTATTGTTTGTCAAGTTTGATCTTGCAAAATGCAGTCTTACCAAACAGGAAATGTATGCAGGTCTTTTCTGCGTACATGTGATTGCAATGCTGGAGCACTTGAGGGTGGACGTTATTCCTGACGGGTACATACTACAAAGATATAGCAGAAGTGCAAACCTGACGCATACATTTAATAGGGCTGATTCAAGGACGGTAGCGTATGATGGGTCGCAAATTGCTTATAATCACAATGAGGTTCTCCAGCTATGTTTCCGACTTGCTAGGGCCGCATCCAAGTCAGACGAGCAGACTGTCGTATCAAGGGTTGGTCTCATAGAACTGATAGACAAGGTAGAGGCAATAGGCTGCTCAACTGCTGGCTCTGATGATGATGAACCTGGTATTCCAGCACCTTTCAGCAGCTTTGAGCCTGACATATACAACCAGACCAAGGAAACAAATCATCAGGCTGAGACTAGTTCTAGAGTCATTCTTCCTCCTCTTATGTCGAAGACAAAAGGAAGTGGAACCAAGGCCGGAAGCCAGGCCAAAGCTGCTGCTGCTGAGAATAAAACTTTGTACGATGAAAGGTTTGAACCTGGACGGAGAATCTGCAGTGTGTGTGGACTGAAACAGAAGCACAACGCCAGAAATTGCCCTTTACTAGATGACCCACCAAATTATGGTCCAGCAGCTGTCAGGAAAAGTAATGCTGGTCGAACAGTTGTGAAGAAATCTTGTACAGCTCCTGCTGCAAAGAAGAAATGTGTTGCTGACCAACCTGCTGATGATGCATCTAAAGGCAAAGTAACAAAAGGGAGGCTTTGTGGGTATTGCGAGAATATACAAAAGGACACAATGCTCTGTCATGTCCTCAGAGAAAGGACATATCACAGAAACTGAGTGCTGCTAAAAAGAGTAAAAAGAAGAAATATGATGATGATGATGACGACGATGATGACGACGACGATGATGATGAAGAAGAAGAAGAAGATACAGAAGAAGATGATGATGAAGGAGAAGATGCTCAAGAAGAAAAAGATGCGGAAGAAGAAGAAAGAACTAAAGAACATGAAGAAGAAGAGGTAGTACACAAGTATGAGGGAGAGCCATCAGGAAAGAAGAACAGTCTTAATAGAGATCAAGCAAGAGCAGCAACAAGGAGGAGCACCGGAAGGAAAGACGAAGAAGAACAAGAAGAAATGGAAGAGCCAGAGCCATCCGTACAGAAGAGCAGCAGACGCAAAAAACCATCAGTTGAACATGCAGCAACACCAGAGCAGTTTGGGCCAGCAACAAGGAAGAGCACCAGAAGCAAAAACGAAGAAGAACAAGCAGAAATGGAAGAGCCAGATCCATCCGTACAGAAGAGTAGCAGACGCAAAAAACCATCAGTTGAACAAGCAGCAACACCAACGCCAAGAAGGAGCATCAGATTGACAAAAATATGATCCTTACTGCATTTTTGAAACAGGGCTTCTATTTTTGTGAACTTCTTATTTGTAAATCCTGTTATTTCATACTGTCATATATAGTATAAAACAAATAACGAGAAATGGTGATTTTCTGGAGATTTTTAATTGAAATGTGCAAACAATATTTGCTCCTTCATTTGTAAATTTAAACAGTTGATTTGTTAAGTTAATTTTCAAATTGTGAAGTGGACAGTCCAAGAGAAACTAGGAAGTACAACCAACATCACCAAGGCAGTACAAGGACAAATTGAACGAAGTACAACCGCCTAACCAAGAGCAATGGCAGGGAAGTATAACAATGATAACCAAGGAAGTACAAAAGTTGACTAAATGAAGTACATGGTCACATATCATAAAAGGAATAAATAAAATAAAGAAAATCACCCTTTTACGAAGAGGACTCGCAAAGGAAGTACAACCAATATATCTGAGGCAGTACAGGGTTGCATTACATGAAGTACAACAGTCACAAATCACTGACTGAATACAAAAAACATAACTGAATCACACATAAGGTACTGATATTCGAGACAATCCAAGAGACACAAGGAAGTACAACCAACATCACCAAGGCAGTACAAAGAGTAAATTGAACGAAGTACAACTGCCTAACAAGAGCAATGGCAGGGAAGTATACAATGATAACCGAGGAAGTACAAAGGTTGACATAATGAAGTACAACAAAAATAACTGAGGCAGTACAACGGCGGATTACATGAAGTACAGCTTTCACAATTCAAAAAGGCATACAGAATCAAACATAAGGTACTGATATTCATAAAACGCGACACATAGTTGCTACATAGGTGATCTGATTCATAAACACGATACATTTTTGCAGGCTGCAATAATGTGAAAATCCTATTTTTTGCAACTCTTGGCTGCTCTCTCCCATACATCAGCAAATATAGAAGGGCAAGCTCTCTTCAGGTCCTCGTACCCTTCACTTTCAACCACATCATCCATTCTGTTGGTAGAGTTGAGAAAATTAATGCAAGCATCTTTGAGCTAGGTGCAATGGTGCTGGTCGGCTAGAGCTAGGGTGTTTGCCACTGTCTTGGCACAAAGACTCTCTGAAAGCTTGCACTCGCACAGCAGTTTCATTCTCTCAATGGCATACCTATCTGCAGCAACGAGGATATGCTTAACCATATGTTCGGTCTCATAATCGTTGAGGTCATCCATTGGGATCAACGAATCCTTGTAGATGAAGTGAAGGAGTGCTTTGAAAACACACGGCTCCATATCTTTGATTCTTACATTCCATGTAGACTTGTCCCTCATCAGCCCATACAACTCCGCTTTGAAGACGGGTGACCGCATAGCGAGGATCAGCTTATGTGCTCGAAAAACCTCCCCTTGACCTCGAAAGACACATCTGCTTCATCTTGTGTGTCTAGCAAATCACCAAGGTTGTCAAGCAAGTCTGACGATGGAACTTGGACTACAGATTTCATCTCAGCCTCCTTGAACCTGATAACAAGAAGATTACACTCAATGACAAGGGTGTCGTCCACAATGTAAGATTGGACGTCATCTTTTGTCTCAAATCTGCCATGACCCTGATCCTGTGTTTCATCACGAAACTCCACCATCGTTTTGTATTTATCAGGGAATTCTGACCATATGAAATCTGGTATTGGTATGGTCTGGTCGATCAGGCAAATATCCAGTAGTGCCTTCACGTTGGTATTCTTTGAATTGTGCGAGATGAAAACTGAAACCCAATCTTCCTCTTCCTCTGTGTAACCGTTGGGGTAGAACTTGAGGCACCATTCATGTCCACCGATGTCGAAACTCGCGGACTTGATGAACTCGCCGACGCCTAGGTCCCTGTACAGGCTGTAGCCCTCAATCTTGAACAAATGCTTCCCTTCCACTGTTTCCTGTGAGCAGGTCGACTCTGTCACACTTGGTCTCGAGGACGAGTCCATCTGTTCACCTGGGGAGAGCTCCTGAAGAAGAGAGACGACGAGGAGATTCAACAGGCGCCTCAATCAACCCCACCTACTTCCCCCTAGTCACCTGTTAACCTGGGGAGAGCTCCTGAAGAAGAGAGACGACGAGGAGATTCAACGGGCGCCTTAATCAACCCCACCTACTTCCCCCTAGTCACCTGTTCACCTGGGGAGAGCTCCTGAAGAAGAGAGACGACGAGGAGATTCAACAGGCGCCTCAATCAACCCCACCTACTTCCCCCTAGTCACCTGTTCACCTGGGGAGAGCTCCTGAAGAAGAGAGACGACGAGGAGATTCAACAGGCGCCTCAATCAACCCCACCTACTTCCCCCTAGCCAGGCGCCGTCCAGAGAACGGTAGGGACGGCTCTCACGAGACCTAGTTCGCCGCACGCCGCCGCGATCTGTGTGTTCTATTTTCCTTCCGAGGTTCTGCGCCTAGGAAGAGGAGAGGAAACCCAGGTGGGAGGTTAGGGTTTGTTCGGGCCGTTACATCGAGGGGAGAGGAGGCCCAGGTGGGCCGCAGTTTTTTTCCGGTACACTTGTCTTTTTTCTTTTTCCTTTATTTCCAAACACAACGCACTTTTTTTTTGGGACACCACGAGGAAGTAAGACTGCGATTAATAAGGCAGTACACGAGACTAATAACAAGAAGCACAGACTATGGAAAACAAAAATAATTACAGATAATCATAAATAGGTTACATAGTTCATACATAGGCGGGCTAGAAATTAACGAACTGAAAGGAAAACAACTAAACAGCACAAGGAAAACTAGATTGTTCAGAAATATTTAAAACGGGATACATGATAACTCAGGAAGTACAACCATACAAAACGGGCAGTACAGCGGTGAATTACATGAAGTACAGCAATCAAAAAACATCAAGGCATACAAAAAATAAACGAGAAAGACATCACTGACTGAAATAACAAAAACACAACTGAATCACACATAAGGTACTGATATTCAAAAAAATCCAAGAGTCAAAAACAAGGGAGCACAACCATCATCAGATAGGCAGTACAAGGGTAAAATTGAACGCAGTACAACGCTATCCAAGAGCAATGGCAGGGAAGTATAACACAAACTGAAAAACATTTAAGTTCCAAAGTATCCTGGAAAAATTAATAGCAGTACCGATGAAGAACCTCACATGTACAGAAGTTAAACAAGTGGAAGTTAAAAATAAAATAAATCACGCAATTCCCTGAAACAAAAAAAGGGAATCGAATACAAGCATAAACAGCTACCAGAATTTATACCATGGATAAATAATAACAATAATGTATCAGATAATAATCTGCTGTAGCCGATACAAATATTGGTTTAATCTACAAATGCTTATGCAAAATCAAATGTCAAATGAAAAATTACAAATTCTGCTGTCTATAGTAAACACCAACAGAAACATCTACTGCGTGAAGAGCGCAATGAGTGCTTCGCCCTGCGTCGACAAAGCAGTAGTACCAGGAGCGAGGAACCGGATCTCCTCTGGTAACTCGTCAGCAGTAATCTTGTTCTCCTTGTGGAAAACGGACGAGAATAGGTACTCGGCCTTCCAATCATTCACACGAGGCTGCAGATAAAAAAACACAAAAGACAGTGACAAAATATTAATAACACTGCAATGCATTAAAAAAGGTAAATGATAAAGTGAAAATTTAGTTTCAAAATGGCAGAAACATACATCACAATCAACAATCGTGTCAACCAGCTTTTCGCCGTCGTAATCTGAAGCAAACTTCAGGCAATAGAAGCCACATTGATTGGCGCCCTGAGTAGGCACATTCACATAGTGTCGCCTCTTTGCTTTCACCTGCCAGTCAGGATGATTGAGTTTTCCATAAAGCTCTTTGGTATACAACTCCTTCATCAGCAAAACCATCCTTCTGGCCTGTTAGCGACATACATAAATCAGTAACTTTAAAGACTGAATAATGCATCTGAAATTACCATTGTGTTAGAAACAAAAGTAACAGGTAAATACAGATACAAATTCAGGGAAGTGCATAACGAACTGCAGGCAGTACAAGGATGAGCAAATATGTGTACAGGTGCACATTAAGGGCAGGTTAAGTTACCATCAGGACAAAAGCAGTACAGGAAAGAATAAAAGGGCAGTACAGGAACAAGTTATAGGAAGTGTGCACCAGCATCATAGGGCAGTACAATAAGGATGCAGTCTCAGACATGAATAAAAAAATGTTAATATGGTCCCAGGAAAAGCCTCAAAGACAAAAGTTAACAGTGGTACAGTAAAATAGTCAGGGGAAAGTACAAGTACGCAATTCTAGGAAGTATATAAACTCAGAGTTATGCAGTACAAGGATGAACAGAAAAATCAGTGACTGTACTTACGATCTCAACAGTGTCCGAATGGAATGTGCTCTTTGATGGACGCGCGCCTTTGACCCATGGATAAGAGTCAAGAACATCAAACGTAGCACTGTATTTGTTCATTGCGTACAACACGTGATGAGATTGCCCAGACACAGGGGAAATCTTGCAATAAGGAATAAGAATCTGCGGAAAACAAAAAATAAGAGGGCAAGTCAGAAAAAACAGAGACAGTACATGATGGAGAAACAAAGAAGTACAAGTTTGCAATAAAAAGAAGTACATGCAAATGAAGTAAATAAATTTTATAATTTCAGAGGGTACTGACCAAGTATGCTCGTGCTAGGTGATACTGTTCCTTGACATGCTTCCTGTAAAAATCTGCTGCCCTTTTCACATCGAATGGTCTGCTACTTTTCAGGCCATCCATATCAAGAACATACTGCAAATTATTACATACGTTATTACACACAATTAGAAAAAGTTGCACATAAAAAAGGGAGCTGAAAAATAACATGCCCAAGGTACTCGCTTACCGTCACAAAGTGCGGGCTAAGTAGTACACGGTCAGCACTTCCATACACATGGCTGTATGAGGAATCAATTTTCCAATGCCTCATCACGAAACCCATCAGTTCGCCCTCAATCTGACCAAACTCATCGAACATTTTAGCCAATTCACCACAGGTAAAAGTTGATTCAACAACCTGACCATCATGAGTCACCCCGTGATCGAACCGACAAAGTATTTTGCTTCAGGAAAACAAAAGATAAAAGGTACAAAGTCAGACGCACATTGATTAAAATAAGTCAGTGAAGTGCAGAGACAGTGCAAACAAGCAGAAGTACATGTACAGACATTCAAAAGAAGGAGAGAGGTGCAGTTAACTCACTCTTTGTAATTTTGCTTCGCATGATCACACAGAATATATGCTTTCAGACGATGAGCACTCTCAAGGTGAGTACATTTACCAGGCTTCAGATGAGGAACACGGAACCTGAACTTACGAGGCCTTCTATTTGGCCTCTTCGTCGTAGTAATGTTTCTGGTAGAGACGGCAGGGTCCTTCTTCCTACGAGCACCTACCTTGCCACCTGTAGGATTTCTGACTGCTTCGACGAAATCGTCATCATCATCTACAGTATAGGTACCTATCAGAAGGTGTCTTGAAGTCAGAGGACTGAACTTCCTGTGAGTTGCCAGCACTTTTTAATTTTTTGAGAGACCACCTAGCAGGTGCATCATCCTGCTTGATTGACAGAACAATATCAGGCTTGCACATCTGGGTCTCGAAGAGAAGGAAATTTTCAGCTTCTTCACCGAGGTTAGCAACTGCATAAAGCAAAATAGAGACATATCAGAACGACACATCATTTAAAAAAATAAAACAATACTTCACATAAGAAGTACATAAGTCGAAATGAAAATGTAGCACCCACAAGAAAATAATAAAATAAATTAACTGGAGACAAAAAAGAAGATAAAATATTTACGTGGGTGGTAGCCGAAAAGCTGTTCAAACTGCACGTTGAACAAACGAGACGTAACCCAGCTCCACAACATCGTTTTCCTCATATTAGGTATGTCCTTGTACGTGAATTTCGTATACTGCTCACCATCCCAGGACATCGCAATCTGAAGCATAAAGAATCCACAGTCCCTACTGCAACACGTACCATAGCAGTAAGAGAATGGATTAGGAAAATCTATTTACAAAGGAGGCTACAAAGCTTGGGGTGACAAGAAGCAGTACAGGACTAAATAGATAGGAAGTACAGGGATTAAGGCATAGGGAAGTACAGGTGAAATGCAACAGTACTGAATAAACCACTAACCCATTGTTTTGCATTGGAGTTCTCATATAAAAAGTCTTGAAATGATCCAGTGTCAAGGGTGACAAAGGTTCATCCCTACTGTCTTCAGCAGCAGCAGCATTCCACAACGCCTTTATGTTGTTGACCATCCTCTCAAAGATATCCCACCCCGCTTGACGTTTAGCGTCGTAGAGGGAGTCAAAGTAGTGAAAACACTTTTTTGGTATATCCAATGAAATGACCACCCAGTGTCCAACACCATATTTATCCGGTGAGGGGTCTATGGTTGGGAACACAATCTAGCAAAAACAAAAATATTATAAATTCCGCAACATAAGTAAATAAAATAACAAACATGAAAAAAAGTGAAACCTAAAAAGACGTCTTACAGTGGTGCACTTGTCAATACGCTCTTCACCAGTTTTCAGAAGCCATTTCTTGAGACTTTTATCAGTGTGACCAGCATATATCTTAGCCTGCATGACACATAGCAGAGCATAAAAAAAATCAATTCACAAAACACATCCACACAAAATACATTAAAAAGATTGATAACTATAAATAAGAGAAGACATAGGACATACAGTTATCCAGTATGGAACAACATACTTGTCGGACCCCAGATAATATTGATTCATGATATAAATACCAACAGAAGCTGCGGCACTACCAAGCATCCCTCGTGGGCTAAAGGATGAAACTATATGGCCCACAGTAGCGTTGCACTGATCATGTACAAACATTGGTTGATCTCTGCCCGTGCAAAAAACATTAGACATCAAAAGTAATCAGGTGCGAGTACATATTAAAAAGATTATAATGGTACCAATTCAGAAACAAAAACTTACAATAGCTTATCTTTTCTATGAATAGATGTGACAACATCATAGAATTTTATAATTGCGTACGGAATCTCATCAGGCAAATCAGCAGACATATCACCTGCAACATAAAAGCAGAACATAAAAAGAAAAGTTAAAACAATGTGTTAGAAACAAAAGTAACAGGAAAAATACTGATACAATTTCAGGGAAGTGCATAACAGAACATCAAGGCAGTACAAGCATGAGTGAAGAGTTGTACAGGTGCACATCCAAGGAAGGTCAGTGTATCATCAGGCAAAGCAGTACAGAACAACAAAAGGGGCAGTACAAAGTTAAAACCAGAAGCTAAACATGGCTGAATGAAGATAGTGGAAGGGCAGTACAGAAACACAATAAAGGAAGTGTACAAAAGCAGTACTAAAGGAAGCAGTCAGACAAGTACAGGAAAAGCAGTTCAAACACGAGTAAAAGGGCAGTACAGGACCTAAGAACAAAATGTTAACATTGCTACAGTAACTATTGTCAAGGGCAGTACAAGATTGTAGTCAAGGGAAGTACATATGCACATCAAGGAAATGTTGAGGTAGTACCAGATTAGTTCGGTGGGAAGTACAAGGATTGGTGAGAAAGAGGTTTCGTTATCGCATTCAACCATTCGGGGGAGGCGAAGGACTTCGTAGGGAGAGGAATAGGAGCTTCCACTAAGTACAACCATTGCAAACGGAACAAAACAATATTTACAGCCCATGTTTCACGAGAACAACAAAACCAACACGACCCCGACATATTAACCAGTCGATTACATCCCCATAGTCCCTCTCACGGCCGCCGTGAGAGGGAATGTTTTACTAAAATAAACATATAAAACATAATAAAAGGTGGACTTCATGGATTCTTGCCTTCTTCCTGAGCTGAAGAACTTGGGGTACCAATATCAGCAGCACATCATCATCCGTAGCCGACCTTTCCTTCAAACCTTCTTTGCCTGCTGCAGCAACTCCCTCATCTCCTTCTTGCTCACTGTCCTGATCTTCATCTTCAGCCTCCTTGTCCTTCTCTTCTTCTTCAGGCTCCTTGTCCTTGTCTTCTTCTCCAGGCTCCTTGTCCTTGTCCTGAACTTCAGCGATAGGATCAGCCGAAATTGGATCTGCAGCTGCTACATCCGGAGCAACAGCAGACCGCGGAGCAGAGTCTTCCAAAATAGGATCAGCCTGGGAGATAGTATTATCAGTATAAGCTTCAGTGACAGCTTCTCGAGGAGACCGGGCAACATTGTCTTCTAAAATAGGATTAACCTGGGAGATAGTATTTTCACTATCAGCTTCAGTGACAGGTTCTTGAGGAGCAACAGGTGAATCAGTGCCCTCTTTCGCAGAAGGTACTGCAGATTCCTTGGTCACACCTTCAATACTCTCCTAAAATCACAATGTGAGGGCAGTTCAACCATCAGACAACTGGAAGTACAAATTGCCAGTAAATAAAAACTAACATGAAAGAGATTATCTATTGACAACAAAGAATACTCACTTTTTCAACATCTTGCCTACCGGCGGCAGCTGACTCCTTCTCCTTATTCTGCATCTCAACCATCAAACTCTGTGCCTCATCCTCAAAGCGTTTACAGCGATCATCTTGCATAGACTTCAGCATCAGAAAACTAGTCTGAATATTTGCTAACCCAGACTGCATCTGAGCAATACTGGTAGCTTCCATCCGGAGAATTCCACTGGAAGATTCATCGTCAAAGTTCCGTCCACCACGTAGATATTCAGGAATCATACTCAGACGGGCAGTAGATGATGGAAATTGCAGAGAAAGCTCAACAGCTTTAGCAAGATGAAACTCCAGCTGACCAAAGACATCACCAGCAACATTTACGTTGCTTCCTCCTACATCAGCAGCTGCTGCACTGGTACTTCCTCCTGTGAACACACGCTTGCTATAAGGCACATCGCCAGAAGAACAAGCGCTCCTCTTATGCGTAGGCGGACGGGGCATTGGACCCGTCGCTTTTGAGCTCGTATTCCAGTAAATAATGTTAGCTTCGGACTTCCACTGAAAAGACAAAATAAAAATACATGCAGTTGCAAATTAGAACAACTTATTTACGCTGGTAGAATGAACGTGCAAAAGGAACTAAGTACATCAGATATACACAAGGTAGAAAATTATAAGAATATGCTCACCCGCAACTTCCCAAAAATCCATGATCTAGGATCCTCTTTACCCTCTTTTAAACAATCCTTCTTAGCAAGAGCCCTAAGATGGGAAGGATCCATGTAAAGAACACGGGGAGTACGCATATCCTTGGTTTCATGGACCGGGTGTCTAATACAATCAAGATAAGCAAGGACAGCCGCAATGCCACATCCAGGCATGGCTCTCCAATCGGCACCAGCATTCTGCCAAATGATAACAGCCCTCTTAAACTCATCAAGAAGAAGCTGGCACATGTCAACATCATGCAAATCAGCTATCGTAAATTCCTCAACCATCGTTGCCTCCCTAGAAACACGAACAGATGTTCCGGGACAGACAAACTTCATATAAAAAATAAGACCAAAAACCTTCATGGCCAAAGCATCTTGTGTCGGATCTTCCACAAGTGTGTAAGCTTTTCACGCAGATCCTTGGTCTCAATGTGCTTATGCCTTGGAATTTCAAGCTCTTCTCTCAGCCGCATCACAGCTTCATCAGAGCCATTTTCAGATGGATAAGGAGGGGAATTCTTACCACGGGGCAGACCAAACAGATTATACATGGTCTCTGCAGTGAACTGAATAATCTTATGACCATCACCCAAGTCAAGCGTCATAGTAGCTGGGTTGATATGATACATCAGGAAAGCCATAAGTGGACGAAAGATGTTGGATTTAATCTTGAAGTCTGGCAAATGGCCAAGACCTCCAAGTCGAAGCTGCTCAAGATGGCGAGGCTTCAACAACTTAAGACAAGCAGCTACCTCTTTCAGGGAGCACCTCGCCGTTGTATTGAAACGCGGCTTCTTACTGGGTGCTTCTCCATCAGAATCAACATCAGACGAGGCTTTCGATCCCCTCTTCCTCTTAGCGGTCCTCTGTTTAAGCTCATACTACACATAAAAAACCACAGGAAAACATGTCAACAAAGGAAGTTCAAGTAAAAAACAATAAGAAGTACAAGCCATGCTGCATACAAGATAAGAAAAGACTACGTAAAATAGGGAAGTACATGAATATCTGAATAGAAGTGCATAACAAACAAAGAAAGAAGTACAGGTTCAAAAAGAACAATCACCTGAGCCAAATCAACACCATCATCAGAATCTTCGCTGACGTGCATCTCATCGTCAACAAAGTCGTCGTCATCATCATCAAAACTAACTGCCTTACGAACCTTGGAAGGCAACTTCTTGACAACAGCAGCAGGCCTTTTGTTTCGGCCAGCACATTTCTTCTCCACAGCAGGAGGAGCCTTGGCCTTTGCAGCAGGAGCAGCCTTGGCCTTTGCAGCAGGAGGAGCCTTGGCCTTTGCAGCAGGAGGAGACTTGGCTTTGGAGCAGGAGGAGCCTTGGCCTTTGCAACAGCAGGACAGCCTTCGCCTTTGAAGCAGCAGGAGCCGTGGCCTTTGAAGCAGCAGGAGCCTTTGCAGCAGCATCAGCAATGAGCTTTGCAGCAGCAACATGCTTCTCCGTAATCCCGATCATACTTCTAGTATTAGTACCAGGAACTAATCCGTCAAGAGGGCTAGACTTCTTCATTGCTTGAACACGAGGGCTACACCGTGTAGCCCCTTCAGAGGTTGACGGGACACATGAGCTTCTACTAGTTCCCTGCTGCTGGACCAATGGAATAGATTCCGAGGCATCAGGCCTTGACAATCGTTCAGAATTAGCCTTGGATCGTTGTTCATTCTTGGCTTTACGTTCTCTAGCCCTCCGTAGCTTACCAGCCTGCTTTACTCTCTCAGCCTCCAGCTGAGCTTCAGCCATCTCTCCAGGCTGAGTAACAGGCTCATTAGGATCAAAAGGCGGCGGCGACTGTGTCTCTGAAAGATCAAGGGAGTCAACCGAGTCGTGGGAGACTGCATTATCTCCACCAGCGCTGCCTTCAGATCTAAATTCAGCATTGACGGAAACAAGGACCTCGCCAATTTGCTTATCAGCCAAACCCTGCTTACCAGCCAAACCCGCTGCATCATCTACACAAAACATAAACAAAATCATGTGTAAGTAAGATAGGAATAAAATAAAATTTTGTCAGCTACAAGAATACACATAAAGAAGTCAACACAAGTTAACACATGCATAACCAGGAAGTAAACAACAACATATAAGGCAGTACAGGATTTAATTCAGATAAGTACAGGTGCACATCAATGAATTTTGAAGGTATTTGCCAGGAAAGCAGTTCATACAGGAAATAAAGGGCAGTACAATTAAATAGTATTCAGCAGTTCAAACACGACTTAAAGACAAAAACCTGCTACATCAGGTGTGACTGCATCAGGAGGAACAAAAGCAGGACTAATGTCATGGGAAGTTCAAAAAATTAGTTAAACAGGAAGTACAGCTAGTTTAGTTAATCATACAAAAACTTCATATCACACTAAGGAGTAAAACGACCGAAAAATACAAACTAATTCAAAAAGTTATTTACCAATTCAAAACAACCGATGTCAGACCAGAAATAAAACACACAACAAAATTTAGAGACACAAATTATAACAGAAGGAAAAATAATTTACCTCTCTACCAACATGCATATAAATAAAAATCTCACGATAAGCAAGCACATCTAGATGAATAAGACGAAGTACAACATTACATTCAGAGAAGTACAACTGCAAAGCAATGAATGTGCATGTATTCCAAGGAAAAACAGTGCATACATACAAAACAAAAATAGATAGCAGTTCAAGCACAACAATTAGGCAAAATACCTGATTCAGCAGGTGCAACAGCAATAGGATGATGCACATTACCTACAACCAATGTGAGGACTACATCAGGAGGGTCATGGGAAGGTCAGATTACACAATAATGAAGTACAAATAGTTCTGCCTAAACACGAATAAAATGAAATCAAGTGGTTACTATAACAAATAATTCATATCAACCTAAGAAGTACACAAGCAACATACCGGACCATAAACAAGGAAGTACAAGCTAGTTAAAAGGAGTTAACCTTCACTACTATCGGACTTCGACGGATCTGGAGAGGTATCCATGGCAGCGCAAACGGAACCCCTTGTAAATCAATCCAATGAAGACGCCGAATCCGCACAAACCCTAGATCCACATGAGCACAAATCAAAATCCAAGGCAACATTACCGCGGATAAATAAGAAACACATACTATGAACACGAGCAACGCGACCGAAAACAAAAACATAGAAACTACCACCTACTCTGCCGTCAAAACCCTAGCAGCAATGGCGGCGAGCCGACGAGAGGAAGCGCGCGGCGAACAAAGTGAAGACCAAAAGAGAGGAGATAGAAGAGAACTAACCAGACAGACGGCGCCGCCGAGAAGGACGGCGCGGAGGCGCGGCGGCGGTTGCCAATACGAGGACGAGTGCGGCGACTCCTGCGCGCCGTCCCGCGGCGGAGCAGTTGCGGAGGAGAGAAGGAGGGCGCGAGGAGAGAAGGAGGGCGCGGAGGCGCGACGGCGGTTGCCAAGACGAGGACGAGTGCGGCGGTTCCTGCGCGACGTGCCTCGGCGGAGCAGTTCGGAGGAGAGAAAACCAGAGAGCTCTGCGTGGTGCGTGCGGAGAGTGCTCTGCGTGCGTGGGGAGTGGGGAGAGAAGGAAAGGAGAGAATAAAGGGGAGGGAGGCGTCAGTTACGGGCTTACGGCCCAACAACGGTAAAAAACTTGTAAATAAAACTAAAAATTATTACTAAAAACTAAAATAACTAAAATAACAAGGGGAGAGCAGGGGATATTATATTAAAAACAAATAAATAAGAGAACAAGGGCAACACTACTAGTTCAAAAAATATACAACTGAAATGAAGATCAACAAGCTAGGAAAAATATAACCAACAAAAATATAACCGCGTTGACGGCGACGAAACCTCCAAACCCTAACGCCATCGCTAACGCGCCATAGCACAGACATTTGTAACATCTATTGGTAAAAAAAAACATGTGAATTAAATAACTTCACATATGGGCGATGCACAAAAGTTGTCAGTACAGGAGTTAAAACATACGATCCACAAGTTATACTGACAAAATAAGGCAGTACGAGGCTGCAATAATAGGAAGTACAACAGCTAAGTACAAAGAAGTACAGGTAGCCACATAAATGTAACATACGATCCACAAGTTTGACTCACAAAACAGGGCAGTACAAGGGTGAACAATTACGAAGTGCAACCAGTAAGTACACGAAGTGCAAACGAAACCCTATGTACAGATATATAAATTGGGATTACTACACCCACACCCCCCAACCATAAGTCACAATGAATAAACATTACAGGATTTCGTTGAAACAACGGCTCGGCTACCGTGTTGACGGCGACGAAACCTCCAAACCCTAACGCCATCGCTAACGCGCCATGGCATAGACATTTCTAACATCTATTCATACAAAATAAAACAGGTGAATTAAATAACTTCACATATGGGCGATGCACAAAAGTTGTCAGTACATGAATAACAACATACGATAAACAAGTTAGACTGAAAACAAAGAGGGAAGTACAGAAGTGAAAAAATAGGAAGTACAACAGGTAAGAACAAAGAAGTACATGTTGCCACATAAATGTAACATACGATACACAAGTTAGACTCACAAAACAGGGCAGTACAGGCGTGCAAAAATAGGAAGTGCTGCCAGTAAGTACAAAGAAGTACAGGTAGCCACATAAATAAAGCAACCGCATAGCTTAATTTTCGGGATGTGAGAAAAATCTGTTCGAGTAGGCTGTTATATTCACAAATTACATTAATATAACTAAATAGATAATGGAAGTACAGGACGAGTCATGCGGGAAGTACATGACGATTCATGCGGGAAGTACATCCATAACGTTAGGGGAATTGTAGGTATATTGCGGTATTAGAGAAGTGCAGCCGTACACAAGCAGGAATTACTGACGGAAATGAATGGCAGTACAGGGAGTAATAATCAGCATTACACCACACAACCATGACAAATAATTGCAAAGAAGACCACACAAAGATGATAAATAATTACATGACAAAAGAAACGGGAAGAACACAAAGATGAAAACATATATTTATTGAAGCAGACCACAAAAGGAATGCAACGGAAATTACAAACACACCGACACCTAGATGAAGTTCACGTGAACGAAATAAAAATTATAAGAAATCACTAAGACTTATTGACGGATGAAATAAAGAAATCACTAATACTTATTCATCTCCACCATCCCCAACCCCACACTTTCTCCTCAACTTGCTTCTTCTTTGTAAAAAGACGACGGAAGAACCCCTCTCATATTTCTGCAGGCACTTATACAGCTCGGAGCATACGTACGCATTCGTAGCAGCGTACTGCAGATGGTTGTTCGAAAGGGCCACATCACCCCAGACACGATGATCATCATTTGTCAAACCACCATCATAGTCCTTGTATGAAATATCAACAAAGAGAGCAGCAACATCCATCAATCCTTCCTTACGAAAATGGGTCTTATCAGGATTACTCCAAATATTATGGATGTCTACATGGTTAAAGATGAACAAAGGAGTGAACAACGATACAGCATCGTCGTGTCTTTAGAGATGTTGAAACCGGCAAACCTGTACTGCCTGTTCCGAATGAAAGCATCAAAACTTGCAGCTATACCTTCAGCAGCACAACATATCTGATACACCAAGCACTGCTGGCCAACGCAAAGACTAACCACAGCTGCACTCTGAACATAGCCTTTGCCGCGAGTGTAAACTCTCCCAGTATACTTGACATGTACACCCACAAGCTTCAATTCCATTGCAGCCAAAATAGCTGTAGCGTTCTCAATCCACGCATCAACAGAAGGAACTTCGTTGGTGTACACCGCAGTGATGGTGGTATCGTCATGAGCAGATACAGCGTGCTCAGATGTGAAAGGAAGAAAAGTCATCGGAAAAACTTGGTGAGATCTGAAACATGGCATGGAGTTAGAATACCAGATAGACTTTCTGAATAAAAAATCATATGCAAACGATTTTAAATACAACGACAAGAGAAATAAGGGCAGAGATATAGAAGTTCAAGGATGAATAAACTGCAGTTCAGAAATAAGACTAAACCTAAATCATGCATACATGCAAACAGGGACTACAAACATATCAAGAAAAACAATAAAGACTTAACTAAAAAAAGCACAAGTGTACTTACGGGGGATAAAGAACCTGATGAGATCTGGCGATGGGGATGGAGTTAGAAGACGAAGTAGGCTTTGTAAAAAAGATGATATCTGCGCACGCATTAATATAGAGAGACGCAGGGGACAAACAGATAACAGCTAGAAGAGTGGAAGATAAGCTTATCCATATGTTTCACAATTTTCTGTTGCGACTAGATAAGCACAACATGGTTGTTATCCATACGACGGTTTCAAAAAAAATGCGAATAAAAATAATTAAAGTAATACATAAAACGAACCGATAACTAAACAGCGTAAAATCCTCACAACTATGTTCACTCTGATTAAACCGACAAATTTGTTCAAGAATGCAACGCTAGGAAGTTCAAGGAAAAAGTGACCGAAGTTCAGACGTATACATCAATAACACTGAAGGAGTACTAACGTAAAACAGGTCAAATACAATTTGAGACATCACAAAAATTCATCGCAGGAAATGTGAATACAACAAGTTACATAATGCATGTAAGTACAAACAATCATATCGTATTAATCTAATTTATTATTGAAAATAACAAAAGGTTGGTACAAAAAGTCGAACAGTACTGAGCTACAAAAGGCAGTTCAGCGGCCCGTCGGCAAGCAGTACAGGCGGAAACAGAGAGAAGTACGCTTCAAAACAATTTGAGACATCACAAAAATTCAATGAGATGTGAATACAATAAGTTAAGTAATGCATGTAAGTACACACAGTCATATCGTATTAATCTAATTTATTATTGAAAGCAGCAAAAGGTTGATACAAAAAGTCGAACAGTACTGAGTTACACAAGGCAGTTCAGCTGACAGAAAGAAAGCAGTACATGCAGACACTGAGAGAAGTTCAGTTCAAATACAATTGGAGAGATCACAAAAATTCACTGAGATGTCAATACAATAAGTTAAGTAATGCATGTAAGTACAAACAATCATATCTTATTAATCTAATTTATTATTGAAAGTAACAAAAGGTTGATACAAAAGGTCGAACAGTACTGAGTTACACAAGGCAGTGCAGCTGCCCGTAGTAAAGCAGTACAGGGGGAACTGACAGAAGTACAGGTTTCTATGTTTATGAAAAAAAAAATATTATTGCCATGCTACGGCCAGAAATAAATCTAAACACGAATCTTGCAAAAGAACTAATCCTTTCACCACTGCCTAAGACGCTCCTGCTCTTTCCTCTTCATGACCTTGTAACGGCCCCTCTCGTAGAAGTCCAAATTCTTGTAGAGCTCGTAGGACACGTATCCATCCTTGGCTGCATAATCCAGATGCTTCTGGGAGAGTGGAGCCTGATGCCATAACTGATGATCAGCATCTGTCATTCCACCCTTCATCTCATAGTATGAAGGGTGGATGAGCAGACCAGCAAGATCCTTCATTCCTTGCTTGCCAGGCGACCCATCACTACGAAGCTTGATCAAGTCAGGATCTTTCCAAATTTGCTGAATGTCTATATGGTTATAGATATACAGCTTACAACGGCGAAGCATCCTTGTGTCATTGCTAATGTCAAAACCGACAAACTTGTACTGCCAGCTTCGAATGAAAGATTTGAACTTCCAGGAGACCTCATCAGCAGCACAGAAAACGTGATAGACCAAGCAATCTCGGCCAACACACAGTTGCAGCACGGCTGCCTTCTGGTCATAGCCTTTAGGGCTGAACTCGACGTCGACTCCAACGAACTTTAGTTTGGACTCAGCCAAGAGACCTTCAGCCTTGTCAACCCAGGCATCAGCCGATGAAGACATGTTGGTGTACAAGGCGTTGATGGTGGTACCGCCATGCGCATCAACGGTGTACTCACGGGTGAAAGGTGTATTGGCCATTGGAATTGTTTGGTGAGATCTGGGAAAGGGGATGGAGAGGACGAAAAGGATAGAGGCTTATGAAAGGTCGGGAAGAACTAGCGACAAGTGAAGAACTTATATACAGATGCCATCACGAAACGGAATGAGAGAAAATTGGAAAAGATAAGCTTATCCATCCAATTCGAATTATTCGGTTGCCAACAAACGGAGGAGTTAACGCGAGTAGAGGAATACTAGCTGAGTATTAGCAGTACGGTTAGCAGTTGAGAAAAAAGCGCGGGAAGTACGAGATTTGAACGGAGTACCGGAAAAGCAGTTCAGCAAAGGACTCAGGGAAGTACAGCAAAAACAACGTGCGCAGTACAGAAGGACATAATTGGAAGTTCAAGAAAATATACGCCTAAAACGAAAATCGCGAAACAGATGAGACTGCTACTTAACAAATTGGCATATCAAATCAACATTTTACAATTCGAAACATAGTTACAAGTAAATAGAAGCTTCCGCAAATTAATAAAAACAATAATTGTTAACAAATTCGAGATCCAACAACCGCCGCACGGGATCTACCGCAAACGGCAAATGTCCGCTCATATCGGGCCAGCAAATTCGTAGAATACAACGTTCAAAACACGATCGCAAATACATGATACTATAAAAAAGACCAAGTAAAAGATAAATATCAAGTTAATTGCATACTTATCGACTAAAACAGAAGGAAATCGGCATCGAGCTAAAGGCGGAAGCAAAACTACGAGCGCGAACAAATTCGAGCAATACGTGGTTCCACGAACGATCAGAAGTGCATGAAACTGTTAATATGACCAATTTACAGTAGCATATCAAGTTAATTGCGTAATTATTGACTAAACAGTCCGAATTCGGCATCGAGCATGCCGGCGGAAAGCACGGACATGTTCATCCGAGACCAAATGTTAACCGGATCGATTTAAAGTTGTTTCAAAACACCTCGAACGATCGCGAGCACTTAATTCACCGGTAAATGTTAAAAAACACAAGAATCTAACCCGGAATCACCGATTAACAGAAGAAAACCGCACCTGTACTTCTCGAACATGCGGGCAGTACAAATAGAACAACAGGGCAGTACAACTTCGGTTGTAGATCCTTATTCTACAACCGGTTGTAAAATAGCTGATAGCTATATATATATATATATATATATAGGAGCTCAGATGGGGCACCTAGGAGCATGGGCACCAGGATGGAATACGAACAGTTTTAGGTATGTAGACATATACATATATCTTGGGTATGTATACCTTAGGTATGTAGGAGGTACATATGATTTGGGTATGCACATTATGGGGTATGCATACCTAATAATGTGCACATACCTAAGTTATTTATATATATACCTGATCTGTACACGTACAATTGAACACACATACCCAAGGTATATATAACATCTAGATACCTCGAATACACATACCCAAGGGTATGTGTACCTCCTATATACCCAACATGTGCATACCCGAGTTATATGTGTCATCTACATACCCAAAATGTAATGTATTCTATCCAGATGCCTATATATATTCCAGCTATTCAAGAACCAGTTTGTGAATAACTATTCAGAGCACCTTTTCTGAACTTCCGTGTCTATACTATGTTAACTTCCGGACGGAACTCTCAGATTTTCTGTTTTGCGGACAGTATCTTCAACGCCATTTTCTAACCGTTTATCGGAATGACGCATGCAATATACCGTTGGAAAGGTATGGAAATTGCGCACCTTTTTTGTCTTGACGGGTTTTCCAAATTCATTACGGTTTTAAAACAATTTTAGAAATACTAAACACAGTTTTCACGAATTTCTCCGCTTACGTACTGTTTCTTGGCCGCCATTTTTAAACCGCTTGTCGGATGGATGCAAATGATACGCCCTTGGAAAGCTATGGAAAATGCGCATCTGTTTCGTATTGACGGATTTTCCAAATTCATTACGGTTTTAAAACAATTTTGAAAATATTACACTTGGTTTTCTCGAATTTCTGTGTTTTCGCACAGTTTTTCGGTCGCCGATTTCAAACCGCTTATCGGATTGATGCAAATGATACATCGTTGGAAAGGTATGGAAAATGCGCACCTTTTCTATTTCTGGCCAATTTCCAAATTCCTTACGGTTTAAGAGCAGTTTCAGAAACAAGCAATACTGTTTTCTGAAATTTAGATCCAGCGGACAGTGTTTTGCCAATTAATTTCAAACTGTTTATCGGAATGTCACAAATGATATAGCATTGGAAAGGTATCGATAAAGCACAACTTTTTTGTATAGAAAGTTTTTCCAATTTCGGTACAGTTTTTGATTAATTGTGAAAATACGAAAAACAGAAAACAATATGACATGAGAACGATTCAAAATTGACACGTTTGTGTTCGTCGGATGGAGCAAGTCGGTATGGGAGAGTTAAATTAGAGTCATGTACTTGCCAATTACACGTGGGGGCGGTCGATTAGGCCAACCGGAGCTCGTAGTGATGATTTCAATGTGTAGGATTTCCGCCCAAAAAAACAGAGTATAAGAACTTCCTTCTATTCGGCAAAGAACTTCTTGGTATGAGGCAGCGAACTTCTGGGTATGTGTTAGTGAACTTCCGGCCGCGGATTTTTTAGTTCATGTGACGCACTATTTATGTCGTTATTTTCAAACCGTTTGTCCAAATCATGCATATGATATGCCGTTGAAAAGGTTTTAAAATTTAGCACGGTCAAAGTAAACTTCCCAGATGTATTTTTCGGTGAACTTCTGATAAAACAGTAATAATCCGATGTGGCCGAAAATAACTTCTGATGTATTTTTAGGAGAACTCCCAATATAGATGTAGATAAACTTCCAATACCTATAATGTGAACTCCGAACATGGTTAACATGAACTTCCCAGAAGTAATAAAATCAAAAATATGACGTGTACAGTAGCTAATGTGAGCATTTTCTCAAAAATAAGACATGAACTTGTCTGTTTTCGTGTTGTTATTCGGACTGAACTTCAAGATCATATGCAAAGCGAACTTCCGACTAGTTAAGTGAACTCTAAAGAGAAAGGTAAACTTTGCACGTGGTTGAGTTGAACTTCCGATAAGTTTAAAGTGAACTCCAAGCACGGTCAAAGTAAACTTCCCAGATGTAATAAAATCAAAACATGGATAGTAGCTAATGTGAACCTTTTTCTGCCGATGAATTGATTTTTTTATCAACAAAATAGTGAAACCCGTGCAAACAAGCTGAACTTCTTAATAATATGCAGCTGAATTTTTACATAAGAAAAAGATGGACTTTCGATTTGAACAGGTAGCAGCATCAACTTTGTTTTAGCCTGGCCTCAAGAAAAAAAAATGTTTTTTGTCTTTATCCTGTATCATCGCATGGTCCAGTACAAGAACCAACTTGTTCTCATCGCATGGTCCAGTACAAGAACCAACTTGTTCTGAAAGCAGGTAGCAGCATGTTGGCACTTGCACCCGAATTTGAAGTCCTCAGCATGTTGGATAAATTAAAAATAAAGTGATTTCCATTTTTTTCACGGTGAACTACTCGTTGTCGTTGCCCCATAAACTTAGCAACCGGAAAAAGGAAATCAACTTCCGGATTAAAAGAAGCAAACTTTTCTCAGAATTTGAAGACGAAAAACCGTGAACATATTTCTGAGCGGATGAACTAAACTTTTTTTTTGCGACAATGGTGAACTCCGAGCTAAAAAATAAACTTCCTTTTTCTCGGCATTTTTTGTTTGGAGGGATATAGTGAATTTTACCGATAAAATGGTAAGCTTCTCCTACTAGCTAGGTGAACTCCTTACACGGGACGGAATGAACCTTTTCTCCACCACACATCCTACCAAATCTCTTCCCATTCGATTTGTTGCTTTTAGTTGCTTATCACTGAATCAGTCGCAACAGCAGCAGCTTCATCCACGGAAAAAACAGCAGAGCAAGCAGCAACAGCGTGCGATGAACAGGCTCCCGCGCCGCAATAACATCAGCTTAATCCACAGAAAAAAAAACCATTTGTGAACCCCCAGCGCCCAAGAGCACGGAGAAACGACGCGGGCTACCGGACGCTGCCGACGGCGCGCAAGGGGGAGCGACCAGGGGAGAGGAACGGCGACCAGACCGAGGAGGAGAAGGCCGTCGAGGTCGCGTCCACGACAGATGCACGGGAGGACGCTGCTGTGGCTGCCGGCCTCGAGCAGAGAAGCCCAGTGGGCTGAGGACGAGGCGGGGTGGAATGATGGCGCGCTCCAGTGGACTCTAGCGCGCGACCTCATGAACTCCCATGGGCGGCGTCGAGGGACAGAGGCCGGTGAGGCAGCGGCTTGGGCGCCGTGCGCCGGTGGAGGGCCGACGGACTTGGCGTGAACTGCCGCTGCGGTGCACGGTGGACTCCACGGCCGGACACGATGAACCGCCGCTGCGGCGCACGGTGGACTCCACGACCTGGAGCTCGCGCCGTAGTTAGTCAAGCCGCGAGCATGGGAGGACGGGGGATTCAGCGGGAAACCTCGAATGGGGTCGTGGAGCAGGAGAAGAGGGAGGTCGACCTTGTGCTCGCAGACTCGTTCTCAGAAATTGGTGCTTCGGGGCGGTGCAGGCCTGCGTGTTTTCGAAATCCAGATGCAGAGTAAGGGGATGGCGCAACAAAATTGACTTTCTTATGTACACAAAACCTATTCGAACTAGTACAACACCAATCCGCGATTTCAGCAACAAATACGACAGTTTAGAGCTTCAGATCGGTGGAGACGGGGGATCTAGCAGTGATGCTCTGAAGGCCAATGAGCCGAACTCCTCGCTTGGCTCACCATGAACTCCAGCCGTCCAGCGCAACAGCAGCGTCGGAGGCGGCCACGCTTGGGCGGGGCCAGGATGCGTGGCCTCCAGGACCTCCTCACGGAGCGGAACGAGGACGCTCGTGGGTCGGGGAAGTTCATGGGGGCGAGGAGGTCCACCGGATGCCAGGAGCCGAAGCGGCCTTGTGAGCTCGCATGGATGGCGTCGCAGTAGAACACGGGGAGAGAGGCCGGTGAGGAAGCGGCTTTGGAGGCGCGCTACGGTGGAGGGGAGGCCGGTGAACTGCCGTCGTTGGGTGACACGTCGATGCGATGCGGGGCGTCGGCGGCTGTGGGGCGCCGGCGGTAGGAACCAGGCAGCGGGGACAGAATCGATCTGGAGCACGGGCGGCGGGGCAGGGGAGAAATAGGGGGACCCGCCGGAGAAGAAGGTGGCGTACCGCCTTCGTGCCCTACGCGCGGCGACTCGCTGGCCTCGAGGTCGCAGGTCCATCCCGACGAGGAAGCCTCGGGACGTGCTAAACGGCGCGGGGGGCGCCGGATTCAGCAAGGCGAGGGGAGGGTGGGCGCCGCCGGGGAGGAGCACGCCGGTCGGGTTGGTGGGGTGGGGGCGCCGCCGGGGAGGAGCACCTCGGTCGGGTTGGGGAAGAAGGTGTGATGCGGTCGGGTTGGTAAGGGGGAAGAAGGTGATTAGGTTCGGTCCTTCTCGGGTTAAGAAGCTCTTTAGACGGAAAGGTGCTCTGAATAACTATTCAGAGCACTCTTAGGGGGTGGTTTCTAAATATATATACCCCTGCTATTCTAGACTCCCTTCTAGAATAACTATTCTGGACAACTTTATGAACTTCCGAGTTAATAATAGGTGAACTTCTGGACGGAACACTTAGATTCGGTGAGTTTTCCATCGTGGTTTTCAAACCGTTTGTCGGATTGAAGCAAATGATACGGCGTTGGAAAGGTATGGAAAATGCGCACCTTTTTCACTTCTACAAGATTTTGAAATTAGTTACGGTTTTAAAATAATTTTAAATATACGAAACACTGTTTTTCACATACTTTCCTTATTTTCGTACTGTTTTGGACGCCATTTTCAAACCGTTTGTCGGATTGAAGCAAATGATACGCCGTTGGAAAGATATGAAAAATTCGCACCTTTTTCACTTCTACAAGATTTTGAAATTAGTTACGGTTGTAAAGTAATTTTAAATATACGAAACACTGATTTTCGCGTTTTTCCTTCGTTTTCGTACTGTTTTGGACGCCATTTTCAAACCGTTTGTCGGATTGAAGAAAATTATACGCCGTTGGAAAGCTACGAAAAATGCGCAACTTTTCTATGTCTAGCAAATTTCGAAATTCCTTACGGTTTAAGAGCAGATTCAAAAATCGTCAATTCTGTTTTTTAACTTTTATGTCCAGCGGACGGTTTTTGTGCAATTACTTTCAAACCGGTTATCGAAAAGTAACAAATGATATGGCGTTGGAAAGATATTGACTGGGCGCAACTTTTTCGTATAGAAATGTTTTCGAAATTCATTACGGTTTTTGATTAATTTTGAAAATACGAAAAACGGAGAAACGAGAAGACATTGGAATAACAGAGTATAATTAACTTCCTTTTATATGCGGCTGTGAACTTCCATTTAGTCTGTTGCTGAACTTCCGTTTAGTCTGTTTGTTAACTTCCGATCACGGTTTATTTCATGCGGATAAGTTGAAAGTTTTTTGCCAAAAAAATGAACTCCATGCCCCACACGAACTGAACTTTCTGCCAACAAAAAAGTGAACTTCACGGCCACGCAACATTTTTTTTTGTCCCTAACTTTCCGAACTTCCGTTTTAATAAAAAGTGAACTTCGCTGGATAAACATCCTTATGAAGCAAACGTCGTGTGGTGAACTTCGCGGCTGAACTTCCGTTTTAATACGATATGAACTTCGTTGCTGAACTTCTTTTTTAATACGAGGCGAACTTCGCTGCTGAACAAAAAAGTGAACTTCCGATCGCGGTGTAATACTTTTTTTATTGGCATACTGTTTTTCGTAGTGTACTTATATGTTTTATATTTTGAACTTCCAAATTTCACCAAGTTAACTTCTATTTTCTAATCTTGCGGTCACGTTCTACCAGCGAAAAAGAAACAAACACAGTGCATCTTGCGCCTGTGCAGGTGATCAGAACGACCGCCGGGCGGGAATGCAGAACGGAGGCGCATGACGTGCTGCAGGAGTGGCGGCCAACGGAGGAGTCCTCTGGTCACAGAGTCAACGGCGATGACTCCAGTAGTCTAGGAAAGGGATGGGCGGGAGCGGCGCTAGATGGAGGTCCACGGCGGCGAACGCGGAGGTTCAGATCGGCTTGCGATGGATTCCGTTGGCAGAAGGGGAGGGGCACGGCGTCCGTCGTACAATTCAAATCTGCATGCAAATCACGGAGTACAATTCAAATCAAATCCCTAAATTTTGGGCCTATGCACAGAATTAAAAAAAATCCCCAAATTTTGGGCCTGCGTATGTAACCGCCCGAGCTCCACCAGTGCACAGGGCGGCACCATGGAGCACCGGGATGAGCTTTTGTGAGGAAGGAGGAGGGGCTGGGGGGTGAGGGGCACTGGGATGAGCACGGGAGCGGAGGTGCCGCTGGTTTTCCTTGGAAGCGGCGGCGCTGGTTGCCGAGGTAGGCGGCCATGGCGGGATGCAGAGGGTGGCGGACGGCGCGTGGTCGGAGGCGAGGAGGAGCACCTGCGGAGGTAGCGCCGCTGCGGCGGGGAAGCAGGGGTACGCGCCGGCGGTGGGAAAGCAGGGCGACACGCCATGGGCCG
The DNA here is from genome assembly GCA_947311845.1 of Poa pratensis. Lineage (NCBI taxonomy): Eukaryota > Viridiplantae > Streptophyta > Magnoliopsida > Poales > Poaceae > Poa > Poa pratensis. The sequence continues at coordinate 2,193,974 of CAMZMU010000122.1, read as the reverse complement.
GGGGGAGCAGAGGAACACGGGCGTGAAGGTGGCGGCGGGGAGGAACCAGATGTGAGCGGAGGAGAGCGCAGCGATGCAGTGGAGAACGGCGGGAGAGTTGCCCGCCAGCGTTGACTCGCCGGTGGAACGGAGGAAGGGAAGGGTCAACCGGAATACGGGGAGGAAGGAGGCGTGGGATGCGGGAGTTGGAACATCGTGGAAGGAAGCTCGGGTGGTGGGCATCTAGTGCGGTAGCGGTGGAGCTGGAGGGCGGCGCTCGCGCGGCGAGGCATGGAGGCGACGGAGCTTGCGCGATGGAAGCCGGGAGGCGGCGGTGCTCGTGTGGTGGCGGCCGGAGGAAGAAGGTGGGGGTCGGGTTTGGGGGAAGAAATCGTGGGTTGGTGTGCGGGATGGGTGGGTCGGGTGCGGGTTCAGAAGCTCTTTAGGGGGAAAAAATCAGAAACAGAGAAAGTTGTCTAGAATAACTATTCTAGAAACACTATAGGGGGTTGTCTAGAATAGTCCTGTCATATATATGACACGCCGACGCTGCCGCCGCCCCTACTGCAAACGCGGTGGCGCAGGCCAGCAGCGCCACCAGCAGGGCGGAGCTTCTCATGATCTTCTTCTTAATTGTTGTCGTCTCTCACCGTGATCGGAAGTTAACAAACAGACTAAACGGAAGTTCAGCAACAGACTAAATGGAAGTTCACAGCCGCATATAAAAGGAAGTTAATTATACTCTGTTATTCCAATGTCTTCTCGTTTCTCCGTTTTTCGTATTTTCAAAATTAATCAAAAACCATAATGAATTTCGAAAACATTTCTATACGAAAAAGTTGCGCCCAGTCAATATCTTTCCAACGCCATATCATTTGTTACTTTTCGATAACCGGTTTGAAAGTAATTGCACAAAAACCGTCCGCTGGACATAAAAGTTAAAAAACAGAATTGACGATTTTTGAATCTGCTCTTAAACCGTAAGGAATTTCGAAATTTGCTAGACATAGAAAAGTTGCGAATTTTTCGTAGCTTTCCAACGGCGTATCATTTTCTTCAATCCGACAAACGGTTTGAAAATGGCGTCCAAAACAGTACGAAAACGAAGGAAAAACGCGAAAATCAGTGTTTCGTATATTTAAAATTACTTTACAACCGTAACTAATTTCAAAATCTTGTAGAAGTGAAAAAGGTGCGAATTTTTCATATCTTTCCAACGGCGTATCATTTGCTTCAATCCGACAAACGGTTTGAAAATGGCGTCCAAAACAGTACGAAAATAAGGAAAGTATGTGAAAAACAGTGTTTCGAATATTTAAAATTATTTTAAAACCGTAACTAATTTCAAAATCTTGTAGAAGTGAAAAAGGTGCGCATTTTCCATACCTTTCCAACGCCGTATCATTTGCTTCAATCCGACAAACGGTTTGAAAACCACGATGGAAAACTCACCGAATCTAAGTGTTCCGTCCGGAAGTTCACCTATTATTAACTCGGAAGTTCATAAAGTTGTCCAGAATAGTTATTCTAGAAGGGAGTCTAGAATAGCAGGGGTATATATATATATATATATGCAGATGTGTCATGAAAGAATATTTGCCTCATCGTATGCAACAACGTACTGTCTATGCATGGGAGGAAAGGCACAAATTGGCCGATCTTTGGGCCAACCATTACCTTGCTTGGTGAGCACTTTTCAGCAGGATATGCATATGTCGGCAGACTGCCATGATAAAAGTATCTTATAATCATGTGCATGCATGGCTTTGCTGGGCTGGATTGACACTATGCTTAATTTGGATGTATGAATATGCAGCTAAAAGCATAGAATCTAGTGGTTAGTACTGTACATGTCATGGGAAAACCTACCTGCGAGGCTGATATAGTGCATGCATGTGTGCAAACAGTGCTACAAGGTGTCAATGGAATGTCTAGGAAACCGAATGCTTCCAATCATGCATGTGGCGAGGTAGAGAAGAATGAATTACTAATAGCTACTCACTCCGTTTTTAATATAAGATGTTTTAGTTGTTTTACATGTTATGTACATGCATACTAAAATGAGTGAAAATCACACTAAAATATGTCTAAATATATTTATATACATATGCATGTAGACAAATGGTAAACATCTTATATTAAAAAACGGAGGGAGTAGTACACTGCTGGTTGGCAATGACATGCATATGAAGATCACATATGCTCACAGCTTTACTGGTGTGTATGAGGATCCGAATTGAACCTAGGAACTATATATACTGTACATTCCAAAGGGCCATGAAAATCTTAAGATCTGAATAGGCGCTTGAATGCTTGTCAAATCCTCGTCACGCATGCCTTCTTAAGTTTTAATGTAGAAAAATATATAGCAAAGGGCTCCAGTAAATTTCTCAACAACAAAATGCTCTTACACCTGGACGTAAATTCTGCTATGATACATATATAGGCGGCATTTCTTCCACTAAATGAAGTCTAGAAGGAAGATGTATATCAAATATGATCACACGCACACTAATTAATCAAGATAAGCTACTTCGTCGATCATTGCCCATGTTCATTCACTTAACTACGTACGATTTGTTTATGGCGTGTATGACTACCTTCTACCGGCCACCTAGGCAGGTTCATGGTACAGAGAGCATGCATACAAGACGACACACCGACTTGGGGATAAAATTGCGCTATACATTGTTTTTTTGAGCCTATAGGTAGCTAACTTATATAAACTATCAGCGTCCTTTAAAAACAATTATGTAGGAAACATCCAAACCTGCACATGCAATCATATTTCAGTCGAAATTATCTTAGGAGGAAACATCTTGTCCTTCACTCTAACGTGAAGAGCCCACCTGTAAAAAAAAAACAGAAAACCTAATGACACCCACCAGCACCCCATAGGTTGGTTAGTTTGATCGATCACCCCTAATTTTATGGTCCCACCTGTCCCCCCTTCTGGCTCCCAAAGAGTAGGGCATGCATGCGTATGAACAATAAGTAGTTTGATCAATTTTAGAAACTCTAGGATTGTAATATATATGTCATACTCTTGTAATTTGCACAAGATAAACTACAATAGTTTGCTTGAGAAATTAAGTGTGTCAAGTGTACCTCACTTGCAAACACGTATCTGCTGGTCTGCTGGCGGAGTATGTCCGTCTCACTTGCAACCGGTTTTGGTAACTTGCATGTTGTGTACTGTTGTACATCAACTGGAACATGTTGTCTCTGTTTTAGCATATTTAATTTCAACTATTTTTAGTACTACCGATGATGAATACATCACTCACTACAAGATCTTACACTCTATTTAAAATCTAGTAGGGTTATTTCTGAGTCTTATACATTAAATTAATTTTAGTTGACAACTTTTGTCAATGTGCTTATCCTCGTTATGGTTTTGTGTAGCTAACTTGCAAGTGTATGAAGTAATAGTTTGTTTCGGTAACAATGCATAAAAATGGTGAGCCTGTTGAAGGAATCATGACCTTCAAGTTCTGCCTCCAAATCGTTTAGACTGGACTGCAAGCACATGGATATAGGCGCTTCAGGTGTCAACTTTTTTCATCTTAAAATGTATTTATGTCATGTAGCATCATATTTGGCTCTTTTCTAACTATCCATCCATGTATTTTTTTATGCAGAAACGTCATGTAGATCCAAACAAGCTTTAAAGGAGCTAAATACAAAGTGGGATCATATTTGTGAACCGTCATTGTTGTGACGTTTCGCTGCACTGTAAAAAACACTTTTTTAATTAAGAGTGTCTTGCAGTGTGGACGAAATATCACATCGGTGACGTTATTATATTGTGGCGACATAGTCCAAGAACAAGATCGAATTCATGAACTTGTCACGGCTGTGGAGACAAATGTAACAGCAAGTAATGAAGATAGGTTTAGTTAGGAATGACAAGGAGAAGTTTAAGTGAGGCATGACAATGATATATTTAGCTAGGCATGTCAAAGATAGAATTAGCGAGGGATGACAATGAAGATAAAGTAATTGGTCAACTTGTGATGCAATGTATCGGTGACATTTAGTATACCTTATAAATGAATTTGCTATCATTTTTGTGGTTATGCTGTGAGATTTTAAATGTTCAGTGGCATGTGTATGCGTGCTATAGGCTTATGAAGAAACCTCAATACAAACGGGTAAATTCAACGACTTTGTTACTGATGAGCTCGACACTGAGAAAACGGAGGTATACGCACAACCGTTGCTAAAAATTGATCTCATCGGTGACGGTTAATTTCTCCGTTGCCTATTAGGGCCTTCACATCAGCAGCGGGAGCGGGGACACGGAGCGTTTCTCCGTTTCTGATAAGTGTTTTGACCAGTTTCCGATGTGTCCTTTTGTACTGGTGTATAGAGCTGAACACAGAAAAATGGCGCTTAATCTACAGCTCACTTCCTGTGCTCTCTGTTATGCGTGATTAATGACCCAACTATCACATTTGCCAGTTAAAGAGAAGAGAGAGAGAGAGTGTCCGTCGAATAAGTATAAATACACAGGGCTTTCCATTATGTCGTTTCCCTTCCCTTCCATCAATCCTTCTTTGTTCCTTTCCAGAAAACTGTCCCTGATTAGCGTAGCTTTGACCATCTCCCAGCTAGCTAACGAGGTTCTTCTCTTCATGGACCAGCGCCACCACAGCACAGCTCCCACCCCACGCAGCGGCGGGAGCGAGGGAGGCGAGCCGGCAAGGTCACGTTGGGCGCCCAAGCCGGAGCAGATCCTCATCCTAGAGTCCATCTTCAACAGCGGCATGGTGAACCCGGCCAAGGACGAGACGGCGCGCATCCGCCGCCTACTGGAGCGCTTTGGCGCTGTCCGTGACGCCAACGTCTTCTACTGGTTCCAGAACCGCCGCTCCCGCTCCCGTCGCCGCGCCCGCCAGCTCCAGCAGTCCTCCAGCGTCGGCGCCGGAGACGCGGCCCAGCTCTCCTCCAACGCCGCTGCTGGCCACGCATACCTCGGCATCGGCACTTCCCCCTTCATCATGCAGTATGGGCAGCTTTGCGGCGACGCGTCGGCGGCGGCCCAGGCCGTGCCATCTGCGGCCACGGTCACGGCGACGCCCCGTTTCTTGGCGGACGACGCCGATGGCGGAGACGATCTCTTCGCCATCTCCCGGCAAATGGGACTCATGGCACGTGGTGGCCACAACCGCTGTAGCTACAACACGGCTACCGACACCTTGCAACTCAGCTACCAACACGCTGGTTAGTATTAGCTAGTACCATGTCTGTGGTTTTACTAGGACTGGTTGTGCGCGCATTCAACTTGAGCATGCATGACATGTCTGAAATCTCATATCGTAGGCTGATAAGTCCAATGTCATTCAAGCTAGCTAGTAGCCCTCGGGCTAGCCGTGCATGGCGCTGCGTCTTGCATTAGGGAACCTGCTTGTGATGCTGAGTGCGAAATGATGGATGGATTTTACTTTCAGGAACGATGCAGGTGTTCATCAATGGCACGGCGTACGAGGTGCCGAGCGGTGGCGTGTTGGACGTGGCAGGCACATTCGGGAATGACGCGATTCTGGTGCACTCTTCGGGCGAGATCCTCCCGGTGAACGAGCACGGCGTCCTCATGAAGAGCATGCAGATGGGCGAATGCTACTACCTGGTAATTACTCAATTCATTCTTCTCTCTGTACTAACTAAAGTTAGTAAGTTCCAATCTTCGGTTCTCAGTGAATTAGATTCAATTTCGTTAATTAGTTACTCGTTCATTGGTGTATTTGTAGGTATCCAGATCAATCTAATTAATCAGCTGCATATCTAGCCGACTAGAAGATTCAAGGTCTGTATATGTATGCTAGGAAAGCATGCATTTATAATCGAGCTTCACCGAGTGATCTTGTTGTCCAGATCATATCAGTGTGTAGTAACATTTATCTTGATCACCATCGATGTATATTATACCATCTCCGGATGCATCATCCCCTTGAGAGTTCCTTTCAATGTTGGAGATATTGTAGCAGCTTACAAGAGAACGAGTTACCAGACTCATTCAGCTAGCGTCCATCTGGTTATCTGCCTTCGTGTTGTTGCAGTACTCCCTAGTAAGGTACTCCTCCATTTCTAAATATAAGACTTTTTAGCCTTTCTGACTTTATTCTGATTCGTTACTAAATAGGTGAATCAACACACTAAAACATGTCTACATACGTACGAACCGGGATAAAGTCATAAAGTCTAAAAAGTCCATATTTAGAAACGGACTGAGTAATTAAGTTTACTTGGCAGATGGTAACAAAATTCTTATGAAAGAATACACTAATTTGTATCAGAATTAATATCATAGCATCCCATAATACGAACGAACATGAATAAAACAAAATGAGATCAATATGGTGATGTAATTTCCTTGTCTACTGAACTCTTGTGGTTCTTCCCGTCATCCCGCAGGACGAAAAACGTCTCTAGCATGCCGTATATATGCAAGAAAAACAACAAGATCACATTTTTACGATATGTAACTAGTTGAATGACCCGCGTTCCCTACTTTATTTTGAAAAACTGAAAGACGCAGTTGCACGGCCAGATTTACAACATGTGTTTATATTTATTACGTGTGTTTGTGGTTTAAGGTTACTTATATGGATGGGTGATTGAAAAATGTTCTTTATAGAATTATCTGCTAAATCATCATGGAAATTCAATAGGTTAAAAATCAACAAAAATATATTTCTCGAGGAAGAAAGACTGTGGTTTGTTAAAAATATCACCGTTTCATAAGGACCTTGCGACATGACACGTGTGGTGAGCCCAAAAAACAATGTAAAAACGGATCTGCCCAAGAAGTACAATATAATCTGGAAAAAAATCTGCAACATGTTCTACTAGACTACGGAGTGAGCCAATGAATGAGGGGAAGTAAGAGACCCTCTCGAGCTAAAGATGGATATTCGAGAGGGCTCTCGTGACCACGGAGGTGACAAGAGTCACTCCTGCCGCGGGCTCTCAGTACCATTCGTTTGTAAGACTGTAACAGTCCATCTCCAAGAGCTAGCAGGGATGACGGGAAGCCATTTCTGGTCTTGCGTAGGCCTGGGATGACGAAAGAGGGTTTAGACGGGTCAAGTTCATCATGTGTGCGGCCGTCGTCGATTACCCTAAGTGGGTCAATAGTTCGATGCTATCTCTACGTCTCTAGCTTCTCTTACATAGATCCGGTAGCTCTCGGATCCGCCCAAAAATAATAATCTGGAACTCTGGTCCAGACATTCGCATGATTTTAATTAAAGGCTCCTCAGTTTTTTTCATAAGATTCCGGAGGTTTTATACCGACCTCCGGTCCGCAGTAGAGAGCTACACCATGATGCTGGCAGTTTACCTCAAAAACCTTGCTAGAAGTGCAATGCCTCTCAGCAGCCCATCTGCTAGAAACAGATTGTACATATTAAAGAAAATAAATAAGTAACTAAGGAGCACGGGAAAATGATTATTGGCATCCTCGTAACACTTTACTCATGCCCATGGCCCGAAAAAAATATCCATAGTTCATAAGCTAGTCCGGATGCCTGAGTAGGGATCAGAATGGTGTTTATTATTGCCCACATGTAACTAGATTTTTCATATCTCATATTCACAAACTATTACAATCAGAAGCATAGAACATAAACATATTCATAAACAAGTTAATGGAACAATAACATTTTTTATTATTGCCTATAGGGCATATTTACAAGTGTCTCTCACTTGTACTAGATGCAGTAATCTAGTCGTTTTTAGGAACCTAACATTTATGGCATTCCCGTGTTAAACCACGTGGTAGTTTCACATTTCGGGGGTTGGGGGTGCAAATTCTATCGGAAACCACTTGCTAATTGCGCGTATCATGTGAAGAGTGCAAGACGCAACAAAAAACACTTCATTGCTAGTTGCCAATTTCAAGAGAACAGTGCAACTCGTATCGGAAGCTTGTTAGATTTCCACATTTCTTGAGAAATGTGCAACACTTGTTGAAACTCAGCTTCTATTTGCATATTCCTTGAGAGTTGTGCAACTCATTTTAAAATCAGGTTGCTAATTGCACATTTCTCGTGAGAAAAATACAAGTTATGACGGAAAACCATTTACTAGTTACACATTTCTTTAAAAAAGTGCAACTCGCGTTGGAAAGTCCTACGGTATTGCATATTTAAAAAATTACAAACACGCTATAAAATGTCTCAACGCGGTCTTTTTCTCTCCACAAAAACCCTACAAAAGAAGTTTTTTTCTTCCAAATCTCACCCATGCACCTACAAGCCCACTGTCGCTCCGAAAGCCCAACGACGAGTGTTTACCGTAGTCGAACCTAACGTTGAGAAATCATAATTCACATCACTGTTGCTGTGTCGACTAAGACCAAACAAAAATAATCAGGCGAATATATCTATCAGTTCGATATAAATACCTATAAAAATTAATAAGATACATATAAGCACACTAGTTGCACTTTTCTTTTAAAAAATTAAACTGTGGTGTGGTGAAAAGTGCAACTTATATGGATAATCAAAACGAAGAAAAGAAAATAGAAATACACAACAACACAAATTTGATATGTTGATCTGTGAAACTTAACTAGAAAAAAAAATAGTGATTTGAAAATTAAAAGGAACATGTCTGGAGAGGGCTGATTTGGCTCCTGAGCTCACATGCTCCTGGTTGAGTACGGAATTAAAAAAAAACACTTCAAAAATTCTGAAAAAACTCAGAGACGAATATGTTAAAGTGTTATACATACGTGCCAAGTTTCGTCAATAAATGACTTTGTTTGTGCTATGTGCGAAAAAGACAAAATCAGCGCTTAAAGAAGACAGATCTAGATCTCATGTTAGCCACGGATTTTGTCTTTTTTGCACAGAAAAGAAAACGTGTCAGTTATTTACGAAATTTTAAACGTATGTTCGGAACTTTAACATGTTCATTTCTGATTTTTTTCAGATTTTTTAGAGTGTTTTTATATTTTTTTCGAATTTCGTACTCAACTAGGAGAATGTGAGCTTCGGGAGCAAGTTTGAATTTCCGACACAGGTATTCACATAGGAGAACGATAATGTAAAAATTGGTAGGAAAATGAAAACGTAACAAAATAAAAAATATGAAGAAAAAAACGCTTGAGAAAGTTCACAGCATGGTACATGATGAACATCTTGACGGTGATTATGTCAGCGATAATAGCATACGTTTTTTTTACCAAGATATAAAAACAAAATATAAAAGACGTCTGCCCATATCCCTATCTGGACCGCTAACTCTGCCCCAAAACAGACGACATATACTACCTCCGTTATAGTACTCCAGTTCAATTTGAACGCTAAAGAGGCTTACACATGCTCGGCCCAAAACAGAAATTAAAAAGGCCCAACCGCTCAATGGCAGCCTATTTTCCACCGAACGAAGCAAACCAACAGGATAGGATACCAAGGCGATATTGCGCGACTCGTAACACAATCGTACGTTTCTCAGGTCGACCGCTTAACGAAATATCAGTCGCCTGAGAAATACGAAATCCTAGCTAGAGATCGATCTTTTTTAGCGTCGCGCGAGAGGCTCAAACAAAGTAACAAACCAGTTGGTGCCCAACAAATTAGGAGGTTATTAAGACACGCCGTTTTCTCCTGTCTAACTAAAATGTTCTGTCCCCTAGGGCGAAAACCTAGGGTTTTTTCAGTCCTCCGGCGATCACCGTCGGAGTTTCGGTTTCTCGTGATCTTTGCCACCTGGATCGATCGCGTGAGCTTCTCGGGCACCCTCCTATCCTTTGGGAAGGTTTTTCTGACCGGCTAGGGTTTTAACCTAATCCGATATATGGCGACGGCGGAAGGCACCAGCTCTCGTGGAGGAGCAGCGGACGATCCTAGTTCTTTACTCGAGCGTCTCCACCTGGAGGAGAACGAGATGGATAATTTGATCTGGGAAGAAGAGGTGGATGCCCCTGCGGAGGGGCCGAAGTGGGTTCTGACGGCGAAATCCTTCAGCCAAGGAGCTCTGATCGCGGATATGAGAGCGACGTGGAGACCTGCACAACAGGTAGTTTGGAGGCCTATAAACCCTAATTTATTCTCTATTCAATTTCAATGTCTAGCAGATTGGAACATGGCTGTTCATAAGGGACCGTGGGAATTTAGAGGGTTCGGAGCTCTCATAATCTCTGAGTATGATGGCTTCTCGAACCCTGAATCGATCAAGCTGGACAAGGTTGAAACTTGGAGTCAGATCCATAAGCTCCCTGATGGAGTTCTGAAAAACGAAGCGTTTGTGAGAAACATGGCTAGAAGCATTGGTGAGGTCCAGGAGGTTCAGATTACCCTCCCGAGCGGATACGTGGGGCAGTTCATCAGGGTGAGAGTGAAATTGGATGTTAATCAAAAACTTACTCGCTTTGTGAGCTTCACTCGTGCGGGCAAGACTGAACACTACCAAGTGAAATATGAGAAACTTCCAACCTTCTACAATGCGTGTGGCAAGATGGGGCACTAGCACCAAGAATGTGGTACTGGAGAATTTGATGAGGATAAACTTGAATGGGGACCCTTCATCCTTGCCCCTAGAAGAGGTAGAGGTGCTGGGCGATCTAGTGGTCCGTCTCGAGATTCAGGTGGTCGTGCTGGACGTGAGTTTGGCAGAGTTGATGCTGGCCGTGGCTTTGCAAGAGGTGGTGGTGGTGAGAGGTACAATGGCTGGGATGGAGATAGCAGAGATGGTGACGGGACCCCCCCACAAAGCTAGAGATGGAACAATACTTTTAATCAGAATGGAACTGAAGGCATGAACTGAAGGCATGAACTGAAGGCATGAACTGAAGGCATGAACGCTCTAAATAAAGATTTATTGGAACAAGATAGGACAGGAGCTTCTGATTCAATTATGACTGATATTGCACCGACGGCAAGGAAACGGTTGGCTATGGAGGCTTCTCATGAGAAGGAGTCTATCCCGGATCCTAGTAAATCTTTAATGCTGACTGAGAAAAACCCCTGCTTCAGATTTGGATGATGAACAGGAGGCGGAGCCGAGATCGTAGAACGACCCATTGTCCACTCCACAGAAAAGACTGAACAAACAGAAATTGAAAGCGAACAGTGGTATAGCTGTGGATGCCAAGGAGAGTGGGGCTGCGACGGAATCAACAGTTGACATGGTAAGCGAGGTTGATCAAGAAAGGCAATCACCGAAGGACGGAGCTGTCTCCCCTTCATCAGGATCGGCGGGCCCCTGCGTGGGTTCCGTCCGGTCGCAATGAAAATTTTAAGTATGAATTGTCAGGGCTTGGGTAGCAGCACGACAGTTCTAGCGCTTTTGGATGTCCAAAGGCGATGTGATCCCTCGGTGATGTTTTTGTCGGAGACACACCTGGATAATTATCCGGCTGATTGTTTGAGAAGGAGACTAAAAATGGATATGAAAATTGTTAATCCAAGCGATGGTAGGAGTGGTGGTGTTATTCTGTTCTGGAAAAAGGAGATTGTGATTCAACAGATTTTTTAAGCTCCCAAGTATATTGATGTGAGGGTTATTGAAAACCCGGACAAAATTTGGAGATTGACTGGTATTTATGGCGAACCCCGGTGGGAAGACAAATATAAAACATGGGTTAAACTGCGAGAACTAAAGAACAATTCAAATCTGCCTTGGATTGTCATTGGGGACTTCAATGAGATTTTATTTTTCACATGAGAAGGAGGGGGGCAACCCTAGGCCTCATTCTTTCATGAACGCTTTTAGAGATGCTCTTTCTGATTGTGCTTTAGAAGATTTAGGGTTTTCGGGTGAGAACTTTACTTGGCGGCGTGGAAGCATCAGAGAAAGATTAGGCCGTGTTGTAGCAAATGGTGCATGGAATTTAATGCATCTGGAGGCTATCCTGCAACACCTGGATTGGACTAGGTCGGATCATCGTCCTTTGCTGCTTGATACCGAGTTCCAATCTTCAATAACGCATGGTCGGACATTTTTTTTGAAGCAAAGTGGTTCCATGAAGAAGGCTTCCGGGAGGAGGTCCAACGGGCCTGGGAGGTGGCAGGGTCCGCGAGCGATGGCGTGCTAGCCAAGTTGGGCCGGATGCATTCGGCCCTGCATGCATGGGATAGTTGGGTTTTGAAGAAGCCGAAGAGACGTCTGCGTAAGGCGCAGCGTGAATTGCAGGAGGCAATTGATGGCCCGATGACTGCTGAAAATGATTTGAAGGCTAAAGAGAAAGCTAATCTGATTGAAATTCTTCTAGAACAAGAGGAGGTATACTGGGCGCAACGTTCAAGGGCAAATTGGTTGCAGCATGGTGACCGTAACACGTCTTTTTTCCATAATTTCGCCTCTGCTCGTCGCAAGAAGAATTTTATCAAAAAATTGAAGAATGATGATATTGCATGGGTTGAAGGTACGGAAATGTTGAAACCTCTTGTTCACGATTATTTCTCTAATCTATTTACTTCTGAAGTTCAGCAATGTGATTCGGCTGTATTGAACAAAATTCATCCGAAAATTTCTCAAGCCATGAATGAGAGGCTTCTTGCACCCTTTTCGGCGAGGGTGTGAGAAAAGCAATGTTCAGCATAGGTGATTTCAAAGAGCCAGGTCCGGATGGGCTTCATGCGATTTTCTATAAGAAGTTTTGGAGTGTTTGTGGGTCCAAAATTACATATGTAATTTTACAAGCTCTAAATTTGGGAGTTATACCCGAGGGATGGAATGACACGACCGTGGTTCTTATTCCTAAGGTAGATTCTCCTGAAATGATTACTCAATTCCGTCCAATAAGTCTATGCAATGTTATTTATAAGATTATCTCCAAGATGTTGGCTCTTCGACTTAAAGAAATTTTGTCGGAGGTTATTTCGCCTATGCAAAGTGCTTTTGTTCCTGACCGTCTCATTACTGATAATGTTCTTGTTGCATATGAGTGTGTTCATTCTATCAAGAACAAGAGGTCTAGTGCTTCTGGTACTTGTGCGGTCAAGCTGGACATGCATAAGGCTTATGATAGGGTGGAGTGGATATTCTTGGAAAACATGATGAGAAGATTGGGCTTTGATGAGAGATGGATTAACATTATGATGGAATGTGTACAATCTGTTAAATACCAAGTGAGATTTAATTTGGAGGAGACTGATATGTTCATCCCTACTAGGGGCCTGCGCCAAGGGGATCCCCTCTCTCCATATCTGTTCCTTTTATGTGCAGAAGGCTTATCCAGATTATTGTTGTATGAAGAAGAAGTTGGTGGCATCGATGGGGTAAGAGTGTGCAGAAATGTACCATCAGTTTCACACCTTTTATTTGCTGATGATTCTCTTATTCTCATGAAAGCTGATATGAACAACGCAACTTCCTTGCAACAAGTGTTGGATACCTATTGTGTTAATTCGGAACAAATGGTGAGCCTAGCAAAGTCAAGTATTTATTTCTCTCCAAATACTAATGTTCTTGTGAGAGCAGAAATTTGTGAAGCTCTTCATATTAATACAGAAGCCTTGTCTGATAAATAGCTTGCACTCACGGCTCTTGTGGGTGCGAACCTAAGTGACTGCTTTGAACACTTTATAGAGAGGATTATTATGCGAATCAATGGATGGAAAGAAAAGCTTTTGTCAATTGGAGGTAAGGAGATTCTCTTGAAAGCCGTGGCCCAAGCTATACCTATTTATGCCATGTCGGTTTTCCAGCTACCAAAAGGAATATGTAAACGTATGACTGATGCTATAGCGAAGTTTTGGTGGGGAGATGATGAGAACAACAACAAAATGCATAGGCTTGCATGGTGGAAATTATGCTACCCAAAGGAAGAAGGAGGTATGGGGTTTAGAGATTTTCAATCCTTCAATCTAGCTATGCTTGCTAAACAGGTCTAGAGACTGATCAAGGACCCTGATTCTCTTTGCCCACGTGTTCTCAGAGCTAAGTATTATCCTCAGGGTGACATTCTGCAAGCCGGACCTAAGTCGGGCTCCTCGTTCACATGGCAAAGTATCCTGACAGGTTTGAGTATGTTTAAAAGAGGTTACCTTTGGAGAGTTGGAAATGGCGCTAGTATCAATATTTGGACTGATCCCTGGATTCCGTCAAGCCCAAATAGAAGAATTTTATCAACTAGAGATGATTATGTGCTCACAAAGGTTGACGAGCTAATTGATTTTGACACTGGGACTTGGAATGAACAAAGGATTAGGGATAATTTTTGTGACGTAGACGTTGGTAGGATCCTCCAGATTCCTATTAATATCCAAGGTTTCGATGATTTTATTGCTTGGGGCTTTACTTCACATGGACGCTACACAGTTCGTTCTAGATACCATCTCCAATGGAAGCACAGATTCGGACCATCGGCAGGTCAACTAGCGCTACTAGGAGGTTCGGTTCATAATCATGTTTGGAAAATTTTATGGAAATTGAAAATCCCTAGCAAGGTGAAGATATTTGTCTGGAGAGCGTTACATGGTATTTTACCTCTAAACGGAATTTTGGTGAACCGTCACGTGCCAGTCAGCGGAGCTTGTCCCATTTGTCATCAAGCGGCAGAGGATGTCCTTCACCTGCTCTTCAAATGCCCTACTGCTCAGGAAATATGAGACTATTGAATTTGCATGACATTATCGAAGAAGCGGCCCATGTTGACAGGTCCGGGTCAGCGGTTTTGAAATTTATCCTACGTCGAAATGGCAATTCTCTTCCTGGGTTCACCACTGTTCAATTGAAAGAGTTGGTTGTTGTTTCTTGCTGGTATCTCTGGTGGATTAGGCGTCGCCGAACTCACGAGGAAGACGTTCCACCTTTGTATAAATGCAAGCTATCCATCTTGTCGATTACAGCTAACTCAGGTAAAGTTCTAAAGAAGACTGGAGTTGGGACAAATCCTCGTTGGACAAGACCACTTCCAGGCAAGTAAAATTAAATGTTGATGCTTCTTTCGTCGAGGATGTGCATGCAGGAGCTACTGGTGCGGTTTTACGTGATTATCAAGGAAATTTCATAGCGGATTCATCTACTTTTCTTCCATATGTTGCCTCGTGGCGATGGCGGAAGCAAGGGCAATGAAGGAGGGTCTTTTGCTCGCAAACAGGTTAGGGTTTCGGTGGTTCTTGCGGAATTCGATTCCCTGGAAACTGTGGACACATGTACGGGAGATGAAACTTGGTGGAATGAGTCAGCGGCAATATTTGCAGACTGTGTTGATCTTGTTGCAGAGATTGGTTCAGTATCTTTCACTTACTGCCAAGGGAAGCAAATATGGTAGCGGATAGTCTAGCTAAGCAGTGCTTTTCTACTAAACTTTCATGTAATTGGGTCGATGAACCCCCAGGCTTTTTGCTAGACGATCTCCTGTACGATGTAGCTATGATTGATGGTTGAGGCAGCAAGTTTCAGACACACTATTTTCCTTACCAGGGTACCTACGGGGACTGGAATTTTTTAATGAGGCGGCTTGCTGACCTAATATAGTGGTTGGAAATAAAAAAAGGTGGTTGTTAAGATATTGATCGTTCCATCACGCACCTAATTATGTAGGCAAACATTTTGACCTAGTATGTTAACGAGTTACGTATATGGCAGGTTTTTTTTCATCGAACGTGTACGGTAGTCTTCTCAGGGTTCGCTCACAGGAAGACGTTTTAGGGGGTAGATTTCTGTGGCGGGCGTATGTAAATGTTTTGTTGAAATATAAATTTATTATCTAACCCTTTCTACTAGTTTAGACTTTTGGTCGAGTTGGTTAATTAGTGTATCAATTCAATTTGGTATTAGATTCAAGAGGTTTCAAGTTTAAAACCCTGCAGACGTAATATGGAAAATGATTCTGCGGTCTGCACCGAATCCACGCTAAGAGCCTCTCCAATAGGTGCCCTAAAATAGGAGCCAAAAAACAGCGTGATGTAAAATATACATTACCAAAAACATGATTTATAGGGCACCGAAAGTGTCCAACTCTAAGAGGTGGTGTATTGTAGGGCACGAGGTTCCCAGTAGGTGATGTAAAATAAGGGGCAGCCGAGCGGCAACCGCACACATTTTGTACCAAAATTTCCACAAAATACATATAAAATCAACACTAAATCCATATTTGAACCACAAATAAAGTGCATGCCACCAAAATAATCCACACAAACATAGTGTTTAAAAGTACTTTAAGAAATATGCGTATTTAAAATGATAATAAATAAATGAAAGGCACTCAAACTTCATCTTGTTCGTTGGTCTTTTGTTTGTTGCAACATTGGTACTCACATTGCTTTCCTTCTCTTTTTTGACGGTGTTCGAACCATCCATTGTGGTATCAACATTGGTAGTCACATTGCCACCCATATGTCCACCATAGCCGCCGCCCATTTGTCCACCATAGGCTCTACCCATTTGTCCACCATAGCCTCCTCCCATACCACCATAGCCACTCATGTATCCCCCATACCGACATTCATACCTCCACCCATCATGTTCATGTATCCTCCCATAGCAGCACTATACCTCTACCCATTTGTGCACCATAAGGCTCCTCCCATCATGTTCATCATGCTCATTTGTTTCTTCGCCAACATTTGATAACGACAAAGATCAATATATGCCTTCTGCCTCGCATCCGTACCGCTTGTATTCATGAATATGAACTTTTGCTCTCTTTCCTCCTCAAGTTTGCGCTCCTCCGCCGCCAACTTCCTTTCTTCTAGCTCCACCTTGCGCTCCTCGGCGGCGGCCCTCTACTCGTCCGCCACAATCTTTCTCCCCTCGGGCGCACTCCTCGCCTCTATTTCTTGTAACTTCAGCATTTTTTGTCTCTTCGGCATACTCCTTGCGTGCCATCACTATTGCTTCAAACCCTTCCTTGAGGCCACTATGTCCGGCTTTTGACCCCTTTTCTTTTTTCCTTCCATCCAGCCTCTTTGTTTTGGCACTCACTGTGCCAACATTCTCTTCATCACTCCCATCATTCTCACCATCATCAACCGCTACCGCATTTCTCTTGTTTTGGAATTTCATACAAATCTCTATTCTTCCACTTCTCCTCATGTTCAAGCTCACTCCAACAATGATGCAATGTGAATGCTTTTCCTTTCTTCTTGTTTTCTCCTTTCTTCCCTTTTCGTTGGAATAAATCTTCAGGAATGCTCACCTACATGAAATATAAGTCACATGTGTTACACATAAAATAAGAAGCAGGTAAAATATACACATAAAATAGGAAGCAAGTAAATCACCTTATCTTCATAGTTACAACCACTTGGATTCATTATTTCCACATTTGACAAACAAGTAGACTTTTGACATTCACTTTTTATTGTGTTCCACCGATGGCGTAGGGAAATAGCCATTCTTGCAGCTCCACTTGTGTTTCGCTCATCAAAAAATTCATCCTACACCAATATGTGTTGCACGGCTTGATCGTTTCAACACGCATCAAGGGAAACTCTCTTCCATGCCATACAAATCAACACATCCTTGTCATTATTGTAATTCCTAGCTCCCCCCCCCCCCCCCTCGGATTAACAAAACCCTCATCGTCTATGTCAAAATTTCTTCATCATTGTGTGCTTCTAAATCTTGAGTTAAAAAATCTTGAGATGAAAATCTTTGATTCGCCACATTTGTGTATTGTAAAAATGTATCATCGTCCACTCTACATTGTAATCATTAACTAAATTAAAGATGAACAAGTAAATAATATAAACTAAACATTGAACTTTTGAATATGAAAAAAAGAAATTACCCTTCCCCAACTGACATGGGGATAAAACCCGGGTACCAAAAGGCCCACAGAAGATCCCGAGTGAAACACAAATTCAAGTGCCCGGCCGCCTCCAGCTGTCCGGCTAAGCCAAGCCCGTCTGCCCCGAGCGCAGCCAGACTCCGCCTAGCCAGTCGAAGCACAGCCGAGTGGCGCGGGCAAGGGGAACTACAGACTCATCATCAGCACAGTTCCCAGACAAATAGGTAACGACAAGCATCGCCTACTGTGGGGACCCCGGACTAGCTGTCCGAAATACCCGATTATGCTTAACACAACGATCCCGTGATCAGTCTGTCGTTGCACATAATCCGAATTGGATACCAAAGTTTACATCCATTACAGTACCGAATTAAAAGTCTTACATAAATGGTCATTTAGACCAAGTCTTACATAGGTGCCTTCATGGGCCAAACCAAAATATCAGCGGAAGCTACGGCGTAGTAGATATCAGATTCTAACAATGACAACCCGACAGGCAGCTGACTTGTGGAGATCCTTAGTTTGCGTAGAAGTCGCCATATTCCTGCTCGGCGTAGTGTTCCTCCTCGTAGTCTGGCTAGGACAATAGCCAGGGACGAAACCAATATGAGTACATTTGAATGTACTCGCAAACTACCCCAACATGAGTA
Source organism: Poa pratensis (assembly GCA_947311845.1). Lineage (NCBI taxonomy): Eukaryota > Viridiplantae > Streptophyta > Magnoliopsida > Poales > Poaceae > Poa > Poa pratensis. The sequence goes on along the minus strand of CAMZMU010000122.1, from coordinate 2,175,653 downwards.
TGCACTAGTTTTATTTTAACTTACAACTTTTATTTGTGTAAAACATCTCTATATCTTTATTGAAAAAGGTAAGAAGAGTTTTATAACCATCTTTGAAAGAAGTCACCATCTCATTTTGTTTCTCAAAAACTCCTCCTTTTCATGACCATGGCTCACCATAGTCCATTTATTCCAACAACTCATACCACTTCATTTGGTATAGCTGTGTAACACCATCACCATTTCAGTTTCTTTTAAACTTAAAAGCTTTTCCAAAAACTTGCACATGGTCTAGGACAGCCTCCCAACTGTCCATATCCGAGGACTCGGCTATTCGAATAGTTTTACACTCTGCAGAGGTAGCACGCTTTTCCCCCATCCATCCGGCAACTCATCGTGTCTGCCACGTCTCGCCATACAAGGTGTATGCGAAGTAAGCCGCCGACCATAGCCTGTCCTTTGCTCATGCTAGTATAGGACCCTACCGCTATGAATTTATCATCCTTTCCATCAACACCCAGTCCAGATTCCCCGTCGGGAAACCTAAGTGTGAGGACTCGTAGTTCTGCCCGGCGAGCGAACCCTTCAATCCTCCCACCATCGTGTTAGGACCCAGGTCAGGGTAGGTCACCAAACCATCCCCTCATGGAACGAGGTCATCCTCGTTGTTGAGGCATCCCATACTAATATGAGCAAATTATATGACTACGCCCTTTCCCATATGTGGGTAGATGTGGTCGCACAGGGTATGATTGGTTGTCATAGTACTAGGACACAATGTGCATTTTTCATAAACATCACCATTCTCCACTTCTTTACTTCCACACCGATATCTCGGTATTCCATAACCACACCAGTCTTTTTAAAGGAGTTTTGAATAAACAACATTGTTTCCCAACCTAAAGTTTTATATAAGCTACTACATAGGGTGGCAAAATAATATCCATATACTTTTCGAAAAGGTTTTGTAAACCATTGCCTTAAGAGTAAATCATTTGATCAAAGTAGATGCATATGTATTTAGGTGCAAGCTCAGGGAGTAGCTTGCCTTGCTCGGCAAAGTTCTCGGGTTCTTGTGCTTGATGATCAGAGAATTCCCCTCCTCGTAGACTCCGGCAACGTTCTCGTCTAAACGTCAAACAAGCAATGCAAACAATTACTAAACTACTCAAGCAAGAATCACAACATATCAATCACAAACATCACAATTAGCTACTGCCCACATCAAACCATACAATTTGGTTTCAAAATAATTGAATTAAACATTATTTAATTACTTCTAAATTATGGCAGAAACTTGTGGAACATGTTTAATTCAATAACTTGAGTTCTGTTGGTCACAAAAATACAAACTAAAATTCTATGGAAAGCTACTGATGTGAAGAAGAAAACACAATTGAGTTGGGTTAATTTGAGTTACCCAACTCCCTACACATTGTTTGAATCCAGAAGCTTAATAATCAAGTTTTAGCTACCAATTAATTCTGTTGCTCCTAAAATTAAATCCTTTTAGGGATAACTAAACATGACTAATTGTGACCTAACAAAATTGGTCCTAAATCATTTGGGTAACCATTTAACATATTTAAATGTTTGAGTGCAGAAGGGTTTCAAACTTCAATTTCATACTAAACAATTAATGCTGCACAAATAATTCTACCAAAATTAGGGAAGCTAATAAATGTCAGTACTAAGCTAGCAAAATTGGTTTGGAATTATTTGGACTAACAGAGCATCAGAAACAAACAAGTTTAGAATTTAAACCTTCTGTAGTATTTTTAATAATACTTTTATTTATTTAATTAAATGACATGAGACCAATTGGGTTGGTTAAACATTTTCATAAGCTTTCCAGAACAATTGAGTTTGATTTATTTGGATTCCTAAATCTTGAGATATTGATTTTCTAAGTTGATGCCAGTACTGAAATTTCCAGAGAAAACTAAATTAGAAATTCTCTCTGTTTGGATAATGTTGAAAGTTATGACATGTGGGGCCTACACGTCAGTGACACAGGAGAAATATCTCGCGCGCTGGAAATGTTTAAACATCTGACGGGTGGGACCTACATGGCAGTGGCTCAATTAAACGAAGCGGTACGCGATCGTTGATCAAGGATCGAACGGCTCACGGAGCCCGCGTTCATCGACGACCTAACAGAGCGTCGCCGGAGCTCCGGCGACGGCGAGGGTGGCCAGTGGGGGTACCTGGAGGGTCTAGGGACGGCGGAGAGCACGGCGTTCGACGGCGGAGGTCGTGGGGATGCTGGGGAGGTGAGTGGAGCTTGATGGGGAAGTTCCTGGCGGCGGCGATGATCTTCTTCTTCTCCGCGGCCGTGCTCCAACTCCGGCGAGATCCTACGGGGGCTCCTGGGCACGATACAGAGGGGAAAATGTCTCAGGTGGTGTGGTGGTAATGGAGAGGCAGGTGAGGTCCAGAGAGGAGCAAGGGAGGGAGCAGCACGGCGTGGCCGTGTCGTCGCCTACCTCGGGTGCGGCGGGGCAGAGAGGAACTACGGGCAGCAGCAGCCTCGCTGCGGAGTACCCGCCCTTCTGGCGGTGTACGGGAGAGAGTGGAGTGAGGGAGAGGCGGTGAGATTGAGGGAGGGCTCGGGGTGGTTTTATAGGCTCGACGACGGCGCACGGGCTCGCCGTGGACACGGTGCAGGAGAGAGGGTCCAGGCGCGATAGCTCGCCGTAGCTCGCGGTAGGGGGGCTGCAGCGTTCGAGGTGCAGAGGCTAGCTCGACGGCGTGGCGACGCGCTGTGCGTGCGCGAGAACGGACGGCTCGGGAACGTTTGGACGGCGGGTGCGTGCACTGGCACGACCGTCTCGGGCGGCGGCGGCTGCGTGGCGCGAAGCGACGATGGGGTCCTCCCCTGGGATGGCTGCGGTGCTGGGAGAGCGCAAAGACACCAGGGAGAGGGGGGGACACGGTCTTGGGCGACTGCGGTGGCGACAACGCCGTTGCCACGGCGAGGGCCATGGCGCACGGCGCCCGCGGCTGTCCCCTGGTGCATCTCCTCTTCCCGTGCCTCATTTCTCGATTTCCTGGACGCGGCGAGGTCAGTGAGGGGAGAGGGAGTGGATGCAAGCATCAATTCGAAGAACAAACTTCGAATTCGATCGAATTGCATCGATTGAAATCAAACCGAGGATGAACACAGTGGTGTCCACCACGTGTTCGACGAAATGCCACATCAAATTTAAATTTGAATTTCTGAATTTTGATTTCATACTTTGCTTCATAATTATGTATAGGTATTTGGGTGCTGTGTTGCATTCATGTGACAAGTGCAACATAGCACACTTTGTGATTTGAATTTAATAAAGAAAGTAAATAGAATTTAAATTTAGGTTTTTAAATTAAATTTTTGAGAGGGAAAAGTTATAGGAATAAAAATGGGAGAGTTTATATAACCTCTCCTCTCAATTTTGTTTGAAACCATTTTAGTTTCTCCCCTTGGAGAATTTGTGTGACACAATGTCACTTTTATTTTTCTTGCTTTATTTGCTATTTCAATTCTTTTCTTTTCTTCTTGTTTTTATTTAGAGCAAGCAACATAATTAGCAAGAATAAACAACACAAGCAACAAGAATTAATTACCACAAGCAATATTTTGCAAACAACACATAATATTTAACAAAAGTTTTTGTTGGCTCTCATTTTGGAATAATAATACTGATTAATATTTTTTGGATGTTACACCTACCTTATGCGACCGAGGTCAACGGTAGCAGCCGGATTCGGCTGCTCGCCAGCCGGATGACCGGCTGCCGCGCTCCCACGACAAGCGGAAGACAAGGGCCCGTGTTGGGCGGGTGCCGGGGCCATGCCTGGTCGGCCCTCCACGTCGCCCAGGCGTGGGCTAAAGCGAGGCCTAGCCCTACGTCTCCCACAGTGCCCCGCGGCCTCGACAGGTGGGAGACACGGAGCACTGCCCCGCGCCTGACAAGATCCTAGGCGCTGCCTGCCCGGTCAGCGGGGTCCGGCACCGCAGCCGGTCAGCCCTCCACGATGACAAACCTACCCCGACACCTCCTACACGGCTATGGAGTTCAACTGTGCGAAGCGTAGCACACTGTGCCGCGGACATACGGCGTCACGGAGAAACACCCCTGTAGCCGACACCGGTCGGCTGGCGCGGACTAGCCGGCCCCGCCTGTAAGCCAGACAGCTAGGCCTATATAAGGTTGTCTGGTGCCCAAGTAGAAAGGGTCGCCTCATACTTCTTCCTCCCCACGCCCGAGCCATGGAACACTCACCGAACAGCTCAAGGAGCAACTCTGTACTGTGTCCACCTTTGATAGAGAGATCAAGCAGGAGTAGGAGTGTTACCTCCTCCGGGAGGGTTCCGAACCTGGGTACTTCCCGTGTCTGCGCCCTGGCGCAATCCCTGCGGGTGCCGATGTTGCAGAACGCTGCCCCCATTTCTATCTTAGCCATCCCGTGGAATATGCCGTGTTCCACACCACGTCATTTGGCGCCCACCGTGGGGCACATGGCAGCAGCCAGAGTCACATTCCGCCAGGGATCCCGCAACCGTCTCGGCGAGCGAGTCCCCTCTGGCCTCGTCTCGACATTCGGCTCCATCGACTTCGTCAACGACAACGCGAACTGCTTCGCCGGCTCCGCTTTCCCCGAGGATGGCACTGTCCTGCACTTCGGCGAGCACCGCGTCTACATCACCCTCGCACCCGCCTACCCCGCCAACATCCAGCGCTGCGTTGACCATTTCCCCGAGGAGACGGCCGGCTGCGAGAGCAGCACCGAGACCCGCGTTTACGCGGAAGTTATGGTGTCCGACGTCGTGAGCACCCAGCAGCACGCCCCCGTCGACTCCGTCCAGGCTATGCTCCAGGGCCTGGTGATGCATGTAAAATGCATACATGAACTTTGCACTTTAATTGCTTATATTCCAATCATATTTGCATCATATAAGGGTTATATCAATGTTTTATCATGATTTTGGGAATACTTCATAGTTTTCCCATTTATTTGGAATTAACCCTGCACAGGCAGAAAACCCTAGTTTTGTATTTTAATGTTTCAGGGACCCAAACGTCAACGAAATCACCTGGAAATTTACGGGCGTCAATATTTGGAAGGAAGAAGGACTACGGAAAAAGGAAGCAAGCAAACGGAGACCCGAGGGCCAAACGGCATGGCCCACGCGGCCACAGTACCAGGCCGCGTGGGACCCACCCGTTCGGGCCTCGTGGCTCCGTTGCCGTCGATCTTCGCTCCACCGCCTTCGTCTTGACCTAAAAACGCCTATAAAAAAGGTCCCCCGACGTTCTCTGGAAGGAGCGCCGCACAAACACAGAAACACCGAAACGGAGATCAGGAGCTGCAGATTGGAGGGGGAAAACTCCGGCGGGGCGCTGCCGGCGTGGTCTCCATCTTCTCCATCGACTTCTCCACCGTCTCCATGATGAAGAGGGAGTAGTCCACCTCTGGACTATGGGTTTGTGGAAGTAACTTATGTATCTCTCCTCTCTTGAGCTTCACTAATTAGCACCGTATGAGCTGCTGAACATGATTACGGTCACCGTTGTAATACCTTTGTGGTGGATCTTTATGAGTTAATATATGTTTGAGATTGCAATGTTTGTTTCAGTTATGAGTATAGATGCATATTATGTACCCCGTTCTTGTCTACTTGTTTTGATCAAGCATGTTTATGAGAGCGTGTGTGGGGGAACGTGTGCATTAGTTGGAGTAACGGGGGTGGCTAGTGCAGTGAACGTGAGAGAAAGTTCTGCGATCCACTTTGGTATCTTTACCTTACTTTGTTACCTCACTAGGGATAAACTAAAATACCATGCTACCGGGGATGTGGGCGTGACCATTGCCACTACTCCATGACTAGATCTAGCATGTTCTTATTTTCACTTCATGTCATGATACTTAATGCTATACTCTGAGTTATCTTAATTACTGAGGTGTTATGATTTAGTTCGCATCTTGGTGGAGTATAAGAGAGGTTAATAACCAAAAGATCTCTATGTTAGGACGTGATGCCCATATATCTAAGTAACTTGTTATCAAACCCTGTGTTGCAATCTCATATGTTAACTGTGTGTGTTCCATTGTCTACCACTTTATAAAGAGAGAGTGCATTTGTGAAACCATGAACCCCAGTCCATTTTTAATCATAAGAAACACCTTTCCAACACCATATACCACTTTTCTATTTTCAGCCATCATTAAATCCGAAAATACAAAAATACTTTTCATCTTGCATACATCATTCAAAAACCCAAAAATATCATTTATCATTGCATCCACCATCATTGCATATTTATTTCTTGTTTGCATTGCATAACTATCCTGATATCATTCTTACACCTTGTGCTTGACAACCACAGGTGAGGTTGAGGACCAAAACATCTAACCTTGTTTTGTAGGTAACCAAAAGAAGGATAAGAAGATAAATCTACCACTTCAGATTCCCCGAGAGTTCGATATTAAACCCTCGAGTCACCCCTCGTGGGGAAAACTGTCTTCCACTTACTATACACTCTGCACTTGGAGTCTCAACCTAATCCCGTTATTTGTGCAGGCATCAAGACTTGCTCTTCGGGATCATCAAGACGTTTTCTGGCGCCGTTGCCGGGGAATCGTAGCTGAGAGATTTATCCAAGGGTGTGCATCATCGCATTCATCTCACAACAAAGTCAACGTCACCAACTTGTGCTAACACCTAAGCTTGGGGAGGTTGCACCTACGTGAGCACCATCTTATCCATCTTTACTTACAAAGCAATTTATTTGTTTTGTTAGTGTCATTGCATATCATATCATATTTATTTCAGTTTTGCATAAAAAATTAAAAATACCAAAAAAAACTTGCTATCATGGTGCTTGGAAACAAACAAGGAGGGAGTTCTCTAGGGAATTCTGTTTCTAGTTTTAAACAATATCATGGAGAAACATTAAAAGATGCTTGGGTAAGAATTAATAGGATGCATTATGAAGATCCTACACCTTGTGAAGATGAAAAGCTAAATCTTTATTTCTATTATGGAATAGATCCTTGGTATCAAAATGCTTTAGATGGGGCTACAGGTGGAAGTTTTGTCTTGTCAACACCACCTTGTGCAGCCATGACACTTAGAAGGATTTTTGGTAGCTTTGTGGGTAGCAAGAAAAAGTTGGAAGACACCACAATAGCACTTGCTTCATCAAAGGATAAATTTGAAACTAAGTTAGAAAAGCTACCTAGTAAGGAAGATTTTGAACAACTAGTTTCTTATTCTGAAAACATTATTCCAAAGATAAACAATGAATTGGTTAATGTCATGCATAAGTTGAGAATTTGTGAGAAAGAATTTCTGGAAAAAGATGTTTACCTGAACAATATTGAGGAAAAATTGGTTCGAGTTAGTGATTCATTGAGAAAAGATTCATCTCTTAAACATGTGAAAGAGGTTCCTGTAGAACAAGTTTGGGTTAAAAAGGAAAAGAAAGTTGAGGAAGTTAAAATGCTTAATGAAGTCAAGGATCCTTTGCTTGACTTAGAAAATTGTAGCTTGCATGAATTAATATCTATCTTACAAAAATTTGCAAGTGATCCTTCCATCAACACTAACCAAGCAGGTTTTGGTTCTTATATTGCTAATCATGTCTTGAAAGAAAAGATTGCTAGGTACAACCAAGAGGCTATGATACCACCTAAGCTTGGGGATATGTGGATACCTAAGGTACTAGTAACTATTGGAAAAGAGACACACCATGCCATACTTGATCTAGGATCTAGTGTCTCTGTTTTATCTAAAGAACTATATGAAGTGCTTGAATTGAAAAATCTTGAAAAATGCTCTATTGAACTAGCACTTGCTGATGACTCTATTAAACATGCTTTGGGAAAAGTAAGTGATGTTATGGTAGAGTTACATATGACTTTTGTGCCTGTGGATTTTCTAATCATGGATATGGGGAATAAAACCTCTAGTCCTATTATTCTTGGAAGACCTTTTCTTCGTACCACAGGTGCTATCATTGATTCAAAGGAAGGGAATGTAAAGTTTCAGTTTCCACACAAGAAGTGCATGGAACACTTTCCAAGGAAGAGGGAACCACAAAGTTCAAGCTCCCTCATGAGCTTCGTCACAATAAAACAACAAGTAAGAAGCCTAGCTATATGGCTATAAAGAAAGCGCTTTGCGGGAGGCAACCCGGTTATTTTTGTGTGTGATTTTTCTTTGTGTCCTCTTGCTGTAACAAGAGATTTTGTGTCTAGTTAGGTTCTGGAGTTTTTAATAAAGTGCCAAGTTTTACCCTTTTTGGTTTGAAAAAGTTGCTTATAGCGTTCGGAGATTTTATTCCTGCACGAATCAGTGCACGGTATGATTTTTAATTCTTATTCTGTAACTCCGAATGAGCTCATATTTGAACTGTAGTTGCAACTTTTCATCCTCTGTATGCATGAATTTTTCGGAATTTTTCGAGAAAGTTTGGTAGGGTAGAAAAATACGTTTTGCTGCTGCTGTTTTTCTGGACAGATTCTGTCCCATTTTGTTTGATGCATGCTTTGAGCTTTTAAGTTGAATCTTTTTGATCCAATTGAGTTTATGAGTAGGCATACAACATTATACACTTTCTGGACATGTCATATGAATTTTTGTTCAAGGATTATATGCAGCAAGGAACCTATTTGTTTATCACTATTAATGCACCCCACAGAAAAGAGATGGGAGAAACGGTGTTTTGAAGTTTTTTCACAGGGATTGGAGGAGATGCACCAAGAGCTATCCAAGGATGGTGAAGACCATAAGCTTGGGGATGTGAAGACAACCCCGCTGGACCTACACACTCTCGGTTTGCACACGTCCAACTTCTGTTTTTCGATCGAAACACTTTATCGCATAAACTTGGAGCGTCGTTTTTTGTTTTTGTTTGAGTCTTGAGAGACCACCACACTATCAATTATATATGAGAGAGCTACTGGAAATATGGGTTGAAATATGTTGGATGCTTTTATAAGATTGGGAAAAGGGATGTTTGACTTGATTTTTAATGATACATATAGTTGCATGATTCATGAGCTTGTTTATGAGTAATAGTTTGCAAATTCTTTTTGTAGAGCTATCACTTATTCATGTTTTGGTGCTGATTGTTATTTCACTTGGTTTAACATGGATTAGTTAGTTCTATGGACACTCATGCATGCATCTAGATGGTCAACTTTCTCCCTTTTGCTAGCCCAAAAACTCCAACAAGCAAAAACTTGTTTCCAACACCTTCAACCAAAGTTATTCCAGTGAGTCCACCATATCTACCTATTGGCTTTATGCTATTCCGAGTATGTTTAACATGTTGTTTGTGTTATCTTACCTCTGAATGAAAATGTTTATGTTATTGATTGCAATGGAAAAAATTGGTTATATAGCTCTCACGAACTTGATGCACAATGTTCTTTTATTTGCATAATAAAACATGACCCATTGTGATTAAGATTATGATGCTAGTGGCTTGATAATGTTCGGGTTGGAGTTAGCCCATATGTGCTGTCACATGCAAGCTTTCAACATGCTCTTCATCTCATTTAGTTGATATCATGTACTTTTGTTATGGATGCTATCATGTGAAATGAGTGGAAATGAAGTAGTTTAAATGAGTTTGTATAAATGGTTAGAGAGACGCCTGGGCCGCTAATCTAAGCCATGCATCATTCATGGTGGAAATTTACTTACATACTATGGTGAACCTTCTGTGATACACCTTGCAATAAAAAACTATTCCAAATGGTAAATAAAAAGGGTGTTGAGATTGTTCATTTTGTTTGTTTGTCTTGTCATTTTGATATGGGCTTGTTCCATATCTGGGACAAGAGGTACCCCAGTTGACGCTCTTGATGATACTATTATTACTTACAATGATATATAATTGAACTTGCTTTGTTTCCAAGTTGAGTAACATGGTGTAGTACTTGTATTCAAGGGGCATGAGACATCCAACCTTTACTTTATCAAGCACACTACTCATATTTGCTTTCACTTTAACCTTAATCATTCAAGATGCTATGATAGGGGCAATGAGAGCTTGACACCAATGAATACCTTATTGCAATCATTAACTTAAGTAGAAGAGTTTGGAAGTTGGATGAAACTTATGCATGCTTTACCTCTACTCACATATACATCTTTCCAAAGTGTACACCTATCATATTCAGATTTTCATCTACACTCTATGACCATTGTAGGATGTTCTACTTATCATTATGCATACATGTGTTCCATATTACTTGCTACATGTTACACTTTGTGAACTATCAATGAACATCCTTGTCTTGAATACTTGATATCACTTCATAAACTATTTGCATATTGCTACTCCTTTGAAGAATGAATCATTTGACTATATGTAGCAATAGTAATCATCTTTGATATCCATTGTTAAGTATTAAATTGCAAAGTCCATGTTAGTTTTATCATCTTCATACTCGAGGACGAGCATGGATTAAGCTTGGGGATGTTGATGCATGTAAAATGCATACATGAACTTTGCACTTTAATTGCTTATATTCCAATCATATTTGCATCATATAAGGGTTATATCAATGTTTTATCATGATTTTGGGAATACTTCATAGTTTTCCTATTTATTTGGAATTAACCCTGCACAGGCAGAAAACCCTAGTTTTGTATTTTAATGTTTCAGGGACCCAAACGTCAACGAAATCACCTGGAAATTTACGGGCGTCAATATTTGGAAGGAAGAAGGACTACGGAAAAAGGAAGCAAGCAAACGGAGGCCCGAGGGCCAAACGGGTGGCCCACGCGGCCAGTACTGGCCGCGTGGGACCCACCCGTTTGGGCCTCGTGGCTCCGTTGCCGTCGATCTTCGCTCCACCGACTTCGTCTTGACCTAAAAACGCCTATAAAAAAGGTCCCCCGACGTTCTCTGGAAGGAGCGCCGCACAAACACAGAAACACCGAAACGGAGATCAGGAGCTGCAGATTGGAGGGGGAAAACTCCGGCGGGGCGCTGCCGGCGTGGTCTCCATCTTCTCCATCGACTTCTCCACCGTCTCCATGATGAAGAGGGAGTAGTCCACCTCTGGACTATGGGTTTGTGGAAGTAACTTATGTATCTCTCCTCTCTTGAGCTTCACTAATTAGCACCGTATGAGCTGCTGAACATGATTACGGTCACCGTTGTAATACCTTTGTGGTGGATCTTTATGAGTTAATATATGTTTGAGATTGCAATGTTTGTTTCAGTTATGAGTATAGATGCATATTATGTACCCCGTTCTTGTCTACTTGTTTTGATCAAGCATGTTTATGAGAGCGTGTGTGGGGGAACGTGTGCATTAGTTGGAGTAACGGGGGGTGGCTAGTGCAGTGAACGTGAGAGAAAGTTCTGCGATCCACTTTGGTATCTTTACCTTACTTTGTTACCTCACTAGGGATAAACTAAAATACCATGCTACCGGGGATGTGGGCGTGACCATTGCCACTACTCCATGACTAGATCTAGCATGTTCTTATTTTCACTTCATGTCATGATACTTAATGCTATACTCTGAGTTATCTTAATTACTGAGGTGTTATGATTTAGTTCGCATCTTGGTGGAGTATAAGAGAGGTTAATAACCAAAAGATCTCTATGTTAGGACGTGATGCCCATATATCTAAGTAACTTGTTATCAAACCCTGTGTTGCAATCTCATATGTTAACTGTGTGTTCCATTGTCTACCACTTTATAAAGAGAGAGTGCATTTGTGAAACCATGAACCCCAGTCCATTTTTAATCATAAGAAACACCTTTCCAACACCATATACCACTTTTCTATTTTCAGCCATCATTAAATCCGAAAATACAAAAATACTTTTCATCTTGCATACATCATTCAAAAACCCAAAAATATCATTTACATTGCATCCACCATCATTGCATATTTATTTCTTGTTTGCATTGCATAACTATCCTGATATCATTCTTACACCTTGTGCTTGACAACCACAGGTGAGGTTGAGGACCAAAACATCTAACCTTGTTTTGTAGGTAACCAAAAGAAGGATAAGAAGATAAATCTACCACTTCAGATTCCCCGAGAGTTCGATATTAAACCCTCGAGTCACCCCTCGTGGGGAAAACTGTCTTCCACTTACTATACACTCTGCACTTGGAGTCTCAACCTAAATCCCGTTTATTTGTGCAGGCATCAAGACTTGCTCATCGGGTATCAC
>CAMZMU010000122.1:1969791-2162568 GCA_947311845.1 Poa pratensis | reverse complement strand
GAAGAGGAGGGCGAGGTCCACCGGTCCTTCGGACCTCGCATCGCAAGAGAGCCTTTCCCGCGGAACTTCTCCCTCGCGCGCGACACGCCCAAGTACAACGGGAAGCACGAAGCCAGAGGACTGGCTATCCGACTACGTCACCGCCGTCTCCATCGCAGGCGGCAACAAGCGCGTAGCGGTGCGCTACGTGTCACTCATGCTGAAGGACTCAGCTCGCACATGGCTCAACAGCCTGCCGGATGGATCGATCAACTCCTGGCTGGACTTCCAGCAGGTCTTCGTCAGGAACTTCTCCAGCACCTACAAGCGCCCGGCTCGCCCTCGCCAGCTAGCCAGCTGCACCCAGGGCAAAACCGAGTCCGACCGCGACTACCTGACGAAATGGTCAACCCTGCGCAACACCTGCGAGGGAGTCCACGACATCCAGGCGGTCGGCTTCTTCATCAACGGCTGCCGGGAGGGCACGATGCTCAAGCACGCGCTGCTCCTAGACGAGCCAAAGTCCATGGCGGAGCTCATGACCATAGCAGACAAGTACGCCACGGCCGACTCCGCCATGAGAATCCCAATGCAGATAGATGGAGCCGGCAGGCACAAGAAAAGCCGGCTGCGAGAGAGCAGGCGGCCCCAGCAACGACAACCGAGGCAACCGCGACATCCGGGACAATGGAGGCAACCGCGACAACCGCGACCGCCGCGACGATCGAGATCGAGACAGCCGGAAGAGAAGCGGCGCGCCAGACGGGCGGTACGAGAACCGTGCCGTCAACGCAACCGAAGCCGGCCAACCGGCTGGCGATGACGGTGGGAACCGGAATCCCCGCCAGTGGAACAAGCCAGAAGGGCGATACGAGGACCGCCAGTGGGCGAAGCCAGCATACCTGTTCGAGGACATGATGAACGGCCCGTGCCGTACCACAGCGTGACCGGGAAGCCGGCCAGCCATACGACGGCGCGCTGCAGCTGGACTCTCCGTCTGCAGCGCGGAGAGGGTCCGCCGCCTCCAGCACCCGGCCCCCCCCTCCCCAAGGCGGCATCAACATAGGCAACAACCAGCGCAATGAGCGCCCAAGACAGCCGGCTGCCGCAGCCGGCACATCTCGCGACATGTACCCCAACAAGGACGCCGCGTACGTCATCTCCATCATCGAGCGCAACGACAAGCGCAGCCAGCGGCTGCGCGTCGCAGAGGTGAACGCAGTCGTCCCCGCCGTCCAGCAGCTGATGGACTGGGCAAACCAGCCCATCTCCTTCGGACCCGGCGACCACCCGGATATCATGCCGAATCCCGGGGGCTACAGCTTGCTCCTGGACCCCACCTTCGTCACCGAGCAAGAGTTCGCCGTCACCTTCTCCCGAGTGCTCATCGACGGAGGAAGCAGCATCAACATCCTGTACAAGGACACCGCCGACAAGCTGGGGATAACCGAGGCCCGGATGAACCGCAGCCGGACGATCTTCCACGGCATCGTCGGGGCAGTCCTGCACACCAATCGGCACCGTCCGGCTGGACGTCGTCTTCGGAGACAAGAAAAATTTTCGCCGTGAAAGCATCTGTTTCGAGGTGGTGAACCACCGCAGCCCCTACCACGCCATCCTGGGCCGCCCGGCTCTCGCTCAATTCATGGCCGTACCCCACTACGGCTACCTGAAGATGAAGCTGCCGGGCCCGAGCGGCATCATCACCGTAGCCGGCGACTTCAAGCGCTCCATGGCATGCGCCTCGGCCGGCTCGAAGCTCGCCGAGTCGCTGGTAGCGGCTGAAGAGTTCAAGAGATCAGGCGCGCCGTAGCGGCCGAGCACCCGGCAGTACCGGTGCAAAGAAGCAGTCGGGCGAGACGCAGTTTCAAGCCAAGAAAGACAGCAAGCAGGTTCCGCTTGACGCAAGCAAGCCGGACGGGAAGTTCCTCACCATCGGCAACACCCTCAGCGACAAATAGGAAGGCGAGCTCATCGAATTCCTCCGTGAGAATCGGGACATCTTCGCATGGTCTCCAAAAGACATGCCAGGTGTACCGACGGAGTTCGCTGAGCACTCTTTACACGTCAAGCCGGATGCTAGACCGGTGAAGCAACCTCTCCGCCGCTTCGGAGAGGAGAAGAGAAGAGCAATCGGAGAAGAAATCGCCCGGCTACTCGACGCGGGCTTCATCATGGAAGTGTACCACCCGGACTGGCTGGCCAACCCAGTCCTGGTGATGAAGAAAAACAACACCTGGCGCATGTGCATCGACTACACCAGCCTCAACAAAGTGTGCCCCAAGGATCCCTTCGCCTTGCCACGCATCGACCAAGTCATAGACTCCACCGCCGGCTGCGACTACCTGTCCTTCCTGGACGCGTATTCCGGCTACAACCAGATCAAGCTCCACCCGGATGACCACCTGAAGACCGCATTCATCACGCCCTTCGGAGCATTCTGCTACACGGTCATGTCGTTTGGCCTGAAAAACGCCGGCGCCACTTACCAGAGGTGCATGCAGAAGTGTCTGGGCGACCAGATCGGGCGCAACGCCCACGCCTACGTCGACGACATCGTCATCAAGACCAAAGAGCGCCGCACCCTCATCGACGACCTGAGAGAAACCTTCGCCAACTTGCGCCGGTTCCAGATGAAGCTGAACCCGACCAAGTGCGTCTTCGGAGTACCGGCTGGCCAGCTACTCGGTTTCCTCGTCTCCGCGCGAGGGATCGAGGCCAACCCAGACAAGATCGCCGCCATCGAGGGCATGGAGCGGCCAACCGGCCTAAAAGACATCCAGAAGTTCGCCGGCTGCCTGGCCTCGCTGAGCCGGTTCGTCAGCCGGCTGGGCGAAAAGGCCCTGCCCCTGTACCACCTGTTGAAGAAAACCGGCAATTCGTCTGGACGGACGAAGCAGACGCGGCCTTCGCCGAGCTCAAAAGGCACTGTCCGAGGCACCGGTCCTGGCGCCGCCTGCTCCAAAGGAGCCCATGCTCATGTACATCGCCGCCACCAACCGGTGCGTCAGCATCGTCCTAGTGGTGGAGCGCCAAGAGGAAGGCAAGGAGCACCCGGTCCAGCGGCCGGTCTACTACGTGAGCGAGGTCCTCTCGCAGTCGAAGCAGAACTACCCCCACTACCAGAAGCTCGTGTACGGCGTGCACATGGCGAGAAGAAGCTGCGCCACTACTTCCAAGAGCACGTCATCACCGTGGTGAGCACGGCTCCACTCGGAGACATCATCGGCAACAAAGACGCAACCGGCCGAGTCGCCAAGTGGGCAGTCGACTGGCCCCGCACACGGTCCTGTACCAGCCAAGAGTATCCATCAAGTCCCAGCTCATCGCCGATTTCATCGTCGACTGGGCGGAAACACAGTACCTGCCGCCTGTGCCCGACTCCGCGCACTGGCGGATGCACTTCGACGGCTCCAAGATGTACGAAGGCCTGGGAGCCGGAATCGTCCTCACCGCCCCAAGGGCAACCGGCTGGAGTACGCCGTGATCCACTTCAAAGCCTCCAACAACGTCGCCGAGTACGAGGCCCTCGTCCACGGCCTCAAGCTCGCCAAGGCAATGAGCATCCAGCGCATCCTGTGCTTCGGCGATTCGGACCTAGTGATCCAGCAAACTTCAGGAAATTGGGACGCCAAGGACGCCAACATGGCCTCCTACCGGTTCTTCGTGCAGCAGCTCTGCGCATGTTTCGAGGGGTGCGAATTCCACCACGTGCCCAGAGCCAACAACGAGACGGCTGACATGCTCGCCAAGCTCGGCAGCACCCGGCGAGCCATTCCACCCGGCGTCTCCCTCGAGCACGTCTACAAGCCATCCATCACACCGTCACCCGACTCGGAATCCATCGTCATCCCGGGGGCTGCAGCCCACCAGCCGGACAAGCAAACCCGGGGGCTGCAGGCCCACCAGCCGGACAAGCAAACTCGGGGGCTGTCCCCCCACCACGTCATTTGGACCCACCCGGCTACGAGGCGCCAGCCGCACCCGTCCCCGAGCTCATCGACAAGACCAGGCAAACCCGGGGGCTGCTCCGACACACCCGGGGGCTGCGCAGCCGGATCCAAAAGCCGCCCAGCTGGCGCTAGCCGGCGTCTTCACCATCCACGAAGTTCCCTCATGGGCGCAACCATTCCTCGACTTCCTCGCACACGGCACACTCCCAGAGGAGGAGGTGCAAGCACGACAAGTTCTGCGACGCTCCAAGGCGTACACCATCATCAACAGCGAGCTCTACAAGCGCAGCGCGACAGGCGTTTTTCAGCGGTGCGTCGAGCCGGCAAGGGGCGCCGCCTGCTAGAGGACATCCACAAGGGCGAATGCGGGCACCACGCCGCGTCCAGGTCAATCGCAGCGAAGCTTTGCGCTACGGTTCTACTGGCCGTCTGCTCTAGCTGACGCCGAGCAGATGGTCCCGCCTGCACCGGCTGCCAGCGCTTCAGCAAGCAGAAACACACGCCGGCTGCAGCTCTGCAAACCATCCCCATCACCTGGCCATTCGCCGTCTGGGGGCTCGACATGGTCGGTCCCTTCAAGACGGCGCGAAGCGGCATGACTCACCTCCTCGTAGCGGTGGACAAGTTCACCAAGTGGATCGAGGCCAAGCCAGTCAAGAAGTGGGACGGCCAGACGGTCATCACCTTTTTCCAAGACATCATCTACCGCTACGGCTACCCGCACAGCATCATCACCGACAACGGCACGAACTTCGCCAAGGGCGTCTTCAAGCGTTTCTGCGAGAAGCGAATCCGGCTGGACCTCGCCTCGGTGTCTCATCCCCAGTCAAACGGCCAAGTGGAGAAAGCAAACGGCCTAGTCCTAGCCGGAATCCGGCCCCGGCTGGTCGACCCACTCGAGCGAGCACCCGGATGCTGGATCGAAGAGCTCCCGCATGTACTCTGGAGCCTCAGGACCACCCCCAACCACTCGACGAACTACACGCCTTCTTCCTCGTCTACGGCGCGGAAGCAGCCTGCCGGCTGACATCGAGTTCGACTCCCCTCGAGCCATCCTCTACACCGAGAAAGAAGCCAAGCGAGCAAACGAAGACGGCGTGGACCTCCTCGAGGAGGCGCGAGAACTGGCCTTGTCCAGATCGGCCATATACCAGCAGAATCTGCGCCGGTACCACAGCCGGAAAGTGCACCCGGTCACGTTCCGCGAAGGAGACCTAGTGCTCCGGTGGATCCAAGACACCAAGGGACTCCACAAGCTGTCCTCCCCTTGGGAGGGCCCGTTCATCATCAGCAGAGCGCTGCGCAACAACGCGTACTATCTCACGACGCGAGGAGAAAAAGAACAAGCCGTTTACCCCTTACGAGGAGGGGGAAGCCCGTGGAACGCCAGCCTCCTCAGGCCGTTCTACTCCTAGAAGAAGTGTAACACCCTGTTGTTTCTTTTGAGTAAAAGTTAGCACTCCCGAGCGCACACTCGGGGGCTGCCGTTGTTCAGTGTTGTTTCTTTATCCTTCGCTGTGGCTAGCCGACTACCGATTCTCGCTTACGTTAGCTTAGTACCGTGCTCGACCTCGACGCCTACTCTCGGATCCGGCTGCAGACCGCAACCCGGCTGACACGCTAGCCAGAAACCGGCTAGGGGGCACACGCGAAAAGCCCATACCACTACAACAGGACAGAGCTTTGGTAACACACTCATGTGTTACTACATGTCCAAAAGAGTGTTACTAGGCCGCGTAGTAACATATTTTGGGAAGTGTTACGTTAGGCCGTGTTACTGCGAGGTATGCCCTGTCACACATAATAACTGTTACGAGATGGTAAAATTGTGTTACAATTCTGTTGTTGTAACATGCACAATATGTGTTACTAGACGAGCTAGTAACACGTTTTTTATAACTATAGTAACACGGATAGTAACTATTCTTTACGAATAGTAACACTATTCGTAACACATTTTAATAGCTTTGGCAACACATCTATCCAAATATTGAAGACAATATTTGGATAAGATTCTGACATGGATGACACGTGTGGCAATCTATGTGGCAACACACCGGATGTTTTCCTCATAATTGATGATGATGTGGCAATGACACATGAAAGGTGACGTGGATGCCTACATTTCACCCAGCCTGGAAGCTACGAGGAATCTGGAAGCATTAATGGCAGATTTAAATCCCATTAGTTAATAAAACCACTATTCATGACAAATTCCAGATTAAAAAATTTATATTGAATTTGGATACCACAATACAAATTCTGAGTCTCATGAAAATAACTAATTACAATTCAGTCACAAAATACATAATACAACAACTAATTACAATTCAGTCACAAAATACATAATACAACATAACTTTCGATCGCAATTAATGGGACAAACAATAACTAGACTCGCTTGCAACCAAAATCACATGGCCAAGTCACGGCAAGAACAAAGAGAACTTGATAACTAGTCCAGAAGCGAAAGTGTTGAGCTCCAAAAAGACCTGATTCCTTTGCCAATTCTGCAAGCTGAGACAACGCCAAAGTACCTGCAAGAGTGCAAGTAAATGTTTGAGTTACGTGAAGCAAAGAAAGATGTCGAGTGCTTATGGATATAGATGAAAATGCCAATAAAAGTGACTGTACATGAGACCGAACTAACGAAGATATATACATTCAATTTGGCCATAATACTGCAACGGTTGATCGCAATTATAGAAAAAATATTTCTTTTGCCTAAACATGATCATCTCAAGTCCGTAAAACAAATGTATGGGCATCTAGGATGTTTGACTAGAAAAGCATGTAGCAATTCTTAAAATTCATTCAGATTTTGCTTTATTATACATGAAACAATAACATGTGTTAAAAGCTTGAAGATAAGTGGGCTACAGAATGGGCTACAGAATGTTGGTTCTAAACTGCATATCAAGAGATATAAATGCAAAAGATGGACAGAAATCTCACTGGAATGATGGCCATTGTTCATCCTGTCCCTCAACACTGCATATTCGATTATTGTAGAAATCTACAAGACCACAAGGAAGCAAATGCGAGTAAAGTTGAGCATCCACAATAGATGAAGCTGCCCACGGAGCGAATATAACCTTTTGCACCAAGCGGACCAGAAAATAGAAAGAAGAACATACATAAGATAGAGAAAAGGATAGTCATGTCCATGTGTGAAACCGAAACTTGCACAAACAAGTTACAGGCGCGTAAGAGACATACCTCTATAAAAACAATCTATCTTGATGTAAATGCCATGGGCAACAACTAACACCTTGCTTAGCAGCTTTCTCAACAACAACATCGGAGACCTCTAGATTAGGAGGCAGTGGAAGAGGGCTACAAACAACATTGCTTGTTATTGCGACATTGCATGATGAAGTACAGAACAATGGCATGCAATCATTCAGTGAGTTGGAATGAGTAAAACTTTATAAGTTATCCCATTGAGTTAAAAGAAACTCACACGGTGACCAAGTGCAACAAGGCAACAAGCTTTCTCAACAACACCTTGCTTATCCATAGAAGAGCCTGGACGGCAGCTTTCGCAACAACCACATCGGAGACCTCTAGATTAGGAGGCAGTAGAAGAGGGCTACAAACAACATTACTTGTTATTGCGACATTGCATAATGAAGTACAGAACAATGGCATGCAATAATTCAGTGAGTTGGACTGAGTAAAACATTATAAGTTGTCCCATTGAGTTAAAAGAAACTCACACGGTGACCAAGTGCAACAAGCTCTTGATGCCTGTTATGGATCACAGTCCATATTGAAAGAAAATATGGAGCACTTAATACAAATAACTACATAAACGTGGTTGAATCGTTTACAAGAGCCGACAGAGTACAATTATAGGCTATGGTGAAAAATGACATGCATGCAAAAGAAATATCAAACTGCTATGCCAACTTAACTGAAGTAT
Source organism: Poa pratensis (assembly GCA_947311845.1). Taxonomy (NCBI): domain Eukaryota; kingdom Viridiplantae; phylum Streptophyta; class Magnoliopsida; order Poales; family Poaceae; genus Poa; species Poa pratensis. The sequence continues at coordinate 2,154,711 of CAMZMU010000122.1, read as the reverse complement.
ACAGAAATTTACATAGTGAAATTTACATAGTGCTCAGGCAAACAGAAATTTACATTGTAGCAAACGTACTTAACGAATTTAGTTTGAACAATCCACCAAACAATTCAACAGTAAGGTACCCTAGTCGAAGTGATACAACATTTGAGTGAATACATTAACCAATTACTAACGTGAAATCACATAGAAAATAATTATAATCTGCAATCATCCAGAGTAATAAGTAGACAGGGAACCAATTTACAGCATGTAAGCCATCACGTGAATCACCTGGAATAGCACCAGACATGACGATTCCATTCTAGCTCAAATGACAACATAGAATTATATTGCATAACGGTATAGCACCAGACAACAGATCAGCACGACAAGAGGCTAACAAAACTTTTGAATCTGACCTAATAAAGGGGAACATTCCTTTGGATACTGCTTGACCCTGAATATTTGATTAACAATCAATCAATATCAAATACAAGAACATTGTTTTCCAAATTTCGACATGTATAATGGAACATTTGCTTGCATATTTCAATTTGAATAATTAGGATTTGACCTGCGCTGAGGATTTGGGAAAGTGCGCCGCTTGGACGAGAAGAACTAGCGGCTGCTCGTTTGAGAGACCCCGTGGTAGATCACCGGCCAGCTACCTCTTGCTCCGGGATGTCGGAGACACAGACCGGCGGCCGGGAAAACCCGGCGCCATCGGAAGCGGACATGCGCTTCACCTCCCAGGATGCCATAGGTGGGAGATCGAGCGCTCGGGCCGGCGCCGCCACGCCGTCAAGGGCGGGTTAGGAGCGAGTCGACGCGGCGGGGCTGCTGGGAAAGGGACCTAGCGGCGGCTGGGAAACCACGTCGGCGACTCACTGTCGTGGAAAAGAGAGATGTCCAGAGGAGAGAGAGGATGGGGGGAGCTGCTGGGAAAGGGACCTAGCGGCTGCTGGGAAAGGGACCAAGCTTGGTGAAGGGTTTTCACCCGGAGCTCACCAAACCCAAAATCGTGTCTTCCCACATAGCCAAAATTGTCATGCGACTGGGCATCGCCGACCATTACCTCCCACCACTGGTCCCTTCAGCCAGCGGAGCACCCAAGACGAGGTCACAAGAGACAAGCGACACCGAAACCCAGTTTGCCCTGGAAGTTCCCGGGTGAATGAGCGAAAGCATCACCTTGACGACACCTTCAAGAAGGATGCGACGCCCAAGGGCGTCGCCATCGCCTGCCATCTCCGCCAACCAGAGCAAGGCTTTCGCCCGGTGGTGAGTCGTGAACAACACCCCGCCTAACGAAGATTAGTCAGACCAGGCCACCGTCACAATCTTGCACGCAAACCGCCAACCCCACGTGGTTCTGAGACCACCAACAGAACAAGGCGCCGTGGGGCAGGTCCGCTTTGCACTGAGCTATCTCCTAGCTCACCACTACAACATATCATGCCATCTGAGGTCGTCACTGAGCATTTGAGCACCACGTCAAGCTGCTTCCCGACGAGCAGCCACCATGGCTCAACCGACGACTGCCACGTAAAGATTATTTCGTCCGCCGTCGAAGCCTGCAGAACTGCGCAGCAGCCCAGTACCCTGCACGTCACCACACCTAGCCCCCCTGATGCATCGATGAGAACCATAGCTATCCGGATCGTCACAACCGGTCGTGAGATTGTCAACAAACCGGGGAGATCAAGCGTGTACGGCCGTCGCCATGGACGGGAAGCTACGCCCGCCGCCAGACACCAACACCGAACCACCCCATACCCAGCCGGCCGCTGCGGGCAGGTCGAACCAGACCCTGCCGCGCTAGTGAAATATGCCTCCACAAATCTGCAGCCCGGGGCCTCCGCCCCAGCATACACCACCGCACCCGAGGTTCCTAAAAGAAATATGGACCTTAGAAATCTATTAGTTCAAAGATTAGTTGTTTTGGGATTTTCCTACAAAAAATATTTTCGATCTTCTATTTGTCAATGGGCTAAAATCACAACCTTTCTCCGTTCTTTATTCACAACCAAATCACATCAGAATTTAACTCCTTGCCTGCCAGCCCGTACCATTCATTGTAATGGGCCTTACCCCAGCCACTTACTATACTAGTTAAAAGGAGGATGTATTCGTTCCAGTAAAGCCCACTTACTATACTAGTTAAAAGGAGGATGTATTCGTTCCAGTAAAGCCCAACAGTTTCCATAGCTTGGTGCTATCATCGGGGGCCTTTAGTACGATGTTTGAGGTCCGATTTTTTGAAATGTCATTTTATTTTATTATGCTCGTACCATTCGCTTTATCATGGGGCCTCTAGGCTCTGGTAAGATGTCATATCGGCGTCGTGAGTGTGGGACTTGTCGGGCCTGGTGCATATTAGCCTGTTATTAGTTGGGTGGGTTAGTGCTTGTAATAATACTTTCAGATAGGTTATGGCTCATGCCCGTCTATATTTTTATAGAAATGTTATGTACTTATAATAATACTTTCATTCTAATATTTGTAATTCCATATTATACCAAAATATTAACAATTTTAGACCAAATTTTGAAAGTTATTTACTATATTTTATAGTTCAAAAAATTATACGTGCTTATTGGAAGTAATTCAAATTTGAGCCATATGGATCTCGAATGTAAATAAAATAAAGACCTGTATACAAGTTTAGGTCATATAAATAAGATTATTGAAAATATCAATTATCTCATTGCATGTTAGTGGAAATTTGAACTTATCTTTTGCAAGTACTTGTGACACTATTCTCTTTTCTATAAGAAGAAATAGAGACTAAACTATTCCCTTTTTCTCCAGAGTTATATAGCTTGTAACACTATGTAACAACACATGATTATGTGTTACCAAATCCATTAATTGTAACACATCTGGTGTAACACAAGTTAATATGCTACAAGGGCAACGTCCTCGTAACACATTTTTGGATCTTATCAACTATGTGTTACTGCCTACTCTGCAACACACATCATGTGTTACTTTCATTTTGTTCTGTAACACATTTTTCTGTGTGTTACTCGAGTGTGTTACCAAAGCTCTGTCATGTTGTAGTGTACGAAAGAAAAAGTCTCCGGCTCGCGACAGAAAAAACCACGCTCTCGTTCGCCTGCGTCCAGCCTCTCAAAGATCTCAGTACCGTGCGCCCAGCCAGCCGGCCCACTCTTCGGATCCGGCTGCAGAGTTCAGCCGGCAAGAGCAGGGGTGATAACCCGCAAGGGCAGGGGATCACTGTAGCACATCTCAATGTGGAAGTAGGGTATCGACCCGCAGGAGCAAGAAGGAAAAGCAATTATCCTCTACAACTAGAGTGTCACAAGTCTAGTTGTTTATGCACTCAATAAATTAAAGGATTAATGGAGGTTGATTTAATGCAAGAATTTAAAGAGCAACAAAACAATAAATGTAAAAGTGTCCCAATCCTCTTCAATGCAAGAGGACAAGACAAAGGGCTTTTCTTATGGGAACAATGCACACGGGTTCATGGTTTCACTCGTCCTCTCTCTCAATCTATGGTGGTGATCATGTTATAGATAATAAAAGTACACACAATTGTCATGCTTTAATGGTAAACTTCTATGACGGCTACATGTCTAAAACACATAGTTGAAAGAAAATAATCATTTGTGTTGCTAGGTCACCCTCGTAAGGCTAGCGTGGTTTGTTGTCACTCCCACATCATACTTCTTCCTTTTTACCCCCAGATAAAGAATGTTGGGCGACATTACTGTCACTTAATGCCTATGCCTTCTGTCACTAGGCCACTCTCTACCCACATACATCATACTCTTAAAGGAAAACATATTCTAAGAACTAGTGCAATGATTTATTAATGTACGTGCATCCACATCCCTCTCATCTACCCACCGAGATGGTTGTCAACCACCCCGTTAGCGCGGATAAACAAGGCATTAAGAATAGATAAATCCATTGCATGTAACATAGATGTATTCCAAAGTATGACAAACCATAAAATCCCAACATGACGGTAAATGCATAATATCATATCATACCACAATATCCACCATAGGAATTACAAAGATAGTTCCATAATCATGCAAGGCACATCATATGGACTTCAACAATGATCATACATAGAGAGATTGGATCAAGTTACCACCACAAACCCAAAGTCCAGGGGGTGGACTACTCCCCCTTCATCATGGTGATGATGGTGGAGATGTTGGAGAAGATGGAGACCACCCCGGCAGCGCCCCGCCGGAGTTTTCCCCTCCAATCTGCAGCTCCAGGTCTTCTGTTTCGTGGTTTTGTGTTTCTGCGGCGCTCCTTTCCGAAGGGCGTCGGGGACTATTTTTATAGTCGTTTTTAGGTCAAGACGGAGGCTCGGGAAAAAAGATCGACGGCAACGGAGCCTCGAGGCCCAAGATGGTGGGTCCCACGCGGCCAAGGAATCTGGCCGCGTGGGCCACCCTATCTTGGCCCTCGGGCCTCCGTTTGTTCGCTTCCTTCGCTCCCACGCTTCGTTCCTTCCAAAAACTGATGCTCGTAAATTTCCAGGTCATTTGGACGTCGTTTGGGTCCCTGAAACATCAAAATATAGAAAATAGGGTTTTCTGCCTGTGCAGGGTTAATTCCAGAAAAATAGGGAAACTATGAAATATTCCCAAAATCAATATAAAACAATGATATAACCCTTATATGATGCAAATATGATTGAAATATAAGTAATACAATGCAAAGTTCATGTATGCATTTTACATGCATCAACATCCCCAAGCTTAACCTATACTCGTCCTCGAGTATGAAGGTGATAAAACTAACATGGACTTTGCATTTTAATACTATCAATGGATATCAAGGATGATTACTATTGCTACATAGAGTCAAATGATTCATTCTTCAAAGGAGTAGCAATATACAAGATGGATTATAAAGTGATATCAAATATTCAATGTAAGGATGTTCAATGATAATTCACAAAGTGTAACATAGAAGAAAGTACTATGGACCAAATGTATGCATAATGAAAAGTAAAAACATCCTATAATGGTCATAGAGTACTCTTATGAAATCTGAATATAAAAGGTGGACACTTTGGAAAGATAGATAAATAAGTAGAGGTAAAACATGCAAAAGTCTCATCTAGCTTCCAAATGCTTCTACTTAAGTTAATGATTGCAATGTGGTATTCATTGGTGTCAAGCTCTCATTACCCCTATCATAGCATCTTGAATGGTTAAGTTGAAAGTGAAAGCAAATATGAGTAATGTGCTTGACAAAGTAAGGGTTGGATGCCTCATGCCCCGTGAATACAAAAGCCTCCCCAACTGGCTACTCAACTCGGGTCACAAAGCAAGTTCAAGTTTTAAAGTCATTGCAAGTAATAAAAGCGTCATCAAGAGCGTCAACTGGGGTACCTCTTGTCTCAGGACATGGAACAAGCCTCATGTCAAAATGACAAGACAAACAAACAAAATGGACAATCTCAGCATTCTTTTATTTACTATGGGTATAGCTTTTTATTGTGAAGTGCTTCACTGAAGGTCCACTATGGCATGTAAGTAAACTTCCACCATGAATGATGCATGGCTTATGTTAGCGGCCCAGGCGTCTCTCTAGCCATTTATACTTACTCCTTAAACTTGCCAAGTTTCCACCTTTATTTCACACAATGTTAGGCATCCATAGACAAAAGTGCATGATATCAACTAAATATAATTAAGAGCACGTTGAAAGCTTGCCATGTGACAGCACATATGGGCTAACTCCCAACCAAGACTCTTGTCAAGCACACAACTTCATAATTTTAATCACAATGGTTCATGTTTATTAAGTGCAGAATAAAAGTAAAGTGTGCATCAAGTTCGTGAGAGCTTTTTAACCAACTTCTCCCATAACAATCAATAACATAAGCATTTTAATTCGGAAACATAGATAATACAATATAACATGATAAACATACTTGGAATAGCATAAAGCTAATAGGTAGATATGGTGGACTCACTGGAAAAACTTTGGTTGAAGGTGTTGGAAAACAAGTTTTTGCTTGTTGGATTTTTGGGCTAGCAAGAGGGAGAAAGTTGACCGTCTAAATGCATGCAAAAGTGTCCATAGAACTAATCAATCCATGTTAAACAAAGTAAAGTAACATTCAGCATCAAAACATGAATAAAAGATAGCTCTTGATAAAACACTTGCAAATTAATATTCATTAAAAAGCACATGAATCATGCAACTATATGTATCTTTTTGAATCAACTCAAACATCCCTTTCCCAATCTTTTTAATAGCATCCAACTTAATTCAACCCAAATTTCCAGTAGCTCTCTCATAACATAAATGATAGTGGTGGTCTCAAGACAAACAAACCGAAATAAAAAGTAAATAAAAAGACGCTCCAAGTTTATGCGATAAAGTGCATTGATCGAAAAACAGAAGTTAGACGTGTGCAAACCGAGAGTGTGTTGGTCCAGTGGGGTTGTCTTCACATCCCCAAGCTTATGGTCTTCACCATCCTTGGATAGCTCTTGGTGCATCTCCTCTAATCCTGTGAAAAAACTTCAAAACACCGTTTCTCCCATTTCTTTTCTGTGGGGACATTAGTAGTGATAGACAAATGAATTGCTTGCTGCATATAATCCTTAAACAAAAATTCATATGAATGTCCAGAAAGTGTATAATGTTGTATGCCTACTTATAAACTCAATTGGATCAAAAAGATTCAAGTTAAAAGTTTAAAGAATGCATCAAACAAAATGGGACAGAATCTGTCCAGAAAAACAGCAGCAGCAAAACGCATTTTTCTACCCTACTTAATTATGTCGAAAAAATCTGAAAAATTCATGCTTACAGAGGATGAAAAGTTGCAACTACAGTTCAAATTGCAGCTCATTCGGAGTTACAGAATAGGAATGAAAAATCATACCGTGCACAGACTCGTGCTGGAATAAAATCTCCGAATACAATAAGCAACTTTTTCAAGCCAAAATGGGTAAAACTTGGCACTTTATTAAAAATTCTAGAAACTAAACTAAAAACTAAGTCTCTTGTTACAGCAAGAGGACACAAATAAAAACAACCGGGTTGCCTCCCGTAAAGCGCTTTCTTTATAGCCATATAGCTAGGCTTACTTACTTGTTATCAAGATGGTTGGAGTGAGGTGGCTTGGCATCCCCAAGCTTGAATTCTTGTACTTATTTGATATATGTTGGGTGAGTCTAGGGGTAACATCCCCAAGCTTGAGTGGTTGTCCCTCTTGATCTTTGTTCATCACCCTCAACTCTTCCATTTGAAAAATTCTCTTTACACAAAACTCAACATAAAACTTGATTAGAGGGGTTAGTGTCTCCATAAATTAAATCCTCATAGGTACAGCAAAGACATATCATGAGTTGATTCTAAACATTAGCTACTGTTACTATGGTTGTGCATTGCTCTTTGATCAATAGAACTACACAAAACACAAGTAATGAGAGTAATGCAAAATAAAGACAGAATCTGTCAAAAACTGGACAGCCCGTAAAGAGTGAATTTTCAGAGGCACTTACGTTGCTCAAATCAGAAAATTTTGAACTAATGAAATGTGTATTAATAACTGAAGATTGCTGTCGTAAAATTTCAGGTCAAAATTCCTTTTCTGTGATTTTTAACATTTTTCGCAGTGAAGCTTAGGAATCTGTTTTCTGGACAGCCATGATAGTTTTAATGATGCTCACATAGGAACAAGAATTGAAATGCAAAAGAGAGCATCAAGAGAAAAATATGAAACACTTTTAAGTCTAACCCACTTCCTATGCATTGGGATCTTGTAAGAAAATAAATCATTGAAACACAAAGCAAGTAGCATAGGAAGATAAACAAGAGCAATTTCAAGACTTTCAACTTAAAGAGAGGAAACGTAATAATGTTGAAATGTTTAGAACCATGTTTTCCTCTCTCATAATAACTTTCAGTAGCATCATGAATAAATTCAACAATATAACTACACATAAAGCATGTCTTCATGAGCTTCAAGCATAAAAGTATTAGTACTCTCCACATAAGTAAAATCCTTCTTAGTAATAGTGGGAGTAAAACATTCATAATCATCATTGTAATCATCATATATAGGAGGCATATCATAATCATAATAAACTTTATCCTCAATAGTAGGTGGACTGAAAATATCATATTCATCATTGTAATAATCGTAAATGGGAGACATAGTATCCTCCCCAAGCTTAAATGATTGCAAGATATAACAAAAATAAATTTAAAGTTTAGTGCACACAAGAATAGAAACTTAAGCGCTACGCTCCCCGGCAACGGCGCCAGAAAAGTACTTGATAACCCCCAAGAGCAGGGGATCACTGTAGCACCTCTCAATGTGGAAGTAGGGTATCGATCCGCAGGAGCAAGAAGGAAAAGTTATCCCTACAACTAAAGTGTCACAAGTTTTAGTTGATTATGCACTAAACAAGTTTAAAGAACAAGATGGTTGATTTAATGGAAAGTTTAATGTAACAAAACAAGAATGTAAAAGTGTCCCAATCCTCTTCAATGCAAGAGGACAAGACAAAGGTTTTCTCTTATAGGAACAATGGACATGGGTTCATGGGTTCACTCTCCTCTCTCCATCTATGGTGATTATCATGTTATAGATAAAAAGTACACACAATTGTCATGCTTTAATGGTAAACTTCTATGACGGCTACATGTCCTAAAACACATAGTTGAAAGAAAATAATCATTTGTGTTGCTAGGTCACCCTCGTAAGGCTAGCGTGGTTTGTTGTCACTCCCACATCATACTTCTTCCTTTTTACCCCAGATAAAGAATGTTGGGCGACATTACTGTCACTTAATGCCTATGCCTTCTGTCACTAGGCCACTCTCTACCCACATACATCATACTCTTAAAGGAAAACATATTCTAAGAACTAGTGCAATGATTTATTAATGTACGTGCATCCACATCCCTCTCATCTACCCACCGAGATGGTTGTCAACCACCCCGTTAGCGCGGATAAACAAGGCATTAAGAATAGATAAATCCATTGCATGTAACATAGATGTATTCCAAAGTATGACAAACCATAAAATCCCAACATGACGGTAAATGCATAATATCATATCATACCACAATATCCACCATAGGAATTACAAAGATAGTTCCATAATCATGCAAGGCACATCATATGGACTTCAACAATGATCATACATAGAGAGATTGGATCAAGTTACCACCACAAACCCAAAGTCCAGGGGGTGGACTACTCCCCCTTCATCATGGATGATGGTGGAGATGTTGGAGAAGATGGAGACCACCCGGCAGCGCCCCGCCGGAGTTTTCCCCTCCAATCTGCAGCTCCAGGTCTTCTTTTCGTGGTTTTGTGTTTCTGCGGCGCTCCTTTCCGAAGGGCGTCGGGGACTATTTTTATAGTCGTTTTTAGGTCAAGACGGAGGCTCGGGAAAAAAGATCGACGGCAACGGAGCCTCGAGGCCCAAGATGGTGGGTCCCACGCGGCCAAGGAATCTGGCCGCGTGGGCCACCCTATCTTGGCCCTCGGGCCTCCGTTTGTTCGCTTCCTTCGCTCCCACGCTTCGTTCCTTCCAAAAACTGATGCTCGTAAATTTCCAGGTCATTTGGACGTCGTTTGGGTCCCTGAAACATCAAAATATAGAAAATAGGGTTTTCTGCCTGTGCAGGGTTAATTCCAGAAAAATAGGGAAACTATGAAATATTCCCAAAATCAATATAAAACAATGATATAACCCTTATATGATGCAAATATGATTGAAATATAAGTAAACAATGCAAAGTACATGTATGCATTTTACATGCATCAAGGGGTCGCAGAGCCGAGACACGGGAAGGGGCACGGGCGGCAAAACAAGGGCGAGCCGGCCCCTAATCGAATAAAAATCGAAGCTAAAATATGCCAACCTTTTCGATTTTGAGGACTAACGATCTAACGAAGGTTCTATGTGTCATTTTTTGTCGGCCTCACAAGCTCTCAAAGATACCTAGTCCAGATTCGACTCAACTGGCTACGCCAGTCGGGCCAAATCTCGGGGGCTAGTGTTCGAAAACCCGGCTGTCATGACCAGCCGGGCAAACTCTCGAAGATACACTAGCTCTCAAAGATACCTAGTCCAGATTCGACTCAATTGGCTACGCCAGTCGGGCCGAATCTCAGGGTCTAGTGCGCGAAAACCCGGCTGTCACGACCAGCCGGGCAAACTCTCGAAGAAACCTAGTCCAGATTCGACTCAACTGGCTACACCCGTCGGGCCGAATCTCGGGGGCTAGTGTCGGAGAATGACACCCACGAAACAGGGATAGTCAAGCTCACGAAGAGAGTTCGTGTAAGGGGCTGAACACGTTGGTCAAACAACCCTCAACCTGCACGGCGATGGTGCTCGTCGAGCAAGCGGAGGGACATCACGGCAGAGATGAACACCAGCCTGTACCCAGGTTCACGGCCCTCGGGAGGAGGTAATACCGCTACTCTGCTTGTCTGTATTGCACTGCTTGTAGAGGTTACAGTACAATGAGCTTGCCGAAGGCTCTCTTCTGGCAATGGTGTATACAAGGAAGGGAAGCAAGGGTCTTCTTCTTCCTTGCGCGTAAGTGGCGATGCTGGAATGAGAATGCGATCCTTTGCTACGGTGCACCTTGCCCTCCTTTTATAGGCGCCCCGTGCTCCCTCCTTGCACTCGCACTGTGGTAGGGCTGTCACGTGGCGCAGAAGGTGGAGCGCGGTGCATCGCAGCCCGGATGTCCATGGACGCGGTCCATGAGCGTAAAGCTGACTCCTGTAGCAGAGTACCCACCGTCCATGCAGGACGGCCAGCTGGGGCCGCAGAGGAACGTGGGGGTGCCCACGGTGACGTTGGCCTTGGAGCGTAGCGCCGGCCGGTCCCCTTATCACCAAAGAGGAAATCCTTGTTGTCCGGAGCGGGTGACACAGCTTTATTGACCCCTTTAATCACCAAAATGGCAACTGCGGCGTCGGCGTCACCGCGCGCAGGGGCGCGCGTCACTCTGCGGCCGCTGCAGAGCCCATGTGCGCTCTGCAGAGGTTGCTTTGCAGCGAAGCGATCTCCATGAGGGCTTGGATGCCCTGTAGAGAATTCGGCGTTGACCTCTCCCCAGGGGAGATTTCCTTAAAGAGGGGGCAGCAGTGGATATGGCCTCCGCAGGCCTCCGCTGCCTCAAATCCCCTCGCGAGGCAATTCGCCTCACGAGGCTCTCCAAGCCGTAGGCTTGGTCCTTAGCAAAAATCGGCCATCAAGTGTCGAGGGCCGTATAGGACAGGCCCAGCACACCCTGGATTTCACTGGGCCGACAGCTAGTGCGCGAAAACCCGGCTGTCACAACCAAGCCGGGCAAACTATCGAAGATACCTAGTCCAGATTCGACTCAACTGGCTACCCCAGTCGGGCCGAATCTCGGGGGCTAGTGCGCGGAAACCCGGTTGCCCCGATCGCAGCCAGGCTAACTATCAAAGACACTTCAAATTCAACTCGACTCGCTGCGCCAGCCGAGCCGAATCTCGGGGGCTAGTGAGGGTAAAGAGGCAAAAGCAATTGCGAGAAACTTCAAGCAGAAACAAAGTAAAGGAGACGAAGCTCCACACAAATCACGACACGAGTACCAGAAGTTCTAAAACAAGTACGCCCGGCATCCCGGGGGCAAATAGGACAAGTTCAACAGAAACTACGAGAATACAAGCGGCAACCCAGCATCCCGAGGTCTTCATTCGGCGGCCTTCGAGGAGCTGGCCACGTCGCCAGTTTTGGAGCAGCCGGCTTCTTCGGCGGCCTTCCCCTTGGAGTCCTTCGCCGGCTCCTCGACTTCGTCGCCATCGTCCTCCTCGGCGTACTCAGCCTCCGAGTCCCTGGACGGCTGGGCCGGTTTCCTGTCGGGGATGAAGTCCGCAAAGTCGATGAAGTCAGCGATGGTGCAGGCGACATCACGAAGGTCCGGGCGCTGCTTGAGCTTCGCGTACATGTCGTCATCCCGGAAGCCCACCATGAGCAGTTCCAGGTCGACAGCCGGGTACCAGGATTTGAGCAGCGACACGGCCCACAAGGCTCCGCCACGCACGGCTGACTCCTGCAGCTCCTGCACCGCAGCCGGTGCAAGAGCAAGACGACGTGCCAGCTCGGCCAGGACAATGGGAATTCCCTGGCCGGGCCAGACGTACCTGCAGAGCCTCCCGGTCGCGAAGGCCAACGCGTAAGCATCGACCCCAAGCCGATCCACCTGGTCCGCCACGGAGGCCGAGCAGCCGGCGATGGCGGCATCAGTCGGCTCCACCCAAGGGCCTCCAGCTGGGCCCTAGCCGCTTCCTTGCCCGCAGACGGATAGTAGCCTGCAGCCGGACAAAAAACGTCACGACAAGAAAACTTTCAGCAAGACAAGGACATCGTCACAAGATTACCTCGAACAGCGAGGTCGATTCGAGCCAGCTCTTTGCGCGTCGACCCCTCCTCCGCCGTCATGCGGGTGACCTCGTCCTTCAGTCTCGTGATCTCCGCCTGGTCGTCCTTGCGCTGCTGGTTATAGCCTTGTTCCAGCTTCTCGAACTGCTCCCGCGCCTCCACCGCCGCCTACTCCACCGCCTCCTTGGCCTTGGCCAGTTTGTCCAGCTCCGCCTGCCGCTCCTCGTCGCGCTTCTTGAGACGCTCCACCTCCTGTGCCAGGTCGCTGAACTGGTAGCTAGCCAGTTTAGCTTGCAGCTCCTCGTCGCTCTCTGCAAAGAAAAGCATCTGATCCCGCACCCGGCTCCGTATGGAAAAATCGTAGCCAGGCAAAACACTTACTCTTGGCGGCCTCGAGGTCCTTCTCCAGCTGCAGGACCTTCTGGTTGGACTCCTCCTGAAGTTAAGAAAAGATGAGGCTCAAGACTCGAGCTGGCTGCCGCAGCCGGCCCAAGATAAAGCAAAGAAACTAAGCACGAGAACATACCTTAAGCAGCTCCAGGAAGCGGTCGAAGTCCTGGAGCTGGACCACCAGCTCCTTCCGCATCTCCAAGGCAAAGTCCAGCGGGTTGGTCGGCCTCCGCGTCCCCCCGGCGTTGGCAGCGATAGAGGGATCAGCCGGCACCAGCTGCCGCTGCGAAGAAGCAGTGGCGCCCTTGGCCTTCTCCCCGGCTGCCGGCGCCACCTGCTTTCCTGCCTTCTTCTTCGCCGCTGACTCGGCCCTCTTCGTAGAGGGTGCCGCGCCGGCCCTCATCTTCGGAGCGCCCATCGCCCCGACCCCGGCTGCCCCCGGGGCATCACCGGCCTTCTCGGTCTCAACTCCGCCAGAAGGCGGGACCACCTCGACCTGGGGCCCCACCGGCTGGCCTCCCGCACCCGGCGCAGGGGCTTCTCGCGCTGCTCCCCTAGCCCGCCCTCCTGCTCTCCCGCCGCCGGACGGCCGCGTCCGCTGGCGCAGTCGGTGCAGCGGCCGTCTCCACGGCCCCGCCAACAGTCAAGGGCCTCGGCGCCCTGAAGAAAGCACGATGATTCATCCGCCGAGACAGCAGAAATATCAAGCAACGAGAAGCACTTACCCGCGCACGTTGACCGGGACCCTTTTCGGCCGCTTCCTCAGCAGCAACTCGTCGTCGTCGTCATCTCCCTCCACGCCGGTTGGAGTAGCCGGCTTCGCTCTCTTCGGGCGGGGGCCGAGGTTGACCCCGTAGTCTCTGCACTCTCAACGCTCTCAGTGTCCGAGAGATCAATGACTTCCATAGGTTTCGAGACCTCGTCAACATCAGAGCCAGAGGTAGCCGGCTTACCCCGAGCAGCCGGCGGAGCATTGCCCGCCTCGCCGCCTCCAAGCGGCGCCTGGTCAGCCGGCGCGTCATCCGCCTGATCGCCCCCGGCGTGACCACCGTCTCCCTGGGCGGCCTCGTCGTCGTCACCCTCGCCATTGCCGCCGCCCTCGGCCGCCTCCTCCTCGCCCTCCGGCTGGGGCTCCCCAGGCGCATCCATCTCCAGCTAGATGTTCGGCCGGAACTGGGGGCCATTGGGCCCGTCCTCCTCGAGCTGGATCTTGAACAACTGCGCAGCCGGCCGTATAAGCAGCCGGCCAAGGCATGAAAGAAAGAGCACAAGCAAGACAACGTACCTTGGGCGCCCGCTTCCGGCGAGTATATGGCGCCCTGCTGTATTTCCAGTTCTCCGCCACCCTATGCTCCTTGGCGACGTGCCAGAGCCAGCCGTTCAGCGACTCCAGCTTCCACCTCTTCCAGGTCAGCCGGGTGGGGTCGAGGCGCCCATCCAGGAAGCAGATCTTGTGGAGCCGGGCCTGCAGCGGCGCGATCCGGTTGTACAGCCAGCAGAGGGTCACGTCCCGGGTGGTCAGCCCCTCCTTCGTGAAGAGGGCCTCGAGCCGCTCCAGAATCTTGTCGACGTCCGTCCGGTCGCCGTACTTCTTCACGCCCCAGTTGTCCCTCACTGGGGCGACCGGCTGGAAGGCCGGCAGGCGGATGTGGTCTTCACCCACCTTCAAGTTGCGGACGTAGAAGTACGTCTGCTGCCACTCCTTCACCGTGTCCGGTTTCTTGTAACCCGGCAGCTCCGTCCGCGACCGGCGGTAGACGATCGCGGCTCCGCAATCGACGAAGCCGAGCTCCTCCTTGTCGCCGAGGTATCGGCCGTGGAGGTAGAAGAGCCGGCAGAAGAGAGCAAGGGACGGCCAGACGCCGAGCCACCCTTCGCAGACGGTGGCGAAGTAGGTCAGCGTCGCCACGGAGTTGGCTCCGAGGTGGTGCGGCTGCAGGCCGAACAACTGGAGGAAGCTCTGGAGGAACGGGCTCGCCGGCAATGCGAGCCCGCGGTTGAAGTGATCCATGAAGACAACCAACTCGCCGGCGTGCGCGACGGGGATCACCTTGTCCTCGGCGGCGAGGCGCACCCCACGCGCTCCTCCGTCGATAGGAGACCACGCGCGCGGAGGTCCTCGATGTCCTCCAAGGTGATGTGCGAGCCGCGCCAGTCGCCGCCTCCGTCGTTCCCCTCGGCCATCTCGGGCTCCAGCGTGCCGGGGGGAGCGGGAGTCATCGCCGGCGTGGATTGATGGTGGCCCGTGGTCGCCGTGTCCGTTGCTGCCTCGCGCCAGAGGGAGAGGTGCCGCGCCGGTGGAGCAACCGCTTCGCCGGAGAAGAAGAAGGAGAAGAGAAGCGCGGAGGTTGCGGCGGAGGGCTCGGGCGCGTGGAGGCGAGGAGGCAGAGCCAAGCGAACTCCTCCCACCGTGGCCATCGCCTCCCTTTTATAGCCTCCTCGCATCCGGTAACCGCTCCCGGAGATCGCGCCGCGTGGCGCGCAACCGCACGATCAAGGGCAAGATCGTGGGCGGCAGTTACGCCACAAAAGATCCCACTCCTACCGCATCGCCAGAGAAGATCCTGCAACAGGAACCGAGGTGTCGTCTCGACTGCCGGGCGACCGCCTGGCAGGCGGATGGGACGTGCCTGCATCATCCCTTACGTCATCACCAGCACCCGGCCGGCGTTTCGCCTCCTCGACCGGATGAACTTCTTCGGTTTGTTGAACACGCAGAAGCCCTCCTCGCCGTAACCGGCTGCATCGCTCCAACGTGTTCGGGGGCTAGTGACATGGGGATAAAACCCGGGTACCCAAAGGCCCACAGAAGATCCCGAGTGAAACGCAAATTCAAGTGCCCGGCCGCCTCCAGCTGTCCGGCTAAGCCAAGCCCGTCTGCCCCGAGCGCAGCCGGACTCCGCCTAGCCAGTCGAAGCACAGCCGAGCGGCACGGGCAAGGGGAACTGCAGACTCGTCATCAGCACAGTTCCCAGACAAACAGATAACGACAAGCATCGCATGCCTTATGCGACCGAGGTTAACGGTAGCAGCCGGATTCGCCTGCTCGCCAGCCGGATGACCGGCTGCCGCGCTCCCACGAAAAGCGGAAGACAAGGGCCTAGCCCTACGTCTCCCACAGTGCCCCGCGGCCTCGACAGGTGGGAGACACGGAGCGCTGCCCCGCGCCCGACCAGATCCTAGGCGCCGCCTGCCCAGTTGGCGGGGTCCGGCACCGCAGCCGGTCAACCCTCCACGACGACAAACCTACCCCGACACCTCCTACACGGCTATGGAGTTCGACTGTGCGAAGCGTAGCACACTGTGCCGCGGACATATGGCGTCACGGAGAAACACCCCTGTAGCCGACACCGGCCGGCTGGCGCGGACCAGCCGGCCCTGCCTGTGAGCCAGACAGCCAGGCCTATATAAGGCTGTCTGGTGCCCAATTAGAAAGGGTCGCCTCATACTTCCTCCTCCCCACGCCCGAGCCATGGAACACTCACCGAACAGCTCAATGAGCAACTCTGTACCGTGTCCACCTTTGATAGAGAGATCGAGCAGGAGTAGGAGTGTTACCTCCTCCGGGTGGGCTCCGAACCTGGGTACTTCCCGTGTCCGCGCCCCGGCGCAATCCCTGCGGGTCCCGATGTTGCAGAACGCTGCCCCCATTCCTATCTTAGCCATCCGTGGCATATGCCGTGTTCCACACCACGTCACCAACATTGAAGTGATCATTCGCCGCCGGTGCCGTCGGCGGCTCCTCTTCTATGGCCGGCGGCATGGGGGTAGCCCCTGCAATAGGAGGAGATGGAGCAGCGGCCGCAAGAGCAGGAGGTAGAGCAGCCACCACGGTAGACACCGCCCCCGCCGCGATTGCCTTCTTCATCCTAGGTTGATTCTGGACGGCCACGTTACGCGCAGTCTTCACGGCGGCTCCTCCCCCCGCCCCCCGACGGCAGTGGCAGTTCGTGGAGGAGCAAATCCGCCTCCTCTTCCATGCCCGGTGGGGCGACGGCGGCAGCAGGGAGTGACGGGTTGGACGCGCTGACGGCGGGAATGGAACTAGTGAGTGCCGCAGCGAGGGGAGGGGGGAAGTTTCCGTTTGGCGGTTGGAGCCACGCGCGCTGCTTTTCGTGTCTTAGGGCACGACCCCTCGTGATGTATAGTGCCAATTTGTCCATCGCGCCCTAAACATTTTTTGGAAAATATACATCATGCACTGTTGTTGGACACCACTTTTTGGCCCCTGGTCATGCAAAAGCGGTTAAATCCTATTTTAGGACACCTATTGGAGATGCTCTAAGAATTAAAATAGCCTAAACCTGAGGTGATGGTTGAAATATAAATATCTTGCCTAACCCTTTACATGAGTTTGGATTTTTTATTGAGTTGGTTAGTGCATCGATTAAGTAGTATCAAAATATGCCACAACATGAAAACATAAAGTATACGGGGATAATCTCTTCTTTACTCGACTCGTGACTCAACTCGGTCGGACAAAGCAAGGAATCTGATCAATACCGATCGAGATTTTTTTTTAAATACTATCAGCAATAGTAGAAACGTGAGTGATCTCAGCTCCCTCAAGTATGCATCAAAAGCATCTTTAACGCGAGTTCATAGTACTGTACATCTGGTCCATCGTATTTTACTACTTCGAGTCAGAGCTCTAATTTGCTCGTCATCTCGTACGTGCCCTTTATTCTTTTAGTTCATGCCCTGGCTACGTACCTCTCGTCCAGCTCCTTTGGCTTGGCGTTCTTTTTGGTCGCGAGAAGACACGAATCATTCCTAGCTTGATTTTATTTTTGCGCAAAGAGAATGTCCGTATGGACACGCAAAGATTGGTGCATGGCTACAAAACGTACAAAAGGTGCTAACTATTCACTAGATATAATAAAGTTGCTTTATTAAATTATCTTGTTTCAACAACGTGGAAACTAAATACCAAAGGGTAAAATATGTGTGTTGGATTGCCAATGTAGCTATATTTTTAGACACTTAAATTGTTGATTGATCTTTATACTATACTATCTCCATTTCATAACTCTTGCCGGGGTTTTAGTTCAAATAATGGAACTATGGAGTAATAATTTCTTGAACAAGAGATTATGTCTCATTAAAAAATTATTATACCCTCCGAGCCGGAAAGAGTGTCGGAAGCTGTACATGATTTTATACTAGCGCATTACGTTTTCCACGACAATTAAAACGGAATAGATGGAGTAGCTTTTACTGCACTTCATAAGATGTCTCGCTCACTCACGCATTTTCTCATTTAGTTTTAACAAAAATAATTTAAGATTATGTGAACATATTTTTTTTCATTCTCTATAGATAACATGGAATAAATAGTAAAAATATCTCATCAACCATTATACACTCCCTTAACATCACTAGTGGAAAAACTGCCTCTAGTCCCGGTTGGTAAGGGCCTCTAGTCCCGGTTGGCCAACCGGGATTGCCAAATCGGGACTAAAGGCCCCTTCCTTTAGTCCCGGTTGGCCACAACCCGGGACTAAAGGGGCTACACGTGGCCACGGCGCTCGGGGCGGGACACCCTTTAGTCCCGGTTGGTAATACCAACCGGGACTAAAGATTTTTGTTTTTTGTGTTTCATATTCAATTATTTTTTAGGGTTTAGGGTTTAGAGGTTTAGGGGTTTAGGGGTTTGGATTTTGTGTTTTCCATTCAATTCTTTTCGTATGGAGATCACGTTGATGCGCCAAAAACAAGTTTTCGTATACATAAAGTTCATACTACATGGAGATCATGTTGATGCATATACATACACATACACATACAATTTGGTATATATATATATCTATTTAATTACATGGAGATTATCAAATTACATGGAGGCATTAGTGCCAATGCAATTCTCCGGCTGGAGATATGACCTCCCTAAGCAAAAATCCCGCCAATTCCTTTTGAATTGCTTTTACGCGGTTCTTTGGTATGAGCTTGTCCCGCATATCTTCCATCTAGATCAATATGAATATGTGAGTTGTGTGTATATATATCAAATCATCATAAAAGAAATTATGAATGGAACTCAACAAACACAATTGATGGTAATAAAATAAATTGTGAATAGTGTTTATGTACTTCAGTTTGTCTTACATTTCTGTGACGCTCACCGATCGCCAGACGAATGAACTCGCAAACGTAGTATGCACATAAATTAGTCCATGTTCCTGCCTCAGGCAGTACTTTACAAAGAATAGAATTCAATCAAATAATAATCAAGCATGATAATGGTATTGAAACTAGAATTAAAGAGTTGCGCGGACCTAGATAGTACCACTTACCTTGGTCCAAATAAAATGCAGCTCCAGATTCCATTCACCTCTAACCTCCTTGATGAACCGTTTCTAAACCTTGCCCGGCAAAGAAAATAAATAAAGGAGTTATTAATTACTTGATATCGGGAAATGAACGAAAGAGGTCAATATAGAGCGATAATGATTGAAATTACTTTTGGAGCATTAGTTGCACATTGGTGTACTTGTCAGGATCTTTCCTTAATGAGTCCGTGACTTCAACGATTTCTTTGTCAACTCTAATGATTAGCAGAATCAAGTGAAATCTGCGCACGTTTATATACGCAGGCATGCACAACTCATCGATTACACTAAACATCGAGTAAGCAAAATAGAATGTGTACAAGACAGTAACACTCACTTGAAGTTGTAAGGAAAAAGTATTTCTCCGTTGTGATTTTGTTTCACTAAAAACATTAGCAAGTTATCCTCTGTGTCCTTGGCATGGTTTTGTATGATAATTTCATGATTGGTATATGGGTCGATGAACCCAGTGTCATAGATTCTGCCACTTTTGCATTCAAGAATCTTCATTCTGCATAACAGCGTACAAAAGAATATAGTGAGGATAATTACAGGCAATGAACGAGCTGAGCTAGAGACTTAAATTACAGAAATAAATCACTTACAGACAATAGCAACTGACGAGGGCTGTGTCGAGGACGTCTTGATTGAATAACTGAAAGAGTTCATCAAACTCAATAAATATCTCGTTGTCCTTGAAGTTATGCTCTTTCTTATGTGCCACCCAGAGGCTGGTTTGACCTTCCTTTGCGGCTTTCATATACCACTCATGCAATCTTCGCATTTGTGTTGGTAGACGCCCTGCCTCCTCAAGTCTGACCAGAGACTGCTCGTGGACAGATTTCCATGCTAGCTCAGCCATGGGGAGCCAGTGTCGCCTATGAGACCAGTGTCGTGGTGTACGTCCTTATCGGGAAACACCTTGAGCGGGGGGATCGATTCTATTGCCTGTTCTCCAAGCTGGGCCACTTTTTTCCCGCTTTTTGCACCACTACTTCTCGCCTGCTCCTTCTGTTCCTTATATGTCTTCTCAATACAGCGATCATAGTCTGATGGCCTATTAGCCACATGTGAGTCCCGATAGATTTCTCACAAATTTCTTAACGGTTTCCTCAGGTAGTATCTCCTTTGGCTCGGGCCGTTTCGGTGCTAATTGTCTTTTCACATCGGCAGCCACGCTCTCTTTGAGTTCCTCATCAGTCATGTCGTAAGGTAACTTGGCAGGAGCCTCGTCGTCCTTGGTTTTCTTATTTGCACCTTTCTTCTGAGTAGTACTAGTCGACGGGAAGTTCAGCTTCCGCTTTAGCAACTTAGTGGGCGCAGTCGGCTGACGGGACGGCGCGGGCGATGGACTCGCACTGGGATCCCGATCAAGGAGGGATGGACATTGAGGTGGATTGCTACTCGGAGGAGTCGGTGGCCTTGGCGCCGAGTCTGGAAACACGATGCATTTATTGTTCCATAGAATGAAACCATGCGTGACTTCTCCCTGTCTCTTCTCCCCGTCACCTCCAGGAATGTAAAGCTCCAGTGTCTCATATCCCTTCATAATTTCATCCACCCCGACACGAGCATAGCCAGCTGGAATCTGACCTCCATGGTAGCGTGCTCCAGGTTGATTTGGTAAAGCATCGCCGACCGCCACCTTGAAGGATATGTTCTTCATTGACTTATGTAGCTCACAATTTTTGGTCTCCGTGATATCATCCACGGGGTAGTGAGCCACCGGTTCATCGTGATCAGACTGGACCGCCGTGGAACCCACACTACTTTTCCGCAGAGATGGGATATCAGGATCTTCTTGCTGCTGCTGAGATGCCCTTTGCTGGCTAATTGAGTCCAGTTGCTCCTGCTGCCGCTGCAACTGGCGTTCCAATTCCGATTGGTTTCTTTCTAGCTTCTGAAATCGGTCTAACTCCTCCTTCTTTTTTCACTGACGGCTTTTATAAGTGTCATTCCACTCCGGAAAACTAGCCTTCCACGTAACATCGGCGCCTTTGCCTCGTGTTCGTCCTCCGTGTTCAGGATTCCCGAGGGCGAGTGTCAGCTCGTCATTCTCTCTCGGGCTGGAACTCTCCCTTTTGAACTTTTTCTATTGCTTGAACAAGATCTTTGGAGACTGTTTGAATTTTTTCCATATTTTTTTCGTTTGCAATAATCTGCCCTGTCTGTGGGTCCAACAATGCCCCATGCCCGTACAACCAGTGCTTGGACCTCTCGGGCCAGCCCGCTGTAACTGGAGTGATCCCTTTAGCAAGCAGGTCGGCTTCATTTTTTTCCCACTTAGTCACGGCAGTCTTGTAGCCACATGTCCCCATAGTATGGTGATATTCCTTTTTCGCAGCATTTGCCTTATTTTTGGCCGACCTTTCCATAGCTTCAGACGATTCCTTATATGCCACAAATGCGTCCCAGTGATCTTTAACTTCTCTAGTGCTCCAGTGAATTCTGGAGTTATATTTTTCTTGATATAGTCACGATATAATTTTTTCCTGAAGGTCTGGAATTGTGTGGCCATCTTCTTAAGTGCCCACTCCTTGACTTTCAACTTCAAGTCATCTGTGAGACCTGGCGGTAGGTTGAAATGAGACAAGAGCGTCTCCCAAAGCAAATCTTTCAATCTTTGCTCGACATAACTAACTCCATCGTCTACCTTTGTCTTATTCCATTCTCGAATGGTGATCGGGATGATGTCCCTAACAATAACTCCACATTGATTTATGAATTTACGTGTGTTCTCTCTGGGAGCCCGCGGTTCGCCATCTTCAGCAACTTCGTCGATCGATAACCTTGCACCATCGCCCAACTTTTTGGTCGGTCCTCGTTGCCTTCTAGCAGATTGGCTCGATCCGGAGGCCTAAAAGAAAAATGATTCATTAATAAGTGAAATAGAAATCAATTAATGCATCTAGTGATCAACAGAGGCTTAATATACCTCGCCGGAATTTGTTAAGGGCCCTTCGTCTCTTTGTTCTAGCTCAACTCCCTCACCGGAGTCGTTCAAAATTGTGAGCTATAATCTTCTCCACCTTCTCCACCGGCATCTTCTCCACCTTCTCCACCGGCATCTATCATCTTCAACATTTTCTCTTCACCGTCGTCTCTGTCGCGGGCGTCCATGGCTTAACTACAAACAATTTAGAATATGAAAATGTCTAAGCCAGAAAGTGCAAATTTCTTCTAGCAAATTACTTCTTACAAATTTCTTCTAAGAAATTACTTCTTACAAATGTGAATGCAAAAATTTAAACTAACCAAGTTGACGTGAATGCAAAAATGAGGTGACACCATTTTAAATTTGTCCAATATAGATTATTTCTTCTTACAAATTATTTCTAACAAATTACTTCTTACAAATTATTTCTAACAAATTACTTCTAACAAGCTAGATTATCAAAACCTAATTGCAAAACCTAATTGCAAAATCTGTCCAATATAGCACCAACTTAGGATTCAAAAAAATTATATTAAGCAAAATTTCCTAAAATTTGGTCTAACTTTTACCACTAAAAATTTACCACAGAAAATTTACATACATTCTACTATACACCAACTTAGGATTAAAAAAAAAATCCTAAAAATTTAGGATTGAAAATTTAGGATTTCTACTATACATTCTACTATAAATTCGGACTGAAAAAATTCTACTATAAATTTAGGACTGGAAAAAATTCTACTATACACCAACTTAGGATTGATAATTTACATACATTGTAAAAATTTACCACTTTAAATTTGGATGAATCACAACACGACGTGGAGGAGGAGGAGGGCGAGGTCACCGATCGTGGAAGTCAAGGTCAATTCGCCGGCCGGCCGATTCGCGGTCGAGGTCATCGTCGCGGTTGATTCGCCGGCAGAAGGCAGGGGGCGTCGAGTTGAGCGGGACGGCGGCGGCGACGAGGGCCGATTCGCGGTCGAGGTTGAGGTCGTGGTTGGTGGTCGAGGTCGAGGCCGATTCGCAGTCGAGGCCGATTCGAGGTCGAGGTTGTCGTCGCGGTTGATTCGAGCGGGACGGCGGTGGCGAGGTAGCGACGGCGGCGGTGAGCACGGACAGGCGACGACGAGCACGACGATACGGGAGGCGACGGCGAGCACAGGGTGGTGAGACGGCGCGTACGGGGGAAGAAGAGGGCGTAAAGTAGATGGGACGCCGGTTGCGCTGTATGTAGACAGGGGAAAACGACCTTTAGTCCCGGTTGGTGGTTCGAACCGGGACTAAAGGACATTTAGTCTCGATTCGTGGTACCAACCGGGACTAAAGATGTTTTTGGGCCTGCCATGAAAATTTTGCGCGCGAAGCCCACCTTTAGTCTCAGTTGGCAATGCCAACCGGGACTAAAGGGGCTTTTGAAACACGAGTTTTTTTTTGGTTCTCGCTCTTTTTTTATTTTTTCTGATTTCTTTTATATCTATTAGATTTACATGTTTAATTGTCTATATTTGTAAAACTCATATCTATATTTGATTTAATTGTTTAATTGTCTATATCTGTTCTCGTTCCTTTTTCTATTTTCTGATTTCTTTTATATCTATTGATTTAATTGTCCAAATCAAGTCAAATTAGTTTCTAAAAATTTGTAGAAATGATATCTATATTTGAAAACATCCTCAACAACTTTTGGAACATCCAATATTTTTGAGTGATTCTTATTATTTTAATACAGTTATATAAAATGTTTAATACATTATTACACATCACCAAACAGTTTTCAGAACATAGTTAAATAAAAGGTTTAATACATTATTACACATCACCAACATCTGTATCTAGTGTTGGGGTATAAAACTTTTCTTCTTCGCGTATGTCGACCCCTTCTTATGATTTCTGTGAGGACCCCGGATTAACTAATCCGGGATACTCGTTATGTTTCCTGCAACAATCCCATGATCAGTCTGTTGTTGCACATAACTCGAATTGGCATCACAGGACATCCATAAATACCGAATAAATATGCTTACGTGATTGAAGTGATCAGCTTCATCAGGTGCTTGCAGCGGAAATCACCAAACAACGTGGAGCCCAAGTCATTCGCCTTACCCCTACAGGCAGCTGACTGGGAAGCGCCCTAGTTCGCAAAGACGTCAGTGAACTCCTCTTCGTCGAACTGCTTCTTCTTCCAAAATCTGGCTAAGACAATAGCCAGGGACGAAACCAATATGAGTACATTTGATTGTACTCGCAAACTACCCCAACAGGGACTTGCACTAGTTTTTAAATTTTCGAAGACTTTTATTTTCAGAAAAACATCACTATATCTTTATTTAAAAAGGGAAGAGTAGATTTTTAATCCTGTTGAAGACAAAACGTTTTGGAAAGTAGTTTTCTCACTATCTTTGTTGATAAAGGGAAGAAGTCTGTTAAAAACTGTTTTCCCGAAAATATACCTTCGTTTAAAAAGGTAAGAAATCCCTTTTAAAACTTTTTCCTCAAAAATCACAATCTGGTCCCTTTCCCGAAACCTCTTGGTTTCTGATCATGCCCTTTCGTGGTTACCTAATTTTCCAGCAACCTCATACCATACCCTCGGTATAGTTGCATAAAACAAGTTCCACGTCATTTTATTTTCAACACTCAAAACTTTGCAAAACCTGCACATGGTCTTAGCAGTTCTTCCCAACTGTCCATATCCGAGGACTCGGCTATTCGAATATTTTTACCCTCTGCAGAGGTAGTACGCTTTTCCCACACCCATCCGGTCACTCATCGTGTCAGCCACGTCCCGCCATACCAGAGGTATGCGAAGTTGAGTTCCCGGCCATAGCCTGTCCTTTGCTCATGCTAGTATAGGATCCTACCGCTACGAAACCGGTTCCATCGACACTTAAATCCATGCTCGTCGGAAACTAAGTGTGAGGACTTCGTAGTTCTGCCCGGCGGACCCAAGGGAGCCCTTCAATCCTCTTCCTCCAAATACGTTCATACCGGCTTCCGGTAGACTTCACTGAAGAGGACCCAGGTCAGGGGCAGGTCACCAAACCATCCCCTCATGGAACGAGGTCATCCTCGTTGTTGAGGCATCCAGTACTAACACGAGCAAATTATATGACTACGCCCTTGCCCATATGTGGGTAAATGTGGTCGCACAGGTTATTGGTTGTTCGGTAAGTACCAGGACACAATGTGCATTTTTCAGAAACATCACCATTCACCACCTCTCAATTTCATTACCGACATCTCGGCGTACCAAAATTCATCCAAGGATTTTCAAAGGAGTTTTGAATAAACAATGATTTTCCCATCCTATAGTTTTATTTAAACAAACTGATACTTCTACATAGAGTGGCAAAATAGTTTTTTCATAAACTTTTGAAAAGGTTTTCACAATCATTTCCAATTCTCATAGCAAAATTCTTTTAACCAAAACTTGGGTGGTTCGTCATCCCACCAAAAGATTTTCATAGAAGGCTTCTGAGTAAAACAAATTCATTTAGAAATCACTGTATACCACTAACACCTCTACATCGGGTGTCTCAACAATATACTTGTATTTTGGAAAAGGTTTTTCAAACTCATGGCTTTTGTGGCAACACCACATGAATCGTTTATGCTACTTATAAGTAACACAGGTAAATCAAAATAGATGTATATAGATGCAAGCTCAGTGAAGTAGCTTGCCTGGTTTTCAGCATAATGTCCTTGGCCTTCTTCTCACTGATTAAAGAAATAAACTCCGAGTCTTCTCAAATAAATCCTTTCCAAAGACCACTCCGGTACCGGCATTATCTAGCGTCGCAAACAGGGAATAACAACACTCAATACATCAAACAAAACCACAAGTGGTGCACAACAAATAACAACCACAAGCATCAAACTAATTATTCAAGCAACAAACTAGGATCTACACTTATAAGGGTCTTTTACAAATCAGGGTTTAACACTTCTACACAAGTGAGGGCCAAATAATAGGTAGCAAGGGCTGGCATGCTACCATATCAGTAGCTAAGAAATGCTACTGATGTTCAAACATCATTTCTAAAATCATGCACACAAATGATTTTATTTGCAAACAATTCCTAAAAGTTAGGAAATTCGAGGAACTATCCCTACTAGGGATATTATTCCCTAATAAACACTAGCAACACTAAACTCTTCCTAACATGTTATCAAACCAGTAGCAATATGACATGCTACTGGTGATCTAGCAATACTAACTAAAACAACCGTCACACTAAGATTTTCTACTAAAACAAGCCCTATTAACTAGGAGAATCTAGGAAAATACTACCCTAGTAATATTAACACTAGGTAACTAAATGCAATACTAAACCTTTTTCCAAATGCTATAAGTCAGAGCTAACACACTCCTAATAATTAGTATCACACTTCTACATGCTAGAAAACACAAAAGAGCTACTAGCACACCCTATATAGTTAAATAAAACTATAAACATTAATGACAGAAAAGCATACACCTAGTTATTTACACCTAAAATAATCTATAGCTCTAAAAATCACACCAAGCTAGGATTAGGTACTCCTAATCATACAGAAGCTCACACAAGTGGATTCACTCCAAAATCATCACCAAATAATTTACAAAAACCCTAAATGGCTCTCTGGTCATTTACCAAAGTGGATGCCATTTTATTTAGGAAGCTCATTTGCATGAGAGGCAAATTTCTACTGCTAGGCATCACTCAGACCTTTCCAAAACAGTTGAGTTTGCATCAATAGCTATCATAGAAAAATAGCTATTGAGTTTTTGGTAAAAAGCAGTAGTTCTGGCTCACATTTAATTTCTCCAAAACTATTCATCCAAAAGTGTTTCTACCACTTGGATCTGGCTGGGAAAATGCTAGGGTACCTCCCTGATTTTTGGTTTGGTCAACTAGCACTTAAACTATTTTGAACTATTTAAACTAGAGGTCCAGAAACAAACTAGAAGTAAAAGAATAAACAACCTAAAAAAAAAGGCAGTGGGCTGGATCTGCTGGATTTGGGCTGTGCCGTGAGGGAGGAAGCCCAGCTCGCGGCCCACGAGCTTGAGCGAAGCGGTACGGGCTGCTTCTCTTCCTCGACACGAGCAGGGCACGGACGCGGCGCTGCCGGAGCGCGGCGAGGATGGCGACGGCGGCTCCGACGTCCTGAAAAGAAATGGGGATGCCTATGAGAGAGAACACGGCAAGGGGAGCACGTGTGCACGAAAATGGCGGAGAAAGGTGGCCTGTTCCCACCGCGAGCTTGCTCGCACGTCCGCGGCCGGAGGAGAAGAGGATCGGGACGGCGACGGCGATCCCGGGCTTCCCTCTTCGATTCCTCGCGCAGAGAGGGGGAGTAGGGCACGGCGAAGATGCTGGTGGTCAGGGATTTGGAGGGGGAGCTCTCTATCGCCGGCGAGGCGCGTCGGCGACTTCGGCCATGGTTCGGGTTCAATGGAAGAAAAGTGAGAGAGGAAGTGAGGGGAGGAAATGAGTGAGGGGGTGAGGGAGCAGAGGGGTGCGCGGCTTCTTATCATCTCCTCCTCAGCAAGGAGGAACGGGGCCACGGCGTTGACGAAGAGGAGAGCACGGCATCGACGGGTGCGCAACACGGCGTCCGTGCCGTGCCGCGTTGCCGCAGCAGAGGGGAAGTGACAAGGGGAGCAGAGGAGGCAGCGTGCGGTGCTTCTTCGTTCCTTCAGGGCGTGGCGTGCGTCAGGCGAGAGCCACGGGTGAGCACGGCGAGCGGCGACCACGGCATCGCCGGCGTGGGAAGCACGGCGTCGTGCCGGGCACAGAGGTCAACGGAGTTTTTGCAAAACGCCCCCTAAACTCTTTTTTCCTCTCACGGATAGGTCCTCGGCTAAAATCCTTTATTTCCTTTTTGAAATCAGTAGGGTTTCCAGAATTTATTTGAGGGGTTTAAACACTTTACAAAAATTAGAGAAAATTCATGTAGCCTCCCCTATATATGAGGAAGCTCCACAAAAATTGGTTTTACAAAATAAAATGTTTTGCTCCATTTTTGTTCATAGGATTTAAATAAACCATTTTTGGAAATTAATAATTTGAGACTCCTTTAATATTTAAAACCAGTGGTAAAATAGTTTGTAGAACCTTTGGAGCTTTCTTGACAAATATGATATCTTCAAATAAGTTTTATTTTCATAGAGAAAACATTTGTTTTGAGGAAATAGAGAAAATGGGAGGGAATTTATTTATGAAGATCATTTTAACTCATGACCTTCATTTCTTTAAAAGAAGGGAGGGTTTGTTTTTAAATCAACAAGTAGGTTTACTAGAGGAGGGAGTGATATGAAATGGAGAGAAGTATCATTTCATCTCCCTTTCTAGAATTTTGATAAAGAAAGTATATTGGTTTTCATAAAAATAGAGGAATAGGTAAAGAGGGAGTTTTATTGAAATCATCTCCCTAGTTTTAGGAGTTTAACTTGGGGTGCATAATTGTAGAGGATGTGTTCCTCTTCAAGTCACACTCCAAATTTGGTGGCCAAGGGTGTCCTAATTTTGTAATAACCCCACTGAGGAATTATCCTCACCAGAAAATCACACACAACAGCAAAATCACAGCAATAGCAATAGCACCAAAATACCTACAACACAACAATATCCACAACTCAAACAAGACCACACACTTCAAACTACAAGGATAAATCACACACCTTTTTCCATAACTAACAATGCTATTTTGTAAAAATGGTCACACTCAATTATGACAAGAGGTTGTTTAAGGGATATATCAACCCATAACTTAATAGTTTTCAAAAGATTTGAAAAGGGGAAAATATGTGAGGTAATATATTTCCCACTAGTATTTCTTTTAAACAGAGTTGAAACATTGGGGTTTATAAAGATAGGAATTTTGAATTTGTCAAGGTTGAAGAAAGGATAGGAGATCACAGACAGTTCTCCATATTTTATAAACATGAAATTTTGGAAATACTTTCACTGCCTCAATTTAAAGGGTATTTTATTTGTTGCTAGAACCAAATCATTTGTTGAAATAAACTTTTGGCCAACATAAGAATGGGAAAGACATATGGAATATATTCTTGTCATAACATGGTCACCAGTGTTGTAAATATATTTTTACCTAGGTTGGGTTCTTGAGTTGACAAACACAAGTCAACAATCACAAACACCAAGTTACACAAGGTCAACCAGAACAAAATAAGGGAAAAACACAATCAGTTGTGAAATAATTCAAAAGTTTTTGTTGGTTCTGAAATTTGGGTCTTGTTTACTCTGGTTATAAATTTGGGATGTTACAGATCCTTCCCCCCTTAAGAATAAATCTCGTCCTCGAGATTTGCCCAGGGGTACAGGGGAGATACGAGGGCAAATTTTTTTATTTTAGAAAAGCTGTATATTCACTTTCGTGTATACACGGGTTTTGAAAAACAACAGGGTTTTTCTTCAAAATACCCCTAGCTGTGCCACCAATAATTGGCTTATGGACACAGTGGGTTTGGTTTATCCGAGGAAATTATCTTTGCAGGGGTTTTTACAGGAAAAGCGAGGGATAAAGGATAGAGGGACACGGGGGGTTTAACTGCTGACTCACTGGCATGTGGGGCCGGGGCCCACCTGGCGGTCTCTCCTCCTTTTCTTCTCTTCTTCTTCCTCGCTCGTCCTGGTTCCGCACTCGCTCCGTTTTCAGTGCGCAGAGCACTCACCCGCGGTACTGCTGCGCGTGCTGTCCGTCGATGCAGCGGCAGACACGGCTTTGGGGACACGATGCCTAGGTGGTTTCGCGCCATTAAGGCGAGTACGGCTCGCGATTCCTCCACTTTCCCGCGCAGTGCGGTGTCGAGGAGCGGCGTCCGAGCTCGGTTTATAAACTAGCGACCTCAGAAAACATTTCTTCTATCGCGTCGTCACCATGGGCTTTATTACCGATTTCTTCAGAGCCTATGTTGATGCGATGGAGGATGCGGGCTTCCTCGAGGGCTGCTTCGTCTTCGTGCTCTTCGTGTTCTTGATTTCGACGGTGTTCAGCCTGCTGTTCGCGGTAGTGGTGCTCCTAGCCGTGGCCTTGTGCCATTGGCGGTCTGGCGCGGGGGCTGGTGCTGCGACAGTGGCGCCTGCTGCGCCGGAGGAGCCAGATGCGGCGGAGGGGCTTGTGGCGGTGGAGGAGCAAGTTGCAGCGCCGGTGGAGGAGGTGGCAGATCTTCCGGCTGGAGGTGAGCAGGCCGCTCGAGCCGTCTGCCGCCGTCGGGCGGCGCGCGACTCGGCTCTGAGTGAGCCAGGCTCATCCTCTGGTGGCGTCATGGAGCTCGAGAGGGAGTAGGAATCTCTGGGGTGCCGTTTCTGAGTACTGGCAGTGTTCTTCGTAGGAGTAGAGTCTGTATCCTCTGTTTGTTTTTCTGAAATTCTCGCTTCTGTACTGCACTCCGTAGTTGTATTGATCTTGTCTTTGCTGATGACCTGGGACAAGATTTGCATTGTCGAAATCTTCTGGGTTGTCATGACTCTGGTCTTGCAGCACAGATAGGATGCAGAGGTACTAGAGTAACCTTGCTTTGGTGAGAAATATATATATTTTAAGGGAAAATAACACTGCATTATATGGTCTCAATCATTTGCAGTGGCAGCACACATTTCAACCATATAGGCTGAACACGACAACTAAAAACACCCTACAAGAAATCCTTCTGTGTTCCAGCGAGCATTGACACTCAGCAAGCATTCTACGGCTTGTGAGAGTTATATCTCGTGGAGGGCTCAGGCCCTTTCTGTAACATGCGAAGCACACAAGGTTCATATTGGGTGAGGAACCTTGCGAAGAAGGCATGTAGGAGACCACACACAACATAACTTGCATACTACAAAATAGTCCCATTCAAAAGTCTGTATTAATTCACAGGGGGTATATGCGTCTGGGGTCACATATACGGTTCCTGGTTTAAGTGATCTGTTGTTTCTTTTAAAACCTTTAACGGAAGAAAGAGCATGCCATACCATCAGGTGTCAACCAAGTGGTTAACAAGAGGATAAGAACACCAAGTTTTTATTTCGGCTGAACTGACATCAGCCAGGGAACAGACAACAACTTTGCATTACAAGAAACACGAGAAAACAAACAACAAATAAACAACAGGCTAACAACTTTGTTGCTCCATACGCACAAACATACAAGCGCTGGTCAGGCTGACTGAACCTGGGGTCTATTCTGCCTAAGAGGTTCTAGGAGTCGGTGAAGCGCGGCCGAGACAAAGAGTGGTGTCCACATCTCCATCTTCCACGGGGTAGGGAACTACAGACACGCCTTCGGAGACTACACCTTGCTCCTGGGGTGGCTGCTGAACTCGGGCTAGGGCTTGCGTCACAGATGCATCAACACTATGGTCCAGCAAATCATCTAGGATCGACTGTCTTGCTTCCTGAGCTTGCCCACGGTGGGAGGTGGGTAGGTTCCTCGCTCGACTTAGTTCCAGGTGGGCTCGACCAAGGTGGCGCCTTGTAATTATGAGTTCCGCCATCAGGGAGTGGAAAAATCTTGTCATTGAGGCTCCGTAAGTAACCAGGGTGATTACGGCAGGGTCGACTTCCCTACCGATGGGAATTTGAGCAGGCTCCACTCCAAGCGGAGGAGTGACGGGAAGAAGTTGGAAAGCTCGACTCTGCGCCATCGCCGGTTCTGCATACCGGAGACGGACAAGGCCTTCCCAGGCTGCTACCTGGAGGGCTTGATCTAGAGTAGGCATGCTCCTACCATGGATCAAGTAGGCCTGACCTGTGCCCAACGGACACGAGTTGATGTGCACGTCGACTTGGAATTCACGCCCAGCAGGCGGGAGGGAGTTCTCTAACACCACATATCGGGGGCGAGCAGGGTTAGCAAGAATATGGCAGACGGCCTTCCAAAGCATCAGTGGAAACCCGCCATGATCTTCGGCAGTGGTTTCCAGAATGACCCTGGGGTTTGCCATTGGGTGGCTTTGGCTCGGGAGAAAGGATAAGAACACGGGATTCCTGCCTCAGGGGAGTTGGGTTGCTATGGACGGTGAGTGAGGGTGGATATAGATGGCAGATGGAACGGGACCTTATATAGGCTAGGTTGTGTCGGCTCCTTTCTATTGGAAGAACCTGGTGAGCGTCTCTCAGGTAGTGGGGACAAGTCTTACTGTACTCTACTGTGAACTGACGCCTGGCCATGCCGGTTAGGCAGGGATGGGTCAAATCCGTTGACTCACTGTAGGGGAACGTCACAAACAAACAATAAACACACAAGGTATATGTGGTATCGGTGTACGCCTAATACTCGTGATAGTGGGTAGTATACTAAAGTTCCCTAGGGGCCTTGGTTATAATTAGTTGACGAAGTCTCCATTTCATCACCTCGGGCTTCAGCTGGTATACTTGGGATTGGGGTTGCCACTGGAGTAGAATGGTTGACGTTGAATGAAAGTCTTCAGAAGTCTCTTGCTTGTTGATATCGATGAGATTGGCATTTGTAGATCAACCACCTTGAATGTTGAACCTTCAAAATGGGGGCTTCCTCTCGTAGGTGTTAGCTAATTAGGCCTCCTTTGGGTTCATCGTCAAGTATTTTGAACAGGTACAAGAGAGTAGAAAAATTCTTGGAAAATCTTAAAATAGAAGGGTAAGACTCGGAAATATTTGAGAAGATTGAGAAGAGTGGGAGTCATTTTTGGACTTCCCTAGATAAAGATATATTTTTGGTATTAATATATTTTTAGCAAAATATTTTCCTTCATAACTAACGTCCATGCTAACTAAGGTCTGTTACAGTCAGGATGGCTCTGATACCAAGTCTGTGAGGACCCCGGATTAATTATCCGAGATACTCGTTATGCTTCCTGCAACAATCCCATGATCAGTCTGTTGTTGCACATAACTCGAATTGGCATCACAGAACATCCATAAATACCGAATAAATATGCTTACGTGATTGAAGTCATAAGCTTCAACAGGTGCTTGCAGCGGAAATCACCAAACAACGTGGAGCCCAAGTCATTCGCCTTAACCCTACAGGCAGCTGACTGGGAAGCGCCCTAGTTCGCAAAGACGCCAGTGAACTCCTCTTCTTCGAACTGCTTCTCTTCCAAAATCTGGCTAAGACAATAGCCAGGGACGAAACCAATATGAGTACATTTGATTGTACTCGCAAACTACCCCAACAGGGACTTGCACTAGTTTTTAAATTTTCAAGACTTTTATTTTCAGAAAAACATCACTATATCTTTATTTAAAAAGGGAAGAGTAGATTTTTAATCCTGTTGAAGACAAAACGTTTTGGAAAGTAGTTTTCTCACTATCTTTGTTGAAAAGGGAAGAAGTCTTTAAAAACTGTTTTCCCGAAAATATACCTTCGTTTAAAAAGGTAAGAAATCCCTTTTAAAACTTTTCCTCAAAAATCACAATCTGGTCCCTTTCCCGAAACCTCTTGGTTTCTGATCATGCCCTTTCGTGGTTACCTAATTTTCCAGCAACCTCATACCATACCCTCGGTATAGTTGCATAAAACAAGTTCCACGTCATTTTATTTTCAACACTCAAAACTTTGCAAAACTTGCACATGGTCTTAGCAGTTCTTCCCAACTGTCCATATCCGAGGACTCGGCTATTCGAATAGTTTTACCCTCTGCAGAGGTAGTACGCTTTTCCCACACCCATCCGGTCACTCATCGTGTCAGCCACGTCCCGCCATACCAGAGGTATGCGAAGTTGAGTTCCCGGCCATAGCCTGTCCTTTGCTCATGCTAGTATAGGATCCTACCGCTACGAAACCGGTTCCATCGACACTTAAATCCATGCTCGTCGGAAACTAAGTGTGAGGACTCGTAGTTCTGCCCGGCGGACCCAAGGGAGCCCTTCAATCCTCTTCCTCCAATACGTTCATACCGGCTTCCGGTAGACTTCAATGAAGAGGACCCAGGTCAGGGGCAGGTCACCAAACCATCCCCTCATGGAACGAGGTCATCCTCGTTGTTGAGGCATCCAGTACTAACACGAGCAAATTATATGACTACGCCCTTGCCCATATGTGGGTAAATGTGGTCGCACAGGTTATTGGTTGTTCGGTAAGTACCAGGACACAATGTGCATTTTTCAGAAACATCACCATTCACCACCTCTCAATTTCATACCGACATCTCGGCGTACCATAATTCATCCAAGGATTTTCAAAGGAGTTTTGAATAAACAATGTTTTTCCCATCCTATAGTTTTATTTAAACAACTGATACTCTACATAGAGTGGCAAAATAGTTTTTTTCATAAACTTTTGAAAAGGTTTTCACAATCATTTCCAATTCTCATAGCAAAATTCTTTTAACCAAAACTTGGGTGGTTCGTAATCCCACCAAAAGATTTTCATAGAAGGCTTTGAGTAAAACAAATTCATTTAGAAATCACTGTATACCACTAACACCTCTATATCGGGTGTCTCAACAATATACTTGTAATTTGGAAAAGGGTTTTCAAATCATGGCTTTCGTGGCAACACCACATAATCGTTTATGCTACTTATAGTAAAACAGGTAAATCAAAATAGATGTATATAGATGCAAGCTCAGTGAAGTAGCTTGCCTGGTTTTCAGCATAATGTCCTTGGCCTTCTTCTCACTGATTAAAGAAATAAACTCCGAGTCTTCTCAAATAAATCCTTTCCAAAGACCACTCCGGTACCGGCATTATCTAGCGTCGCAAACAGGGAATAACAACACTCAATACATCAAACAAAACCACAAGTGGTGCACAACAAATAACAACCACAAGCATCAAACTAATTATTCAAGCAACAAACTAGGATCTACACTTATAAGGGTCTTTTACAAATCAGGGTTTAACACTTCTACACAAGTGAGGGCCAAATAATAGGTAGCAAGGGCTGGCATGCTACCATATCAGTAGCTAAGAAATGCTACTGATGTTCAAACATCATTTCTAAAATCATGCACACAAATGATTTTATTTGCAAACAATTCCTAAAAGTTAGGAAATTCGAGGAATATCCCTACTAGGGATATTATTCCCTAATAAACACTAGCAACACTAAACTCTTCCTAACATGTTATCAAACCAGTAGCAATATGACATGCTACTGATGATCTAGCAATACTAACTAAAACAACCGTCACACTAAAGATTTTCTACTAAAACAAGTCCTATTAACTAGGAGAATCTAGGAAAATACTACCCTAGTAATATTAACACTAGGTAACTAAATGCAATACTAAACCTTTTTCCAAATGCTATAAGTCAGAGCTAACACACTCCTAGTAATTAGTATCACACTTATACATGCTAGAAAACACAAAAGAGCTACTAGCACACCCTATATAGTTAAATAAAACTATAAACATTAATTGACAGAAAAGCATACACCTAGTTATTTACACCTAAAATAATCTATAGCTCTAAAAATCACACCAAGCTAGGATTAGGTACTCCTAATCATACAGAAGCTCACACAAGTGGATTCACTCCAAATATCATCACCAAATAATTTACAAAAAACCCTAAATGGCTCTCTGGTCATTTACCAAAGTGGATGCCATTTTATTTAGGAAGCTCATTTGCATGAGAGGCAAATTTCTACTGCTAGGCATCACTCAGACCTTTCCAAAACAGTTGAGTTTGCATCAATAGCTATCATAGAAAAATAGCTATTGAGTTTTTGGTAAAAAGTAGTAGTTCTGGCTCACATTTAATTTCTCCAAAACTATTCATCCAAAAGTGTTTCTACCACTTAGATCTGGCTGGGAAAATGCTAAGGTACCTCCCTGATTTTTGGTTTGGTCAACTAGGCACTTAAACTATTTTGAAACTATTTAAACTAAAGGTCCAGAAACATCTAGAAGTAAAAGAATAAACAACCTTAAAAAAAAAGGCAGTGGCTGGATCTGCTGGATTTGGGCTGTGCCGTGAGGGAGGAAGCCCAGCTCGCGGCCCACGAGCTTGAGCGAAGCGGTACGGGCTGCTTCTCCTTCCTCGACACGAGCAGGGCACGGACGCGGCGCTGCCGGAGCGGGCGAGGATGGCGACGGCGGCTCCGACGTCCTGAAAAGAAATGGGGATGCCTATGAGAGAGAACACGGCAAGGGGAGCACGTGTGCACGAAAATGGCGGAGAAAGGTGGCCTGTTCCCACCGCGAGCTTGCTCGCACGTCCGCGGCCGGAGGAGAAGAGGATCGGGACGGCGACGGCGATCCCGGGCTTCCCTCTTCGATTCCTCGCGCAGAGAGGGGGAGTAGGGCACGGCGAAGATGCTGGTGGTCAGGGATTTGGAGGGGGAGCTCTCTATCGCCGGCGAGGCGCGTCGGCGACTTCGGCCATGGTTCGGGTTCAATGGAAGAAAAGTGAGAGAGGAAGTGAGGGGAGGAAATGAGTGAGGGGGTGAGGGAGCAGAGGGGTGCGCGGCTTCTTATCATCTCCTCCTCAGCAAGGAGGAACGGGGCCACGGCGTTGACGAAGAGGAGAGCACGGCATCGACGGGTGCGCAACACGGCCCGTGCCGTGCCGCGTTGCCGCAGCAGAGGGGAAGTGACAAGGGGAGCAGAGGAGGCAGCGTGCGGTGCTTCTTCGTTTCCTTCAGGGCGTGGCGTGCGTCAGGCGAGAGCCACGGGTGAGCACGGCGAGCGGCGACCACGGCATCGCCGGCGTGGGAAGCACGGCGTCGTGCCGGGCACAGAGGTCAACGGAGTTTTTGCAAAACGCCCCCTAAACTCTTTTTTCCTCTCACGGATAGGTCCTCGGCTAAAATCCTTTATTTCCTTTTTGAAATCAGTAGGGTTTCCAGAATTTATTTGAGGGGTTTAAACACTTTACAAAAATTAGAGAAAATTCATGTAGCCTCCCCTATATATGAGGAAGCTCCACAAAAATTGGTTTTACAAAATAAAATGTTTTGCTCCATTTTTGTTCATAGGATTTAAATAAACCATTTTTGGAAATTAATAATTTGAGACTCCTTTAATATTTAAAACCAGTGGTAAAATAGTTTGTAGAACCTTTGGAGCTTTCTTGACAAATATGATATCTTCAAATAAGTTTTATTTTCATAGAG
This sequence comes from Poa pratensis, assembly GCA_947311845.1. Lineage (NCBI taxonomy): Eukaryota > Viridiplantae > Streptophyta > Magnoliopsida > Poales > Poaceae > Poa > Poa pratensis. Next base: position 2,117,641 of record CAMZMU010000122.1, on the reverse strand, counting down.
AAAACATTTGTTTTGAGGAAATAGAGAAAATGGGAGGGAATTTATTTATGAAGATCATTTTAACTCATGACCTTCATTTCTTTAAAAGAAGGGAGGGGTTTGTTTTTAAATCAACAAGTAGGTTTACTAGAGGAGGGAGTGATATAAATGGAGAGAAGTATCATTTCATCTCCCTTTCTAGAATTTTGATAAAGAAAGTATATTGGTTTTCATAAAAATAGAGGAATAGGTAAAGAGGGAGTTTTATTGAAATCATCTCCCTAGGTTTTAGGAGTTTAACTTGGGGTGCATAATTGTAGAGGATGTGTTCCTCTTCAAGTCACACTCCAAATTTGGTGGCCAAGGGTGTCCTAATTTTGTAATAACCCCACTGAGGAATTATCCTCACCAGAAAATCACACACAACAGCAAAATCACGGCAATAGCAATAGCACCAAAATACCTACAACACAACAATATCCACAACTCAAACAAGACCACACACTTCAAACTACAAGGATAAATCACACACCTTTTTCCATAACTAACAATGCTATTTTGTAAAAATGGTCACACTCAATTATGACGAGAGGTTGTTTAAGGGATATATCAACCCCTAACTTAATAGTTTTCAAAAAGATTTGAAAAGGGGAAAATATGTGAGGTAATATATTTCCCACTAGTATTTCTTTTAAACAGAGTTGAAACATTGGGGTTTATAAAGATAGGAATTTTGAATTTGTCAAGGTTGAAGAAAGGATAGGAGATCACAGACAGTTCTCCATATTTTATAAACATGAAATTTTGGAAATACTTTCACTGCCTCAATTTAAAGGGTATTTTATTTGTTGCTATAACCAAATCATTTGTTGAAATAAACTTTTGGCCAACATAAGAATGGGAAAGACATATGGAATATATTCTTGTCATAACATGGTCACCAGTGTTGTAAATATATTTTTACCTAGGTTGGGTTCTTGAGTTGACAAACACAAGTCAACAATCACAACACCAAGTTACACAAGGTCAACCAGAACAAAATAAGGGAAAAACACAATCAGTTGTGAAATAATTCAAAAGTTTTTGTTGGTTCTGAAATTTGGGTCTTGTTTACTCTGGTTATAAATTTGGGATGTTACAATTTCGCCGTAACCATGGACAATCTTCATCATTTAACAGGAGGCTTGGGTCTGTGTTCACTCTGAAGGGCGGAATTTCATCAAAATTATTGTAATCTTCTGACATGTCTGTCTTGTTCTCCACTCACACGATGTTTCTTTTCCCGGAAAGAACTATGTGGCGCTTTGACTCATCGTATGATGTATTCGCTTGCTTATCTTTTATTTTTTCGGTTTGGTAGACATATCCTTCACATAGAAAACCTGAGCCACATCATTGGCTAGGACGAATGGTTCGTCTCTGTACCCAATATTGTTGAGATCCACTGTTGTCATTCCGTACTGCTGGTCTACCTTTACCCCGCCTGCCAACTTGACCCATTTGCACCGAAACAAAGGGATCTTAAAAAAAGATCCATAGTCAAGTTCCCATATCTGCTCTATGTAACCATAATATGTGTCCTTTTGCCCATTGTTGTTTGTTGCATCAAAGCGGACACCACTATTTTGGTTGCTGCTCTTTTTATCTTTTGGGCGGTCGTGTAAAATGTATTCTCATTTATCTCGTACCCTTGTAAAGTCAATATAGTCGAAGATGGTGGTTTGGTCAACAAGTACATCTGTTCTCCAACAGTGGTGTTATTAATAAGATGTGTTTGCAACCAACCGCCAAAAGTCTCCATGTGTTTTCCTTTAATCCAGGAGTCAGACTACTCCGGGTGTTCGGAGCGTACAATATTCATGTGTTCCTCGATATACGGAGCCACCAAGGTGGAATTTTGTAGAACTGTGTAGTGTGCTTGAGTGAGAAAATGTCCGTCCACACTTATTATTGCTTTCTTTCCTAGCGTGCCTTTTCCACGCAGTCTCCCCTCATGCCGCGATTGAGGAACACCGATCGGCTTAAGGTCAATAATAAAGTCAACACAAAACTCAATGACCTCCTCTGTTCCATAGCCCTTGGAGATGCTTCCTTCTGGCCTAGCACGGTTATGAATATATTTCTTTAAGACTCCCATGAACCTCTCAAAGGGCAACATATTGTGTAGAAATACAGGACCGAGAATGGAAATCTCTTCGACTAGGTGAACTATGAGGTGCGCCATAATATTGAAGAAGGATGGTGGGAACACCAACTCGAACCTGACAAGACATTGGACCACATCCTTCAGTAAACTTTGTAGAGTTTCTGGATCGATTTCCTTCTGAGAAATTGCATTGAGGAATGCACATAGCTTCAAAATGGGTAATCGAACATTTTCCGGTAGAAGCCCCCTCAATGCAACCGGAAGTAATTGTGTCATAATCACGTGGCAGTCATGAGACTTTAGGTTTCTGAACTTTTTCTCTGCCATATTTATTATTCTTTTTATATTCGACGAGAAGCCAGACGGGACCTTTGATACTGCTCAGGACTTCAAAAAAGATTTCCTTCTTCTTTGGTAAGAGCGTAGCTGGCATGACCTTGATACTTCTCTGGATGCAGGTCGTCTTGTTCATTCATACGTTGCTGGTCATGCCGTGCTTCTGGTGTATCTTTTGTCTTCCCATACACGCCCAAGAAGCCTAGCAGGTTCATGCAAAGATTCTTCGTCACGTGCATCACGTCGATTGCAGAACGGGTCTCTAAGATTTTCCAATAGGGTAGCTCCCAAAATATAGATTTCTTCTTCCACATGGGTGCGTGTCCGTTAGCGTCATTCGGAACAGATTGTCCGCCAGGACCCTTTCCAAAGATTACTTTTAAATCCTTGACCATACAATATATATCATCACCAGTACGGTGGGTAGGCTTCGTCCGGTGATCTGTCTCACCTTTGAAATGGTTGCCTTTCTTTCTTAAGGGATGCCTGTTTGGAAGAAATCGACGATGTCCCGGGTACACATTCTTGATACATTTATCCAAATATATATTTTTAATCTCACCTAAATAGTGCGTGCATGTATTGTATCCCTTGTTTGTATGTCCTGAAAGGTTACTAAGAGCAGGTCAATCATTGATGGTTACAAACAGCAACGCTCGTAGGTCAAATTCCTTTTGTTCGTGTTCATCCCACACACGTACTCCTTCTTGACGCCACAACTATAAAAGTTCTTCAACTAATGGCCTTAGGTACACATCAATGTCGTTGCCAGGTTGCTTCGGGCCTTGGATGAGCACTGGCATCATAATGAACTTCCGTTTCATGCACAACCAAGGAGGAAGGTTATAGATACATAGATTCACAAGCCAGGTGCTATGACTGCAGTTCTGCTCCCCAAAAGGATTCATGCCTCTGTACTTAGACCAAAACATAAGTTTCTTGCGTGCAAAGTCCAGGAACTCTCTCTCAATTTTTTTCCACTGCGACCCATCAGCGGGGTGTCTCAACATCACGTCTTTCTTACGGTCTTCTTTGTGCCATCGCAACAACTTGGCATGCTCTTTGTTTTGAAACAAACGTTTCAACCGTGGTATTATAGGAGCATACCACATCACCTTGGCAGGAACCCTCTTCCTGGGGCGCTCGCCTTCAACATCACCAGGGTCATCTCGCCTGATCTTATACCGCAATGCACCGCATACCGGGTATGCAATCAAATTCTCGTACTCCTCACCGCGATAGAGGATGAAGTCATTAATGCATGCATGTATCTTCTGCACCTCTAATCCTAGAGGGCTGACAACCTTCTTTGCTTCGTACGTACTGGGGGCAATTCGTTATCCTTTGGAAGCATCTTCTTTAATATTTTCAGCAACTTTTCAAATCCCATGTCAGATACACCATTCTCTGCCTTCCATTGCAGCAATTCCAGTGTGGTACCCAGCTTTTTTGGCCATCTTCGCAACTTGGGTATAACAATTTTTTGTGATCCTCTAACATGCGCTCCAACTTCAACCTCTCGTTTTTACTTTCGCAGTTTATCTGTGCATCAAGAATGGCCCGGCGAAGATCATCATCGGGCTCATCAACAATGGCCTCTTCTTCAGCTTCCCCCATTCTAGTACCACCATATTCAGGGAACATAGGATAGTTGTCATCATCCTGTTCTTCTTCATTGTCTTCCATTATAACCCCTCTTTCTCCGTGCTTGGTCCAACAATTATAGCCGGACATGAAACCGGACCGAAACAGGTGGATGTGAAGGGTTTGTGAGGAAGAGTAATCCTTCTTATTCTTACAGACATCACATGGACAACACATAAAACCATTCCGCTTGTTTGTCTCAGCCACACGGATAAAAGAATGTATGTCATTAATGAACTGCGAAGAGCGTCGGTCAGCGTACATCCATTGCCGACTCATCTGCATTATATAAGTATATCAAAAATCATTACACACAACATCATGAATAGAGAAGTGACCAAATTAATACAAGTTCATCACATTAAAACTAAAGTAGAGTAGTGACCAAATATTATTATTGCAAAAATATATACATAAAGTTCATACATAGTTCTTATAAAACAACATACACTAGTACAGAATGACACATCAGATACCCCTCTATGGAAACGACACGAGTTAGGCGACGGAAGAATGAGTTCCGCGCGCTTCCGCGAGTGCGCGCGCGCTAGTCGGTCGATGGGCCCGACACAATGGTAACGGAGGTGGAAAACAGTTCTGTTGCCTGGGCAACGGAGGAAGAAACAACTCCGTTGCGGATAAGCCCACAACAGATACGGAGTTCTAGCAATCTTCGTTTCCCATGTGAAGGCCCATTAAGCGGTGCCCGTATAAATATCGCCCACTTCAGTGTATCTCACTCTCACTCTCACTCTCCCCAGGTCCTAACCCTAGCCGCACACTCTCATCACCTACTTCACTCCCTCGATGGCGAGCCCCTCCGGCGCCGACGGAATTCAGGATAGAGCCTCTTCCTCGGCCAACCCTCCGAGGTGCCAACCGGAGCTGAGACTCCACGACAACTATGACGAGGTCCACAACGGATCCACGACGGCGGCAACCCCCGACACCCGGATCTCGTCCTCCTCGGACCATGAGGACTTAGATCTGGAGTTCGGTCTCCTCCTCTCTCACGCCGTCTTTGAGCGCGAGCGCGCCGACGGTGTGGTTCGGGCGTCTGTGATGGAGAGAGTTGTCCGCATCTCCGCCGCCGAGCACACGATAGAAGCCGCCGAGGAGGCGTTGTTCCAGACACAGCTCCGGGCGGCCATACACTGGTCTCTTCTCCCTGGCCAGGGCCCTGAGCCAGATGCGGCGGAGGAGGAGGAGGAGGAGGAGGAGGAGGACGCTCCGGTGTTCGAGGAGGATGAGGTCTCCTCTGACGTCTCCTCTGCCAGTGGCTCCGACGCCTGGGACGCAATCCGTGACGGAAAGCGACCCTGCCTCGCCTAAGGTAAATGACCGCTCTTTTTACTATGTATTTGCTCTGTTAGAGTACTTATTTAGCTTGATTTGCTCTGTTATTTAGCTATGTTTTTGCTCTGTCGGCTACTTATTTAGATCGGTTTGCTATGTTATTTAGCTCTGTTCAGCTATGTATTTGCTCTGTCAGCTACTTATTTAGATCAGTTTGCTCTGTTATTTAGCTCTGTTCAGCTATGTATTTGCTCTGTCAGCTACTTATTTAGATCGGTTTGCTCTGTTATTTAGCTCTATTCAGCTATGTATTTGCTCTGTCAGCTACTTATTTAGCTCGGTTTGCTCTGTTAGTTAGCTATGTTTAGCTATGTATTTGCTCTATTAGCTACTTATTTTGCTCTGTTGGCTACTTATCCCACTCCAGCTTGCTATGTTATTTTCCTCTAGTTAGCTCTGTATTTTGCTCTGTTTACTGCTTATTGGCTCTGTTTATTAGCTATGTTTGCTGTTTTTAACAAAGAATATTCGTTGTGTCAAGGGCTTGGTGGATGCTTGGTGACGATGCTGCTGCCGTGAAGTCCTAGGAGCGGGGCTCCGTACACGGTGCCGTCACCAGGAGCAGTACATTTTGTGCAGCAGGATGAAGACAGGCGATGATCATCTGGCGGCCGTGAAGACATAGGAGCAGAGCTCCAGCCACGTGCACCAATGAACTTTTGTAAAGCAGGGCGTACAGGAATACGGTGATGACCGGGCGGCCTTCTAGTCGCATGGAGCGGGGTTGCATCGACGGCACAGCCCGTCACCGTGTTTTTTTTGTTTTCCTGTAACCCTTATTACAAACGGTGATTAGCAAAACTCTGTGTCTAATGTGAAACATATCAGTAACGATCTAATATAACAACCGTTGCCCATGTTAGGGGCAACGGTTTATCAACTCCGTTGGCACTGAGCTCTTCACATCAGTGACAGGGTCGGGGACACGGACCCTTTCTCCATTTCCGACGGGGTTTTTGGCCCGTTTCCGATGTGTCGTTCTGTACTAGTGATAGTTCTCATACCATATACAACTATCTAAGTCACTTAAATGCAACAACAAATGCGATCAAAATCGCAACTAAGGTAACCATTGATCCAACAGTATAATGATACCAAGCATCTTTATTAATGACATATTTTCTAATCTTTCTAATCTTCAAGCGCATTTCATCTATCTTGATCTTGTGATCATCGACGACATCGGCAAGATACAACTCCAATTTCATTTTCTCTTCTTCAATTCTTTTCAAAAAAAAATCAAATCATCGTTTTCTTTTTCAATTAAATTTAACTTCTCGATAAGAGGGTCGGTTGGAATTTCCGGTTCACATACCTTCTAGATAAAAATATCTATGTCAAGTTGGTCGGCATAATTGCTATAAACACGAAATGAAATAAATAGTTATAAAAGATAATATACCACATCCGAATCATAAACCAGACGAGGGCCGACGGAGACGGATATCAAAACCATGGCACTATATATAACAAACAATCATACAAGTAAGAAAATTATACAAGTAACTATGCATCTAAATCATACAAGTAAGATTTTTTTTTTTAAAGATAAGAACAAGAGGTTCACCAAGATGGTGCCGGCGACGGACGGCGTGGGCGATCGACGGCGGTGAGGACGGGGACGGGGACGGGACGGCACTAAAACCCACAAATCATACTTTAATTTGAGCTCAAATTGCATATAAAACAAATAAACTTCCACATAATTATCAAATATTCATCCTATTTACAATTTACCTTCATGGATCTTTTCTACTAAGTTAGTACTTCATGAGCAACTAACTTAGGCATTTCATCAAACACCTAACTAGCACTAGCAAAATAAAATGAGCTAAACTAGCAATGTGGATAAAGGATGAAGTTGCTAACCTTTTAGAACCCTTGGATAGATGGGGCGCCGCCAATCTTGACAAATCGTGGAAAACAATGGGGATGAAGTCGAACTCGGGAGAGGAAACAGAGGAGAAAAATGGAGATGGTCTCGGGCAGGAGGTGATATGTAGGAGAAAGCCTTTAGTCCCGGTTGGTATCTCCACCCGGGACTAAAGGTCAATTTTTAGTCCCGGTTTGTAATACCAAGCGGGAGTAAATGCGCTCGCGCTGGCCCCCACCCTGCCGCAGCCTGCCGCAACCCTTTTAGTCCAGGATAGTATTACCAACCAGGACTAAAAGTCCCATTCGACCCGGGACTAGAGCCGTGCGGCGTCCTAGCCGTTAGAACCGGGACTAATGCCGGGACTAATGCTCAGAACGGAAGGCATGTTTTCTACTAGTGCATGGATATCTTACTCTCTAAAAAAACATGGATATCCTACAAATTAACAGTTGACCTATATGTCCGCATGAGAACCTGCCTGTGTTAGGATGGTTAGGAGGTTGGTTGTACCCCCAGCCCAACAGAGTTCAAACTCCAAGTTTGACACTGGTGTTTCTCATTTAGACGGAATATTTTTCAGTGGCAGGCCACGTTCCCGTCGACAGCGAGACACCTGTGGTGACTTCATCAATCTCAAGACCTGACCCCCCGGCTCAGTCTTTCGGAGGTACTCATATGGGTCATATGGGTAGGTGTGCGTGTGTGCGTTCATAGGGTTGAGTGTATGTACGTGTATGTGAGCGTCTGCGTTGCACCACCGTGTTTCGAAAAAAACTATCTGTCCGCGTCACTTAGATTAGTATTGGTTTCCCTAAATTATTGAAACTTAAATGGACTCTAGCTACTTGAGGTGCGTGCGATCGTGCTGTGATCTAGGTTGTCCTTTTTTCTTACGTGTAATCTAGATAGTCGGTTAATAATGAACGGTAAAGATTTATCATCCACATATAGTTGCGGCTTTTTATTACTCCGGCATACATACGAGCTATGCCGCTAGGGTATATCCTTTCGGTATATAGACAAAATCAATTGATTATCCACCATCAATCTCCGGAGTTGGTAGTGTCACGTTACAAAAGATGAGAAGATCGTGTGTACAACTTCAACAGAAAAGAGATTGTCTCAGATTTTTTTTAAAGACAAGATAAACAGTCCAATTCGGTTTAATCTGGTAATTGGTTTGAAGAGGACTTGCGGGGCCACCCGACGTCCCCGCCGGCCTTCCAGCTATAAAACAGAGCGCGGCCGCTTCGGCCAAAGCCACGCTCAGTTTGGATTCATAGGAACAGATACGTCAGAACTGCGGCGCGATTTCCGCCTCTGGGCGCCCCGGCCGGCCGGCGGCGAGCAAGATGGCGGCGGCTGAAGGTCTCGAGCGAATCAAGAACGAATCCGTCGACTTGGTGAGCCAGTTTTCGCACTAGTTCTCCATGGTTGCATGCATGCAAGCGAGTTGTCGATTTGTTTTTGCCTCTTATCCGATTAGAACAAGAACATCGAGGAAAGTGGAAAAGATGTAAACGTAGATCGAATCTAGTTTGTTGTTTTAGCACATTATCTTTTCACGGACTGTGTAACTAAAAGATGCATCTGGCCTTTTTCATTATTTGATTCACGGGCGGGCACCGATCGTGTAATTTTTCTCTGGTTTTGTACGCACTTTTTGTGATCTGCAACCACCGCGCCCGCTTTTTTTCCATCTAACATCAGCAATACTAATGATTAGACGTCTCTATCCGAAGATAGATTTCAGCTCTTTTTTACAGTTTGCATGGATCATCAGTTTTCGTGATTGTGTTTTTGGTTAATCTGTACGTACGCGTATCTGCATTGCAGGAGCACATCCCAGTAGAGGAGGTGTTCCAGAACCTCCAATGCAGCGAGCAAGGACTCACCTCCAAGGATGGCCAGGATCGCATCGCCATCTTCGGCCCCAACAAACTCGAAGAGAAGAAGGTTCGGTTACTTTAATCTCGTGGGGTTTCTTCAGTTTTGTAGATGAGGATGTGTTTGCGTGTTCTGAGTTTGCAACGACAATAATTGCGGTGCGTGTTCTTGCAGGAGAGCGAGATTCTCAAGTTCTTGGGGTTCATGTGGAACCCGCTGTCGTGGGTGATGGAGGTGGCAGCCATCATGGCCATCGCGCTGGCCAACGGCGACGGCAGGCCGCCTGACTGGCAGGACTTCGTGGGTATCATTGCGCTGCTCCTCCTCAACTCCACCATCTCCTACTTCGAGGAGAGCAACGCCGGCAGCTCGGCCAAGGCGCTGATGGCCAACCTTGCCCCCAAGACAAAGGTGCTCCGTGACGGCAAGTGGAGCGAGCAGGACGCCTCGATCCTCGTCCCCGGCGACATCATAAGCATCAAGCTCGGCGACATCGTCCCGGCCGACGCGCGCCTCCTCCTCGAGGGTGACCCTCTCAAGATCGACCAGTCGGCGCTCACGGGCGAGTCGCTGCCCGTGACAAGGAACCCCGGCGACAGCGTCTACTCTGGATCCACGTGCAAGCAGGGCGAGATCGAGGCCGTGGTCATCGCCACAGGTGTGCACACCTTCTTCGGAAAGGCGGCGCACCTCGTCGACAGCACCAACCAGGTCGGCCACTTCCAGAAGGTGCTCCGGGCCATCGGCAACTTCTGCATCGCCGCCATCGCCATCGGCATGGCCGTGGAGGTCATCGTCATGTACCCCATCCAGCACCGCCGGTACCGCGATGGCATCGACAACCTGCTGGTGCTCCTCATCGGCGGCATCCCCATCGCGATGCCCACCGTTCTGTCGGTGACGATGGCCATAGGCTCCCACCGGCTGTCGAAGCAGGGCGCCATCACTAAGCGCATGACGGCCATTGAAGAGATGGCCGGCATGGACGTGCTCTGCAGCGACAAGACGGGCACGCTCACCCTCAACCAGCTTAGCGTCGACCGCAACCTCATCGAGGTCTTTGCGGCGGGCGTCTTCAAAGAGGACGTCCTACTTTTTGCCGCCAGGGCATCGAGGGTGGAGAACCAGGACGCCATCGACGCCGCCATGGTCGGCATGCTATCCGACCCGAAGGAGGCCAGGGACGGCATCGAAGAGATTCACTTCCTCCCGTTCAACCCTGTCGACAAGCGCACCGCACTCACCTACGAAGACGTCGCTGACGGCACATGGCACCGCGTCAGCAAGGGCGCTCCCGAGCAGATCCTGGAATTGTGCAACTGCAGAGCGGATGTCAGGAACAAGGCGCACGCCATCATCGACAAGTATGCCGAGCGAGGCCTCAGGTCTCTCGCGGTGGCCAGGCAGGAGGTGCCGGAGAGGAGCAAGGACAGTGCCGGGGGGGCGTGGGAGTTCGTGGGTCTTCTGCCGCTCCTCGACCCGCCGAGACACGACAGCGCCGAGACCATCAAGGAGGCTCTCAACCTCGGCGTCAACGTCAAGATGATCACCGGCGATCAGCTCGCCATCGCCAAGGAAACCGGCCGGAGGCTCGGCATGGGCACCAACATGTATCCCTCGTCCGCGCTGCTCGGCCAGTGCGTGGACGAGTCTATCGCGTCTCTCCCCGTTGACGAGCTGATCGAGAAGGCCGATGGCTTTGCCGGCGTTTTTCCCGAGCATAAGTACGAGATCGTCAAGAAGCTGCAGCAGATGAAGCACATATGCGGGATGACCGGGGACGGCGTCAACGACGCGCCTGCTCTGAAGAAGGCCGACATCGGCATAGCCGTTGCGGATGCCACCGACGCCGCCAGGAGCGCCTCCGACATCGTGCTCACCGAGCCCGGACTCAGCGTCATTATCAGCGCCGTGCTCACCAGCCGTGCCATATTCCAGAGGATGAAAAACTATACCGTGAGCGTCCTCTCTCTGCTCCTACAAACTCACTCTCACATTGACATCATTTTAGTAGTTTTTTGTCCCACAATTGCAAATAATTCTGACTGTTTCTTCTGCCATTGTTGTTACTCTGCTAGATTTATGCGGTGTCCATCACTATCCGTATTGTGGTAAGTCAAATTATCCTGGAAGAATTAGGAAATCCTATACTGTTGTGTACATTGGACTATCATTTGATTCTTTTCTGTTGTCGAAATGCAGCTGGGCTTTATGCTGATCGCGCTGATCTGGAAGTTCGATTTCTCGCCGTTTATGATCCTGGTCATTGCCATTCTGAACGACGGTGGGTTTGGACAGTCAAATTAGTATATATATATATATATGTCAAACATGCCAATGTAATTAGCCCCCTGAATCGTCTAATCTGTTCATCTGTTTGATTTACTCAGGCACAATCATGACCATCTCCAAGGACAGAGTGAGACCATCGCCACGCCCGGACAGCTGGAAGCTGCCAGAGATCTTCATCACAGGCATCGTGTACGGCACCTACATGGCCGTGATGACCGTGGTGTTCTTCTATACGATGATTAGCACCGACTTCTTCAGCGTAAGCATTGTTTCCATCCATGGCCCGTCCCTCTCCAAACTAGAGCATGCTAAATCTTCTTTCCCGGATTGCAGGAGAAGTTCCACGTGAGGTCGCTGAGGGGCGACAAGGACGCGATGATGTCTGCCCTGTACCTGCAAGTGAGCATCATCAGTCAGGCCCTCATCTTCGTCACCCGGTCGCGCAGCTGGTGCTTCAGGGAGCGCCCAGGGCTCTGGCTCTGCTTCGCCTTCGTCGTCGCGCAGATCGTAAGCCCGCCTGCCAGGCCTCGCTGCAATGGATCAGTGACAGCTAAGCTAGCTGATGATCGAGTTTGTACTGCGCTCAGCTGTAAGCTGTAACCGTTGCTGTTTTGCAGATTGCCACCCTCATCGCCGTATACTGCAACTTGGCGTTCGCGCACATCAGAGGCATCGGCTGGGGCTGGGCCGGCGTGATCTGGCTCTACAGCCTCATCACCTTCATCCCCTTAGACTGGTTCAAATTTGGCATCCGCTACGCGCTCAGCGGGAAGGCATGGGACAACCTATTCGAGAACAAGGTACCGGCCCGATCATGATGTTCTCTTGAGATGAAAATGTTTTGCATTATTGCTCATGCATCCGTGTGTCCTTACACAGATCGCCTTCACGAGGAAGAAGAACTACGGGCAGCAGAACAGGGAGTTGCAGTGGGCGACGGCGCAGCGGACGCTCCACGGGCTGCCGACACCGGAACCGGACAGCACGCAGCCGGAGAGGAGCAGCTACGGCGACTTCTCGGAGATCGCCGAGCAGGCCAAGCGCCGGGCTGAGATGGCCAGGCTGCGGGAGCTCAGCGCGGTCAGAGGAAGGGTGGAGTCGGCGGTGAGGCTCAAGGGTCTCAACGTAGAGGCCGTCGACAACCACTATTTAACTGTTTAATCGATCGTCGATGGCGCACGCGTGGTGGACGTCTGCCTCGTACTCGTTGCGCATTTTCAGGAACGGTGCCGAGGGAACGTCGCCCTTGTGTAAATTTTACGTTTAGGTTGTCGGATGCATATGACTCACTCTCTATTAGTGTTGTTTTTTCTTTAATTATTCAACTTTAAGACGGTGTGCAGTTTGTATCAGATCAACTTGCGTAATTTTGATTGAACGTTCCATACGGCCACTTGTGTGTGATGATCCTGTATAACCAGCGATCCACACTACCTATCGCAACACGAATTTGTTAGGGCTTCTACAGTGGTAGGACTTCTCTTAGCTCTTCAGTCACGTGAAGAAGGCAATAAATATGAGGGTAGGTCCCGAATTTTACGGATTGAGGGAAAAATGAGGGAAGAACGCAAAGAACACGACGAACGCGAAGAACACGAGGGAAAGTCAAACACAAGATAACTAGCAAATCAATTAGGACGAATTCAACCAGTAACAAATCCCCAAGTGCAGCCCCGATTCTCAAACTCCAAGTAATCTTACTCCGATCCAATCAAGTCACCTAAAGAGAGAGGATTGGCAAGTAATCACAACTAAAAGAAGAAGTCTTGAATTCACTAGAGGGATCTTCTCCACAAGGGGAGGCTTTGATTCATCTCCACAAGGGGAGGTCTTGATTCATCTTCATAGGAGGCAACACCAACAAGGGGTGGAAAGGAGCAAAGCTCAACTCAAATCTAATCTTAGTCTAACCCTAGATCTAGATGGAGAGTTCCTACTTATAGTCTAGATGCAAAAGGAAAGGGGTAGGTGGAGAATACAAAGCTAACCAGCCTGATTGGTTCCCACCGCAGCGGTAGTACCACTCGTACGGGCGGTCGTACCGCTGGGGCGGGCTGATGCCGCGTTGACTTGTTCCGCAGCGGTAGTACCGCTCTGGTACCGCTGGAGGTACCGCTGGGTCCTCCAGGGAGCTGTTTTGGGCGGTAGCGCTGGCGGTAGTACCGCTGGCTGGTTCCTGGCGGTAGTACCGCCGCCTGGGACTTGAACAGCTTCTCTTCTTCTCCTTGGCTCGCCTCTTGTCCATCTTCTACACTCCCTTGGTGGTCTTAATGAGGGTCAAACCTGAGTATACACAAGGTATCCGAATGAAGTAGCAAACCATTCAAAGGGGTGTCGAAATCACACATAGAGAGGAGCGAGGCCACTTTTTCATGAAGTTCCTTGACTCTTGATCTTGTCATTGGACCATTTGGTGGCGTTGGTGTTGTGTGCCAAGGTTGCACTATATCATCTCGCCCCCCCCTCCCCCCCGGTTGGGAAAGAGTCGTCCTCGACTCTTCGCTCTCATCATCACTTGGGTTCCCATGGTAAGGCGAGATGTCGGCTACGTTGAAGGTGTCATGTACGTCGTACTTGGACTTTGGTATGTCGATCTTGTATGCATTGTCGTTTATGCGCTTGATAACCTTGAAAGGTCCATGTCCTCTTGGTGCTAGCTTAGACTTTCTCTCGTCGGGGAAGCGGTCTTTGCGTAGATGTAGCCAAACAAGGTCTCCTTCTTCAAAGATCATGGCGCGCTTGTGCTTATTCATCTTCGTGGCATGGTCTTCATTGTGCTTCTCTAGCGTGGCCCTTGTGTCTTCATTTAGTTTCTTCATGTAAGCGGCGCGCTTGTCGAAGTCCATGTTGACTTGCTCTCTGAGTGGAAGTGGTAGCATGTCTAGCGCGGTGTAGGGGTTGGAGCCATAGACGACCTCGAAGGGTGTTATCTTTGTTGCGCGGTGTAGTGCTCGATTGTAGGCGAACTCGGCGTGTGGGATGCACTATTCTCAATTCTTCAAGTTGGGCTTGATCAACACATGAAGGAGTGTGGATAGGCTTCGGTTCACCACTTCGGTTTGACCATCGGTTTGAGGGTGGTATGCGGTGGAGAATAGTTGCTTGATTCCCATCTTGGCCATCAAAGTCTTCCAAAAGTAACTCACAAACTTGACGTCACGATCCGACACAATGGTCTTGGGCATTCCATGAAGACGAACGATTTCCCTAAAAAACAAAGTAGCAATATGTGAAGCATCGTCGGTCTTGTTGCATGGTATAAAGTGTGCCATCTTAGAGAATCGATAAATGACGACAAAGATAGAATCCTTGTTTGTTTTAGTGCGTGGAAGTCCTAAGACAAAATCTATAGCAATGTCGGACCATGGGTGATGTGGAATAGGCAAAGGTTTGTATAAGCCATGAGAGTTTAGAGTAGACTTAGCTTTGAGACATGTTGAACATCGTCGAACCAAGCGATCCACATCCCGGTACATCCTTGGCCAATAGTAGTTTTTGGAGAGCATTGCGAAGGTCTTGTCACGTCCAAAGTGTCCCATTAAGGCGCCTCCATGCGATTCCTTCAAAAGGACCAAACGAAGCGAAGACTCGGGTATGCATAGTTTGTTAGCTTGAACAAAAATCCTTTGTGCAAATAGAAATCATCAATTCCTTTATGTTCCGTGCACATGGCAAAAATTGGACCAAAGAAAGTGTCAGTTGCATAAAGATTCTTAATCTCATCCAAACCCAAAACATTGATTTCAAGATGCGTAAGTAGGTTGGTTTTGCGGGATAGAGCATCCGCGACAACATTCTCTTTGCCCTTTTTGTACTTGATGACATAGGGAAAGGATTCGATGAACTCAACCCACTTAGCATGTCGTTTGTTCAAACTTGATTGAGTTTTCAAAAACTTCAAGGATTCATGGTCGGAGTGGATGACAAACTCCTTAGGACGAAGGTAGTGTTGCCAAACATCTAAAGCTCGAATCAAAGCAAACAATTCCTTGTCATAGATGGGGTAATTCAAACGTGCTCCATCAAGTTTTTCGCTATGGTAAGCAATTGGTCTACCATTTTGCATAAGCACGGCTCCAATGCCTAACCCACTAGCATCACAATGAATTTCAAATGTTTTGGAAAAATCCGGTAAAGCAAGAAGGGGAGCTTCGGTTAACAACCTTTTGAGCTCATTGAAGGTAAAATCTTGCTCATGGCCCCAAATGAACGGTACATTTTTCTTGGTAAGTTCATGAAGAGGGCAAGCAATGGTGGAAAAGTTCTCAATAAAGCGGCGATAGAATCCGGCAAATCCAAGAAAACGTCTCAACTCGGCAAGTGACATAGGAAATGGCCAATTGCGAATTGCTTGAGTTTAGCTTCATCAACTTCAACTCCATTGAAAGAAACAACAAATCCTAACAAAACAAGCTTGTTGGTTGCAAAGATGCATTTGGAAAGATTGGCATAAAGCCGTTCATTGCGAAGAGCCAACAAAACTTGAGCAACATGTGAAGTGTGCTCATCCAAATATTTGCTATAGATCAAGATGTCATCAAAGTATACTACAACAAATTTTCCAATGAAAGGTAGCAACACATGGTTCATAAGACGCATAAATGTGGAAGGTGCATTGGAAAGACCAAATGGCATGACTAACCACTCATAAAGACCAAGTTTAGTTTTGAAAGCGGTTTTCCATTCGTCACCTTCACTCATTCTTATTTGGTGGTATCCACTTTTAAGATCGATTTTGGAAAAGATGCAAGCACCACTAAACTCATCCAACAGGTCATCGAGGCGAGGGATAGGGTGGCGATACCGTACGGTTATGGCGTTGATGGGGCGACAATCCATGCATAGACGAAGCGTGTTGTTGGCCTTGGGACGAGGATCACGGGCACGGCGCACGGACTCAAGCTTTCTCGGATGTGACCCATGGAAAGGAGCTCTTGTATTTGCCGCTCAATTTCCTTGGTCTCCTCGGGGTTGGTGCGGTATGGGGCACGATTCGGTAGAGGGGCGCTAGGGATGAGGTCGATGCGGTGCTCAATGCCGCGTAGAGGAGGTAGTCCCAGTGGCACTTCTTGTGGAAACACGTCTTCAAATTCCTGCAA
The DNA here is from genome assembly GCA_947311845.1 of Poa pratensis. Lineage (NCBI taxonomy): Eukaryota > Viridiplantae > Streptophyta > Magnoliopsida > Poales > Poaceae > Poa > Poa pratensis. The sequence continues at coordinate 2,101,026 of CAMZMU010000122.1, read as the reverse complement.
AAGAGACATCAAAGTAGGAGGAAGGTTTGTGAAGGTGTTACTCAAAGAAACCTCTCCCTTGCATATGAGGACATAGTGGAGGGTGGATGGGTTTTCTCTCAACTCTCTCATTTCTCTTTTGGTGGCAAGCAAGGACATGCCTTGTGGAACTCTCTTAGTATGTGTGCTCTCATTTGGCTTTTGGCACTCACTCACTTTTTGGTGGATATCTCTCTCACCACTCTTCTCACGTGGAATGTTGTTTTGTTCTTGCGCAACTTGTTTTGCAAGGCGTTCTTGAGCGAAGGATGTTTTCAATGATCATTGGATGGTTGAGCTCATGTTGTGCTCTTGCAAATGTCTTGGCGTTGTCGGCGATCACTTGGCTTGGTGTCATAGGACGGAGGACATAGTTCTTGTTGTTGCTCTTGAAGCTATAGTAATTTGTCCTTCCATCATGCATTGCACCATTGTCATATTGCCATGGACGTCCAAGAAGCAAGTGACAAACGAACATAGGCACCACATCACAATCAACGGTGTCTTCATAAGCTCCAATCTTGAAGGACACTTGTACCATGTGTTGGATCTTGACGGATCCGGACTCACTCAACATTTGCACATGGTATGGGTGTGGATGTTTCTTGAACTTCAAGTTGAGCTTATCACAAAGCTCTTTGCTAGCCAAGTTGTGGCAACTTCCACCATCGATGATGACCTCGATAGACTTTCCATTGATTCCCGCTCTTGTTTGGAACAAATTGCATCTTTGGTCTTCTTTCACTTGGACATTGGCGGTCAAAGCTCTTGCCACAACCAATAAGGGGTTGTTATCACCATCGCAATAGATGTCATTGAAGTCTTCTTCAACATGTTGTGTTGCGGTGGCTTGGTTCAAAGCATGATACTCATCTTCACTCATAGACTCATATTCTCTCGTCTCATTGACAATCATGACTTTCTTGTTTGTAAACTCAAAGGATTTATGCCCTTGTCCTCCACATTTGTAGCATTGCAATCGTCTTGTGCCGGACGAAGATCCTTGAGGCGCATTGCTTGTGGGAGGAGCCTTCTTGAAAGGTTGAGTAGCTTGAGTGGATGGTGTAGAAATTCTTGGAGGACCTTTATTGTTTGCTTGAGGAGTAGCTTGCGCCGATGTAGGCGTGGATGAGGAAGGCTTGTTAGCGAAGAATGTCTTTGCCTTGAGGTATTTGAGCTCTTCAAGCATGTGACGCTCGGCCTTTGTTGCTTGATGGACTAGCTCAACCAATGTGGCATAGGGTTGGAATTCCACAATCTTTTTGATGGGGCAATTGAGTCCATTCATGAAGCGAGCCATGGATTGTTCTTCCGATTCCTCTATATTGGCTCTCATCATTGAAAGTTCCATCTCCTTGTAGTACTCATCAACGGATTTCAACCCTTGTTTCAACTCTTGCAACTTCTGGTACAAATCTCTAGTGTAGTGACTAGGCACAAAGCGCTTGTACATCTCTTCCTTCATCTCAACCCACGTGTTGATTGGTTGTTGATTGTTGTCCACACGTGAATCTTGAAGTTGTTCCCACCACAAGAGAGCATAATCTTCGAACTCCATTGATGCTATGGCTACCATCTTCTTGTTGGAGTAGTGTCGGACTCGGAATATCTTGTCAACCTTGAGTGCCCATGAGAGGTATGCTTCCGGGTCGCTTGTTCCATAGAACTTGGGCATATCAAAGAGAAGGTTGCTCAAATTGTCATCTTCTTCTCGATGGTTTGGGGGTGGGAATGCACGTCCACGTCTCCTTCGGTTTAGTCCATCACCAATATGTTGGTTGGACTCCATATCACTTGATTCGTAGTTGTGGTGGTGGTGACGATCATGCGGACGCTCTTGGCGTTGACGAGGCTCATGGTGAGGAGGATGCTCGTGGTGTTGGCGAGGCTCATGGTGAGGATGATGATCTTCATGGTTTAAATGCGCACGATTGTTATTGCGTGGTCTTGGAGGATTGCGGTTTCGACGTCCTTGATCGCCATAGTCATGCGCACCCGGGACACCATTATCATTGACGAAAGGGTCTTGACGATCTTGATGTTGAGGTGGTGGTGAAGGAGTTCGTTCATGGCATCCACTATTTGGTAGATCTTGTTCTTGATATCCATTGTCATGGTGCGCTCGAGGCGAGGGTGGGTGTTCCACTTCATGGCGATGTCGATCATGTGCGTCTCGCCTTGGAATTTCTTGACGAGCTTGTTGTGGTTCATGATGTGCATGGCGAGGTTGTGTGGACCTTGAGGTGCTCTTTGTGCGGCGCGAGCTTAAAGAAGAGCGATGTTGCGCATGGTTGTTGATAGCTTCGGTCACGCGCGTCATTTGGTCGTTGAAGTTGGCTTCTTGTGCTTGAAGACGACGCTCATAGCGACCTAGCCCATCACGAACAAGATGTCGAAGGCCCACGAACTCGTTGTGTGTGACATAGCCATTGTCACCTTGAATTCCTTCATGGATATCATCATCCGAGCTTGAACTTCCGTTTGTACTTCCTCTAAACATGATCTCAAGAACAAGTGAAATATGTGGAAATGGAGAACCAAGAGAAACTATATCGTAAGAATAGAGTTGCTTGACGAAAGAGAATCCGGTTCTAACACCCAACACACACACTTATGAGGATAGGAAGGTATGGTAGGTGGAAAGCAAATTGAACCAATCCGAAAACCAAGATATTGTAAAGGCAAGTAAAGAACCACGGTGATCACAAAGCAAAACAAGTCAATCTCAAAAGATAGTACAAGGAAACACACACGAGGAGAGATAAATAGGACTTATGCAACCAAGAAGTGAGCTAAAGAACCAATGATCCTAGCGAAGACTATAAGCTCGTGTTGCACAAGTACAAGGAGAGCCACTAGCTCGATTGCAAAAAATTGTGGGCTACAAGATTTGCACAAATCGTACCACCTACTAGATGTTCATCGAGCTTGCGCGCTTCCTACAAGAGATATGGCAAGTGGTGTCTCTTTCTTTTCTTTTCTTGCACTTTTTGTTTCTTTTCTCTTTGCTCTATTGATTCTTTTCTCTTTTGCACACTCACTTCTTTGATGCCAACACAAGATATATGCCAACTCGCACAAGTACTTTTGCTCGAAAACTACACGGTGCAAATGTGCAAAGCCCAAGCAATCGTTAAGAGCTAGCCTCAATAGGAAATGGTAATCGCAAATATATAGTGTGGCTCACAAAGGAATGGCAAGAGGAAAACATTCGTGGTGATTATACCTTTCGCCGACGATCTTTACCCTTTGGTGTAGAAGGTTCGTGCTTGCCCATGAATTTTGGTGGTGGTCGATGATGGATCTTCCGCAATGGTGATGGAGGTCTTGTTCGTAGCTTCGAAACAAGCCGAAAAACACCAAAAACGGAATCCGGAATCAAAAGTTATGGCTAAAACCGTTTTTCAAAGGTCGTGCCCAACTCGAAAATTGACCAATTTGGGCGGAAAAACTTGCACGAAAACTTCAAATCGGAGTGCCAAATGATGGAATTAGGTTATGAGAACGCAAAAGAAGCAAGATCAACTAGTTGAGCAATAGATTATGGATCAAAACTTGCAAAAACACACTCAATTCACAGATCGGGTCAAAAACAATTTGGGGCTATTTTTGCAAAAATTTCGAATTTCTCAAAATCAAAGAAAAATTTGTGGATTTGGGGGTGGAAACACAAATCAATCCGTGTCAACCTTTGCTCTGATACCATATGATGCGGGTAGGGTCCCGATTTTCACGGATTGAGGGGAAAATGGGGGAAGAACACGACGAACGCGAAGAACACGAGGGGAAAAGTCAAACACAAGATAACTAGCAAAACAACTAGGACGAATTCAACCGGTAACAAATCTCCAAGGGCAGCCCCCGATTCTCAAACTCCAAGCAACCTTACTCTTAGGATTGTTCCTCTTACCGGTCAAACCCTCCGGTCCAATCAAGTCACCTAAAGAGGGAGGATTGGCAAGTAATCGCAACTACAAGAAGAAGCCTTGAATCCATTAGAGGGATCTTCTCCACAAGGGGAGGCCTTGATTCATCTCCACAAGGGGAGGTCTTGATTCATCTCCATAGGAGACAACACCAACAAGGGGTGGAAAGGAGCAAAGCTCAACTCAAATCTAATCTTAGCTAACCCTAGATCTAGATGGAGAGTTTCTACTTATAGTCTAGATGCAAAAAGAAAGGGGTGGGTGGGGGTAGGTGGAGAATACAAGGCTAACCAGCCTAATTGGTTCCCGCCGCAGCGGTGGTACCGCTCGTACGGGCGGTAGTACCGCTGGGGCGGGCCGATGCCGCGTTGATTTGTTCCGCAGTGGTAGTACCGCTGCACCTGGCGGTAGTACCGCTGGGGGCGGTAGTACCGCCGCTGGTACCGCTGGGTCCTCCAGGGAGCTGTTTTGGGCGGTAGCGCTGGCGGTAGTACCGCTGGCTGGTTCCTGGCGGTAGTACCGCTGCTTCTGGCGGTAGTACCGCCGTCTTGGACTTGAACAACTTCTCTTCTTCTCCTTGGCTCACCTCTTGTCCATCTTCTACACTCCCTTGGTGATCTTCATGAGGGTCAAACCTGAGTATACACAAGGTATCCGAATGAAGTAGCAAACTATTCAAACGGGTGTCGAAATCACACATAGAGAGGAGCGATGTCACCTTTTCATGAAGTTTCTTGACTCTTGATCTTGTCATTGGACCATTTGGTGGCGTTGGTGTTGTGTGCCAAGGTTGTACCACATCACTAAACCTTATGAGTTGAAGAAAACTGTAACTGGATGAGAATGTTTAGGGTCCATTAAGAAAAGGCCTCATATGTTTGCAGAAGTTATGCAAGCTGACATGTAACAATCATACTCATGTCTGGCTTCTTGGTTCACCGATTGGCTTTCCACTCCACGTCAAATTTCAAAGGTAACAAATTTGTATGCGTGTTCTTGGAACGGACTATCTTAGAATGGTTTTCTTACTTTTGCCTTCACAAATCAGAAGGTTCGACACTATCATGTATAATTGCTATCACAAGGTTGAACACTGTCATAAATCAGTGTACTTGCACATAACGCATAATCGGTGGTTTACAAGTTATTTGCAACTGTCGAGGATGTATACACTCAGTTTGTTGCATTTATTCAGCTGACATGCATGTCCTATATTATATTTAAATAGACCAACAACTTCCATCACCTACAATATTAGTGTTAAATTATTATACACCTTATGCATCACATGTCTACAACGTCCGCAACAACATGTGGGGTATCCTCTAATTTTACCAATGGTATGCCGCACTAAAAAAAATTGGCAGCTATTTCACTTAAATCTATTTACTAATTGAATAAATAATTGTAAATTTGGCATGGTAACATGGTAAAAAGCAATAAAAATATATAATTGAAAGATTTAAATAGGAAAGTTGCATAAATTACCCTACAGTAGTTCAAATACCTTACTTAATAGTCTGAAATGTGCATAATTTTTTTACAATACTACTTGTTAAACTTGTGTGGCCTACGCTTTCTTAAAGAAATGAAAGTATCAACTATATCATCTTCATCCACTCCAAAGAAAATACCCCCTCAATATGATCCCTACTTATTAAACTTGTGTGGTCCATTTTTGCTTTTGCACCATATGATCCCTACTCATCTGCCAACAAAGAAAGGAAGCGAGATTAATCCAATACCAATATCAATACTTGAAACAAAATCAGCCTCACTACCATAATTAATCAAATTATAACGACATCTGGAGACTTTCCTTAATACTCCCTCCAATTTCTATTAATTATCGCTAAATCGGATGTATCTAGCACCAAAAGATATATATACACATCCGATTCAGCGGTAATTAATATGGATCGATCAGAGGGAGTATAAGATTCTCCATTGTCGAATCAAAGTAAGTTTCTACGAACACTTAAGAAGAGATATCCTTGACCTATTCAGTCTCCCGACTTCTGAATATTTTGCACAATCTACCGGTATAACAAAATTCATGCAAAAATAACACCTAGTTGGGGATACCAGTAATTGGTGTTGTGTCAAACCCAAGTTATAAATCTTATTAATAGAAGCGTGGACGCATCCAAGATGTCACCATCAATTTTATTCAGATTCCCTACATAATAAAAAATGAATAAATATATGTTCGATTGAGAACCGAAAATTCGTAGGTCCAGAATTTTGACAATACACCAAAATTTGAGATTATACATTGAAATTTGAAGAATATATTACTTCCAACCATTAAAACCAATCCACCAGAAGAAGAGAATGTTGCGCATGACAATGCACCAAAATCTGAGACTATACATTGAAATTTGAAGAATATATTACTTCCAAGCATTAAAACAAATCCGCCAGAAGAAGAGAATGTTGAGAATGAACCAATAAAAATGGCTAGCTACAAGATTATCATGCTAATCGGGAGCAATAAGCCGGGATGAACTTCGATGTAGGAGATGTGTTGATCCTCCTTGGCGGTTGTTTTCCTTGGTGAAGGAACTCCTACCTTGGGGCGCCAGATAGTGAGATGTGGGCTAGGAAGTATGGATGCGACGTCAGGAGCGTGACAATGAGCGACACAAAATCTCGACGATATCGCGTGCTATGCAAAGGTGGATGGCTGCGGCAGGATGACATGGCAGGACGAGGCGCGAGTACAATGGCCTTGATATGGGCAGGGTAATCGCTAGTGGGTATGGGATGTTTTTTTAGGAGGTTATTATTGAATGTTAATTAGGAGTGGTTTTTTTGTTTTTTTTTCGATGTGCACATTGTACAACACCGGGAGATATGGAACGTCATATCTAACTGCATAGACGGCCAAGATTGTCCAGATCTCTCACTCTGGTCTGTTTATATTAGTGGTGAGGATGTACGACCACATTATAATTTACAGGTAGTATGTTATAATAATTCATTAGGATATGTAATCATTATGTTGTCTAGTGTTTCTTAAAAATATTAATATATGTAATCAGATCTACTTTTGTAGGTTTGAGAAAACTAGTTTGATATACGTCGTGAAAATATTGAACAAAATATGTACCAAGATCTTGTTTTGTAGGGTTGCGAAAACTAATTTTACATACTTCCGTTTCCGCATTTAACGCTTTATTATTTGGAAGTATGTGATGCTAATTTTGATATCCTACCATGTAGAGTAATAAACACTTTATATTTACGTATGGACCCCGTATTCTTCCAAATTAGCGCATCACCCCCAGAGCAGCCCTAATGCTGCATCATCGCTTATAAATACGCCTCGTCGATTTCCGACTTCATCTCCCATTTTAATCCCCCTCTTCTCTCCACAAATAAACCCCAAAAAGTGTGTGCGGGTGAGCGCGCGCAGTCTAGGGTTTCATCGACGCGGTCGAGTGCGATGGCTGCAGCCACACCCCAGTCGCCGCAGCAGCCGTCATCGCCGTTCGTGGAGTATATCAGGGCCCCCGGCGGCCTCGACAAGGTCGTGCTCCGAGGCGCGCGCAGCTGCTCCGTCGAGGTACCCGATTCGAACCCTTCGCCATCCATGTGTCCTTCTGTGTGGGGCGAAAATCGCGCGTGGAGTGTGGGTTAGGGCGCTGGCGCAGGCGCGCGATTCGTGCCATTGTGCAGATCCGGCGCGAACTCGGCTGATCCGCGTGCTTATTTTGGAATTTTGGGGGGTTTGTGGTGTTCGGGTGTGTGATTTCGTTTTTTGTGTCCCCGTTTCGATTGAATAATTAGTGGTGCATTGCATGATTCGCGTGTTGTCAACTTGGAATCCAGCGGGTTGAAATGAGGTCACGGTTTTGACTGCTTTGTTTCGTTCTAGGAAGTGTAGTTTAGCATGGGGATATCCTTACGATGATTGTCATAAGAATAGCTGTCTCTTCATATTAGTTTAAGTTTGGTTCCTTATTTATATATATATATATATATGGCAACTTGTGTGGTTTTTATTTGCAATTTAGAAATATTGCAGTCAACTCCAAATTGTATAAAAGGGTGTACTGAGGACTTGCGATGATGTAATAATTCAATAAGTAAGCATATATGACTCTTAAGTATTTTTTAGGATGCGTGAAGTCTGGTTGATTTGTGCTCCATTGCATGTTTTGTAGTCCTTGTGGGGGAGATTTTGTCCTCGATGGAGGACATTCTTACAGACAAGTATTAGTAGTGCTTGTTAATGGTTTGATCAATCCCCCTCTGAAATAAGTTATTGTTCTGTTTTGCACAATACCCGTTTGTTCCTTAGTGGTACATGATTTGGTTTGCATCATGCTAACCAGGAGAGCCTCTAGTCCTGTTCCATCTTTTCGTCTTTATTTGTTCATTGTTCTTCCCTGTCCCATTAGTTTTCAGTATTAATGTCATGTTGTCTTCCACATGCTCAGCTTTTAGTTTGTTATATTGCAAAATCGCACAATGTAATGATGACTAGTGTCACTAAAAGTATTCTGTATTCTCAGATCCGTCTTTTTGGAGGTCAAGTAACTTCGTGGAAGAATGATCATGGGGAGGAATTGCTTTTTGTCAGCAGCAAGGTACACAATCCTTGGGCCATGTATGATATTTTGCCGAAATTTTGTATGGCTAAACCATGGGGTGCTCCTGTTCAATAAAAAACATGCTCGGTATATTTGGAGGTCATACTTGTTCCTTTGCACTATTCATTTAAAGATCTCCTCGTTTCAAATACTGTTCTTAGTATGTCCCTGTCAGTGCCCTATTCATTTAAAGATCTCCTCGTTTCAAATACTGTTCTTAGTATGTCCCTATCAGTGCCTGAATGCAGTACGATTTTAGTTATTGCAAAATTGATCTGCCTCATATCTGCATTCTTATTTTTTAATGATTTCTTATTATTGTACCGCTGTGTCTCAGCTGGACAATTCTATTTTTCTTCAAGTGTTAATTGTGCTATATATTATGCTACATTGCTGGTCTCATGTACATATGTCCAAGCCACGTTAATGCCTCAATTATTGAAAGTAAACTTCTCTTTTGCAGGCCAATTTCAAACCTCCAAAAACCCTCCGTGGTGGGGTACCCATTTGCTTTCCCCAAGTATGCAACCTTCACCCATAATGACTTGGTCATGTTAAAAATATATTTTGCCGATCACTGAGAACTAACCTCTTAATGCAGTTTGGAACTCATGGAAATCTTGAACAGCATGGATTTGCAAGGAATCGGCTTTGGACAGTTGATGATAATCCACCCCCTTTACCAGTAAATCCTGCAATCAAAGCTTTTGTTGATCTTATTCTGAAGCCTACTGAAGATGATTTAAAGATGTGGCCACACAGGTTTGTGTTAGAGGCTTAAACCATAGATCGGCGCAGTTATCTCTTTTATGCATGCGATCTTGTATACATACATATCTGACTCTGCTATTGGCTTATTCAACAATACCAGTTTTGAGTTCCGCTTGAGAATTGCTCTTGGTGCTGGTGGAGATTTGAGTCTTACATCTCGAATCAGGAATACCAACACGGATGGAAGACCTTTTTCTTATACATTTGCATATCACACCTACTTCTCTGTTTCTGACATAAGGTATGTTTCCCTTTTTCGCTTCTTTGTTCTCTGTATTCTTTTTTATGAATTTTTTATCTCTGCAATTGACTGCTCCATTTGTTGATGTTGTGTTGGAAATTCAGAATTTTGTTTTGTACCATTGTGCATTATTTAATAGAGCCCTGTACATGTACGCAATGTATTCATTCTGGTGGTCCTGGAGAGCTGGTACATCTTTATTGGATGGGAATCGGTTCAATGCAATCATATTTGTGTGAATGTTAGACGATTTGGATATATCTTGATCTTTTGCTAAAATTGTAATATTTCTAATGCCACAACATGGAACATTATAGTAGAATGCACCTTGCTGCGAGATTGTATCATGTTGCTACATTGCTACATGATGACGACTGACGACCTGATCAATATTTCATCCTATTCGAAGTTACTTTTAAGAAACCATGTCATAGAATTTTGTGCTGTAGTATAGTACACTTGTAAGGTGACATCTATCAACTAATAAAATCATGGGTTAATGTGAACATATAGACTGGTTTAATTTTTACCATACTCGACACATCGCAATGCTATACTGATATATTCTTGGGGATTTTTTTTCCATATTAATGTTTCATTGGCCAAAATATGTTCCTAAAATGCTGATTCTGGCGTCTGTGTTAATTTGGAATTAAGATATGAGTTATGATATACCGTTGTTTCCTAGTTGAGTTCATTCAATGGCTGGAAGTGCCGAATTCTTTTTTTGTTTTGCTTTTGTTAAGAAATCGTGACATTGGTAATAATAATTTGAGGCTGCAACTACAAGTCTTCTCACTTCACCTTAAAAACCTTATTAGTGAAGTGCGCATCGAAGGGCTGGAAACTATGGACTACCTTGACAATATGAAGTCAAAGGAGCGTTGCACAGAGCAAGGGGATGCTATTGTATTTGAATCAGAAGTAGGTGGATTACTTCCTGTTAAATGCGTAATGTTCAATGTTAAATACCTGATATCTCATGCTGCTTAGTGCTTACCTGTAATTATATGTGTTGTAAAGGTTGATAAGGTATATCTTGCTGCACCCTCAAAAATTGCAATTATTGACCATGAGAAGAAAAGAACATTTGTCGTGACAAAAGAAGGACTTCCAGATGCTGGTGAGCTTCATTTGATGGAAAATCTTCCTATGTCGAATTTAATAGAAGTCTATTGCTGCAAATTACTTTCATCTCAATTATTACCTGTTGCTTTCTAGTTGTTTGGAATCCTTGGGATAAGAAGGCAAAAGCTATGCAAGATTTTGGGGATTCAGAATACAAGCACATGCTGTGTGTGGAGCCTGCAGCTATTGAGAAGCCTATTACCCTCAAGCCTGGTGAAGAGTGGAAAGGAAGGCTAGGGCTCTCAGCTGTTCCTTCCAGCTACTGTAGCGGACAGTTAGATCCATTAAAGGTCCTTCATGGTTGAGAGTTCCCACTTCTGCCTCTTGTACAGGTAATGTTAAACTATATCTAAATTGTTGTGGTTTCAATGCATCGCTTATTGAATTACGCATGTTACTTGCATACTATTAGGGTTATGAGTATACCTGGTATGAGATTAGCAGTTAACCTTATGATGTCCATGAGACATGCTCACACTGAATTATAGTATGCTGGGAAGTCCGATAGTAAAACTTGTCTGCTAAAGGCTTAGAGGGCTTGGTTTTGGAGAAATATAAGTTGAGTGGTGACTGGAAGTTTAGTTTAGCATGAAGGGGGCACCACCTTTTAGAGATGGTGGTTCTTGCGTGCCTCCATCAAGTTCCTGGAATCGTTTACTGCTTTAGTGTGGTTTTAAAATTGTAGGCTTTGGGTATTTGTTGACAATTGTAAAACATTATATTATGGACAACTAATTGCGTAATGATCATCACTCCGATGGATATGTTCTCATATGAGTTGTCAATTTCTATGAACCTATGGTGTACCTATCATCTCTCTTTCTAACTCGGTAAATATTTGGTATCTGCAGGAGCACCTCATTGCCCTTACCTATTTGATGCTTGGCTGACTTGGACAAAGCCTCGACCTATCTTGCTGTTTTCATCATCCTCAGTCCATCACTTTTTTGTATTTACTAGTGAGTAGTAGGGTACTACGGAAATAACAGACCATGTCAGCTGCTTTGATCCTAGAGCAGGTCACTTCTTCAGTCATAGAGTCGGACAAGTACTAGCAAGTGCCGTAGTCGTTTCGTGTGGTTCAATGGCCATACTGAGGAATGTTACCTTGTGGGGGTAATTGTAGCATTTTCTGTTAATCTGTAGCTATGTTTTGGGAATTTGGGTATTGCAAGCGGGACTAGGCATGCAGAAGGTCCATTTCGTGCACTGACGGAAACATATCTCGAGCCTGGTTGCACGTTCACTGCTGCTGTCTTGTGTAAATGATTCCAGATCAGTCAGCGTTTCTCCTCTTCCTTTCTCTGTCTTCCTTTCCCTTTGAGAGTCGTTTCGCTTCATTGGTGCCTCTCCTCTTCCTCTTTGCTGGTCTAGGTTTGTGATTTTTGTTTATATGAGTCTTTCTCTGTTGTGAGTGAGTAGCGCCTTGGGGAAGCTCGTTCAAGCTCTATGTTCTCGTTTGAAGGCTGAAGGTACTAGGATCTGGAGCTCCAAACGGAACTTTTTTTTTTTTTTTTTTTGAATTTTTCATACTTGTATTCATACGGGAACAGAACCAGTACAACAGCACATACAAGCAAAGAAAAAAGGAAAGAACAGAGGAAACTGCAGAGTCTCGCCAACTTCACCGTCGAGGTCCACCACCGCGCGCATCCACCGCCGCCGGAGACGACGGAAGAGGCGACCGCCCGGCGACCTTTGCCCAGGAACAGAAGAGCACCAACCCCAGGGGTTTTGAAGAGCCGCAGAGACCACCAGCTCCGGGGAGCTGGATCTGAGGACGTATGTCCACCATCGGCCGGGGACCTTCCCCGCACATCTTCCGCTCCAGATCCGTGGCCAGCGCCGCGGATCAGCCTCCAGCACACCACCCACCACCACCGCAGCCCCTCCGCACCTCCACCACCGCCACCACCACTCGCGATACCCGGGGACGAACGAGGCCAGCAGATCCGTAGATCGCCGACCTCCAGAAGCCGCGCGCGCCACGGAGGAGGCCCGAAGGACTCCGCCGCAGGAGGGGAAGCACGCCGACGCAAACAACCACACCGACAGCGTCACCACCACCACAACGCCGCCGGCGGGAACCCCACTGAGCCCTACACTATGTACAGCCAAGATCCGGGGTTCCCCCGTCCTCCCGCCGCCGGAGCGGCCGGCGGAGGAGGAGGGAACCCGCGGCTCGCCGGCGTGCGAGGTGGGTCAACGGGGCTGAGCTCAAAAATCGCCTTTTTCTCACTGTAGACAGAGAGAGGGGAACGGCGTGCGCGAGTTGAAGGAGATAGCGTTCCAAACGGAACTTGGTGGAATTGCACTTGCGTTTTGTTGGAGTTAATCCACAACGGCGTTGCCTAACTGTCGTTCTTCTTGGCCAATGGGCGGCCTACATAATCTTCTTCCTCACCTCATTCGGTGCTTCACCCTCACAGAAGGATCTTTGACTGGTTCGGTGTTGTGTGTAGATGTCGGAGTGCAAGGTCGGTGGTCAAGGACTTGATTGCAATCCTATTTTCCTTTGAAGGGTCTTATTTTGTAAAATGTGAGGATCATGATCTCTTTTCACCTTGGGGTCCAGGGCTATCAAGTAAATGCAGTTTCCGGTCCTTTGGGCTCGAAAAAAATATTTTGGCTATACTAAAAACACGTCTTTTTTTACCAATGAACACGGCGATGCCTACATACAGGTGGCCCGTGGCCAGGAAGGTTCTTCTTGCAAAAGGGCGTCAGAGGTGAGCAAGTGCCATGGAGAGAAGGAAATCAGATCACGAACTGCTAACAAGCTGCAACCACATACGTGTGTAATCTCGATCAGAAGGACGCAACTTTCTTAAATCTTCCGACATGAGCGTGCATGGTTCTTAGGTATCCAGCGCATGACCAAGAGTCAGGCACCTTGCCGACTAGCCACTCCACGAAAATTTAGTCGTACCGAACACCATGTCCTAATATAAAGTGATCTCTTTCAACCCGGTGGTAAGCCGGTGGTACCCAGAGAAAACGTTGCCCGAAGGAAGGGACTAAACCCATATGTTAAAGTAGTAGCCAAGTAGTACCGAAGGAGTATCTCCGAGTTAAGGAGTACCGAAGGGAAAAAATAAAAACCAACTGAAAGAAAGAGATCGCAATAGTCTAAGATATAGTCAGTGAACAATAACTCAGATCTGATGTCAGATCGGAAAAAATGCAAAAAGACAACACAAACGTAAAAGATCGAACTCAAATTTAGATGTTTCTTCGTGGAAACAAAAATGTAATCTCAGTTTGCCGGAATTCCTTCGAGGACAGTTTGGCTGGTTTGGAAAATTATTGCCGAAGCTGCAGGATCAATTGTACGCCATGCGAAGCCTCTTTCATGCATGTAAATTTAGTTTTTGTTAAATATCAACTTTCTGATATGAAAGAAACAGGGCAAATTTTTCTTGCATCTGACCCCAAGATATAACACTGAACACAAAATGATGACCATCTATACTTTGAAAAGATGTACAGTTCTTCTGTAAAACAAACAAGGCACATTAAACACAATACATAACACTACAAAATTTAAAACTTCACTGCATATTCGGTCATCGTACCAGTTTTTTGACGGGAGCTCTCCTGGACACCACCTCCGCCTCCCATAGATCGGTTTCCCCCTCCTCCGGCCGGCCTTGCCGGTGTTGGGAGGGGTGGGGAACCCGATCTATGGGTGGAGTTCTTAATAAATTAGTGTTTTTTTTGCGAAACACAATACAACGCATACGCTCACATACACGTGCACACACTCACCCCTATGAACGTACGCATGCAAACCCTACCTCTATGAGCACCTCCGAAAGACTGAGCCGGCGGTTGGGTCTTGAGATTGACGAAGTCACCACAGGCGCCTCGCTGTCGACGGGAACGTCGCCTCCCACTGAAGAATATTCCGCCTAAATGAGAAACACCAGTGTCAAACCTGGGGTTTTGAAAGGACAAGGATGTCGCCTAGAGGGGAGGGGGGGGGGTGAATAGGCGATTAAAACTTTTCTGGTTTAGGCTTGCTAATTGCGGAATAAAACTAGATGTTTAAATTAACAGGCCAACAACCTAAATAAACTAGGCTCACCTATGTGCACCAACAACTTATGCTAAGCAAGACAAGCAACAAGGTGATAGCAATATAGAATACTTCAAGCACGAAGGCTATCACAATGTTAAGAGCATAAGTAAAGAGCTCGGGTATAGAAATAACCGAGGCACGCGGAGACGAGGATGTATTCCCGAGTTACTCCTTTTTAGGGGAGTACGTCTCGTTGGAGAGGTGTGAACCAACACAATGGTTCAACAACCACAAAGGTTTCACCTTCTTCTCCGATGAACCGCACCACAAAGGTTTGGTTCACCTTCCACTATCGGAATCCTTCGAGGCGGAAATCCGGAGCCTTTCAACAACGATCCGGGGCACAACCCACAACGGGATTGGGGGCTCCCGAACAGCTACAAGTGACAACACAAGGGTCTCAACCACCACACGGGCATCTAGAGTCCAAAGACCCAAGAGTAACAAGTTCACAAGCTTTCAACTTCCACGAATCCTCGTGGAGAGCACACCGATGCACCAAATGCAAAAGGCAAGAGCACAAGTGCTCAAATCCTTCACTCTCAAATCTCACCACAAGCAACTAATGCTTATGGGGGGAGAAGAGAGGAAGAACAAAGTAGGAGAAACACCAAGAACTCCAAGATCAAGATCTACTAGGTTCCCCTCACTTAGAGGAGAGATGGATTGGTGGAAATGTAGATCTAGATCTCCTCTATCAAATCCCTCAAAGATATGCAAGAATCATGGGAGGAATTGGGAGAGGGGCAAGCTTTCCAAGGTCAACAATGGAGGATAGAGAGGGGAAAACGTGCTTGGAAAAGCTGAGTGGCTGAAGGAAGGTGGAGGGGTACCCCTCCCAGAAAAAGAGCCATTGCAGTCCACTTAGTCGGAGTTTCCGGTCTGGGCCGGAAACTCCGGACGGACTCCGGGGTCACTCCGGACCCTGATACCGCGACAGCCGCCGCGATGCTCTCTTCGCAGCAAATCCAGATGGGTCGGAAACTCCGGACCCAGAGGGCGGAAACTCTGGCCGGTCCGAAAACTCCGGACCTACTCCGGCCTCGATGCAGCGACTGCCGCCGTGAGGCTTCAAACCTCGGCTGGCCGGAGACTCTGGACCCTGAGCCCCCAGAGACCGGAGACTCCGGACTGAAAAACAGCAGCAATATGGGACTCCGTTTGCTAAGGGTCACAAATATAGAGGAGATATCACACATGGGAGGTGTGGACCTTATCTCGAGGAGGACCGGTAATATTTCCAACACCGAGAACGCAACAAGTTTTCCATCCGGACTCTGTTTTCAATGATCTTGGGCTTGCTCCGAAGATAATCACAAGCACTACAAGATCATGCATATACACATCATAGTCCATCATGTGAGGAGGATAACACAAGAGGAGAGTTTGACCTCTCTACAAGAGACGAACCAGTAAAACCTCCAACATAAAAAACACCACAATATATCCAAATGAAATCCGTTTTTGATAAATTAGAGCTTGGTATGGAGATGAACACAAGCTCTGAATTCTCACATGGATAAAAGCCAAATAATAACCAAGAAAGATGATATGTCAAATATGCAAAGGTTTGAGCTCTCCACAAAGATGCGATCAAGTTACTCACTTGAGAGCCCCTCTTGATAGTACGCCGTCTATCCTATAACCCGGTCTCCCACTACCACGAGACCGGTAAAATAGAAAACCTATCAAGATCATACCTTTGCCTTGCGCATTCCACTTGAGCTCGATGATGACGATCTTGACTCTCTCAAGTTGGAACACCTTTCTTGATTGTGCTTGCTAGCATATGCTTGATGAAGACTTCTCCAAATACTCCCCCATACACCATTATGGGAGAGCCTTGCTAAACTCCGTCTTCATGAATCCACTTGCACTTCATCTTCTTATCTTGATATAGATGATGGCTTGGAGATAAACATGAAGTTCACTCAATCTTCTTTTCCAAGCCATACTTGCAATAAGCTCAACTCTTCACATGACCGTTCTTCATATAAACCCTTGGATGGAACCTTGGTCATCATGAAATCTTCTAGAGTCCAACACATGAACTCCAATCTTTTCCTATGGACAAGATCTACAAGTATATCTCAATGCAAACATTAGTCCATAGGGATTGTCATTAATTACCAAAACCACGCATGGGGCAACACATGCCCTTTCAGGTTTGAACTCTGGTGGGCTGGGGGTACAACCACCCACCTAACCATCTTGCCACAGGCAAGTTCTCAGTGTTTTCAATAGATTGGATTAATCTTTTGGTAGCTGTTTTATCAATGGAGTCGGCATCATCTACAATAAGTAATCTTCGGTCCTTCCTTCGACGACGAGATCTTCTTCCCGACCTCAATGGTGGTGCTGTAAGATTAAATTTGTCCTTCAGATCTTGCTTCGCCAGATAGATTTTAGATTTTTCTTATGGTTGTCGCAAGGATTGTCCTCACAATATTTGTCTCGGCTGCTACGTACTCGACAATGGTGATTCGTAATCTCGGCTCCCAGCGACGTTGACTAGGCTGTTCGGTTGTTATTCCCTGTAATACCGGTGTTGGTACTCTTGCCGATGTTGGTTGATTACCTTAATGGATGCGTGCATGCACGTAGCCTTGACATTGCGGCTCAAAATTACAATTATGGCAGAACCCTCGTTGATATTCACAGATCTGTGGTTTGACATATGTGTCGTTCTACGACTGCCTTCAGGAAAGTACGAGATTGTGTCATGGAAGTAGAAAGAGTTTGAAAATCTCGTTTCTTTTAGACTTTATTTTATAATCGTTATAGTCAGCTCATGTATCTCCATGTACTATACTCCACTTAAAAAAAAAGTATATGGTATTGATTGTCAAAAAAACTTTAAAACTTCACTTTGGGCTTCATATAGCTAGGCCTAGAAGAGCCCAGGTTTGTGTGGTTTAGTTATTTCAGCATGGACTGTTGGGCTGGGTCTAACTAGGAGTGTTGTGGGCCTTTGATTACTAGGCCACATGCGTTTTACTTTTACCGATACAACGGTACCTAAAACGGATGTTCTTTCTGTACCATTGTACCAAGGAGCCAAATTGCAGAACGCTCCAACAGAGCACTGTTTTTCTTCAATGGCTTTTGCTATAGAAATTTCCACACGATAATGACAAATGTTTTTACACCCCTAAACGAAACCTTGAATGAAGAATCAAAGAATCAACAACGCAAATAAGTAAACCAGGTGTAGTAGGCCGGAAACGAGAGCGCCTTTTTGGCTCCCGGGAGCATATGCTCCCGGTATTTTCAAAAAAAATTCAAAATTTGAAAACTTATCAAAAATATCTGGAAAAAATCATGCACGTACATGACCATGGTCCGCACCACCGTGTATTTTTTCGCGTCGAAATGACATCGTATGCGCTCTATACAAAAATGACAAATTTCTGACGCGTACGATGTCATTTCGGCGCGAAAAAAACACGGTGGTCCGTACCATGGTCAGGTACGTGCATGATTTTTTTCAGATTTTTTTGATAAGTTTTCAAATTTTGATTCTTTTTTGAAAATACCGGGAGCATATGCTCCCGGGTGCCGATGCGAATTTCCAGCCGGAAACAAACAAGTCTCAATTGCTCATATGCTCTCTGATTCACTGAACCGGAGCTTAAATTCTTCCAAATGCACGCACAACATGTGAAAACCGCGCAAAATCTGACAAGAAAATGACACCACAAACTGGGAACTAAAATGAAACCCCTCTTGCTCCCTCTTCCTCCCGGAAGGCGAAATTGCAGCAAGAGGGCGATTTTTTCGCTCTTTCGCCGGGCAGAAGAAGTGCAGGGGACAGAGGCCTGATATGCAGGCCGTAACAAGTAAAACTGGTAAAGTTCTTCTCAGCCATCTTTGAGTGGGCATTCACTGCAAGAATGGTCAGTCTTCTCTACTGCACCGCTGCCATTGAGGACGACGAGGGGTCGGACCAAGCCAGCGGGGGTGATGGAGGCTGCTTGCGGGCGTGCGCTGCCTCCAGCTCAGAGGTGAGCATGTCGAACATGACCTGCACGTCCTGGTATCCACAGGTCTGCACGTCCTCGTGGAGCTTCAGTATGCCACCGTTTCCTGCATTACAATATGCAGGTTCAGTTTCAGATAAGCTTTTTTTACGCTTTTTCGTTATTTTAGACGGTTTCAGATGTGTTCTTGTAAACAATCATCCGGTAGTAGAAGGCATAAACGTAACAGAATAAAACTAATCCGTACTTAACATTGCAACTGAAAATATTGTACCAGTAATCCAGTATACACTATAAAATTATTTAGGAGGAAAAAACTTGACACATTGCTTTCAAGGATCATAGCAACCGGAGCTTCTGCACCATTCCAAACTGATGAAAAGGCACCACAAGTTACTCCAATCCACCCAAATGGATGGCCAGAGACAAAAAGAAGGCCTCTGCCGTAAGAGATGCAAATGATCAATGATGTCCATGCAATATTATTGGTCTACTGGTCCTATAAATATGCAATATTATTTACATGGAGTCCATTGGGCGCGTTTAACCTATTACGGTCCATTTCGGAACATAGGAAACGTATATGCTTCATGTAATTTTCCTTGCAAAATTACCCTGCTCGGATCAAAGCCCATGGTGTCAAACAGAGTCTCCACCAATCATGTGCAAAAATAAATTGTTTCTTATGAAAATGTGATTTTTTTTGAAACTCCAGTCTTCCAAATGGAAACAAAAAGAGAATATTAAGTAGGTTTTAGTAGATGCGAAAGAAACGGATATTCACAACGGGTGCACCCACTACCCAAAAAACAATTTTCAAAATGTCAAAAAAATCAAAATAAAAATTTCGCACATAGTTCAATACATTTCATGTTAGCACAAAAAGTTACGCGAAGAAAAAATATTTTTTGCAACCTGTGCAAAAAAGACAAATCCGGACGCACCGAAATGTCTTTATACGCATCAGTTTTTTGTCTTTTTTGTACAGGTCACAAAAAATGTTTTTTCACCATGTCATTTTTTGTGCTAACACATCATGTTGTAATGTACATCCGGATTTTTTTCTGGAATTTTTTGACATTTGAAAAAAAAACTAAAAAAAATTACATAATGGGTGTATCTAGACCCTAGAGCCAAATCGCAGAAAGAAAGCGGTACTCCTGCCATGCGTACCTCATGACACCACGCGGTATTGAAATCGAGATCGTGTCGTAGTAAATGGTAGTACTACTGCCGCTCCTACGGAACGAGATCCAGGGGAGTGAATTTACTGCACTTAATTCCATAGCTACTGTATCTAGTACTCGTACAAGCATCATCCTCATCCCCTGTTCTGTAGTCTACTCCATACATTAAGGGATTTGTTTATTTTTCTTTTCTCTCTGATAAGAGAAGACCTGGCCTTTCCTACCTCTACATCACACCACGTTCACATCATAAAGGAAAGGAAAATGTAGAATGACATGCAAATTATTATTATGTTATGCTATCTGGTGGCAGATCTGGATGTTTTTATTGATCAGTACTTTGTGCCCACAGGTTTAACTAAATTTTAATTTCTGTGTAATGTTTTGCTTAGAAGTATCTCGTCTGCTTTCTTTGTATCGTTTTAGATGAACATGGAAGACCCCTTAAACAAAAACAGTAGTATTACTCTTTTAAAGAGAATACAGTATTCCTAATAATAGAAAAAGGAAAACAAAGAACAGAGAAACAAATCTCCTCTCCTTTTTGTTTTTTCCGAACACATTAAAATTTCTAGTGAAACATGCATCCAGACTTCCCACAAGACAGGACCAATGACACAGGTTTCATATATGTTCAATCTTTCAAGAAGAGAGAACAAAGCAAACAGGAAATCTTAACCATCTAGCGCTTCCACGGAAGGACTCCAATCCATACTGCCTAAACGAAAATAGAGAAACCAACCGGATCGGAGATCACTGTCTGTGTCTCGAGTTGCCGACACATGCGCATCGACCGAGTCAGTCAGCAAAGATGGCGATTCATCAGTTAGAGAGGCGCGGGGAGGAAGGAGAGAGGCTTACCGGGCTTGCTGCCGCGGATGAGGCGGCCGGAGAGGGCGGCCCACGCACGGCGCGCCCGGAACACGACCTTCTTCCGCCACAGCGCCATCCGCCGACAGTGAAGTGTTCAGTTCTTGCAGCGGCAGCTCCGTCGTCGTCGTGGGTGTGGGTGTGGCTGGCAGGCTGCTGCGGCGGCCGTTCTCTGCTCTGTGCGAGTGACGCCGCCCGGGGCGGCTTGGAGTGGCTTTTATCCCCTTGTGTTCGGGCTTGGAGCGTTGGCTCCGTCGCTCTCTCTCTCTTTTTTTTTTTCCTCCCTGCTGCTGCTTTTGCGTGTTTAGCTACGGCCACGCCGCGTTTTCGGGCACACGCTGTTGGCGCTTGCGTGGAAGATCCGATTTGGGTGACAAATAGGAGTAATTTCTTTGATCTTGTAGAGCATAAATGTTTAGATGGAAAGAAATCATCTTATGCAATTGTCAGATATATCTCACGATCACAATTTTAACCTTTCTACTCTAATAACTTAGCAAGAAATTATGGCGTGAAAACTCAAGGAAAGTATCGACATCCCATCATTATAATGCTCTAAACTTAGCATACATTTCCTGCTATAGCAGATTGGGGTGAATTTATCAGATTCCGGTGACCAATAGTAACAATTAGTAGCAGTATATCAGTATCGATTTCGAAGATAAAAGGTTAGTACGTATTAAATTAGTACTACAAACAATGCGTGATCACCATGCAGATAATCCTCGTGTAAAATATTACCGTCAGAAAACTGCCTCTACGAAATCTCGTCAGCAGTACCGGTCGACCTGACGCCAAGGATATTTTGACACGTCACCGCGCCCTCACGTGCTCTGCTTCCATCAGACCGTTCCGCGGGGCCCACCTGGGACGGCCACCATTCAATGGGTGCGTGCGTAACCTCCGGCTCGTGAGACGGCACGTGGCGAGACGCTACAGAAGAGCCGGCGAGATATTTTTAGGAGATGATGATGACGATGGTGAAGTACAATTATCGCCCGGATTTGGTCGCCGATACCACATATTTCCGTTACTACGTCTCTATCCGTCTCCACAGATTATACTCCGTTTTTATTTGATTTTGATGCCACGTACGGTATAATGGTTAATGAACATTGACTAACTACAGAAAAAAGGGTAGGTATACCTGCAATGCACATGTTGAGAGCATCTTCACCGGCGCGTCCAATAAAACGTCCGGTAAAGTTGCCGGACAAGCGTTATTGGGCGCGCCGACAACCGTTGTTGCTTATTGGGAGCACCGCGCTCCACCGGGATCTCCCAATGCAAAAGTTTGAAATAAAGTCTGGAATAAAATTGTATTACAAAGTTGAACACATAAAATTGTGCGAAAATATAATTAAAATAATTGTCCAATTATTCTAAATCAATAGGATGATCGGCATGTTGTCCTTTGAGTGCCCACAGATGCGCAACTAAATCATTTTAAAGATCATGATCAACCTGGGCAAGAGGACCCCGATGATAGTACGGTTGGTCATCTTGTGGAGGATCGGCACGTTCAATCTCGATAATCATGTTGTGCAAGATCACACAAGTCATCATCACCTCCCACATCTGCTCTTTGGACCAAGTTAGAGCAGGATACCTGACAATAACAAAACGAGATTGGAGCACACCGAAAGTCCGCTCGACATCCTTCCTGACACCCACCTGTTCTGTTGCAAAATGAGACTGGCTCAGACCTAGATGGTTGGAGATGGTCTTGATAAATGTAGACCATCTTGGATAGATGTCATCTGCTAGATAGTACCCCTTGTCATACCCATGGCCATTGATTTCGTAGTTGCATGGTGGAGCTTCGCCTTCAGATAGTCGGTTAAAACCGTTGAGCATTGCAGAACGTTGATGTCATTGTGAGTTCCAGCCATACCAAACAAAGCATGCCAGATCCACAAATCATAATGAGCAACAACTTCTAGTACGACACTGCACTCTCCAATATAACCCTTGTAAATTCCTTGCCAGGCGAATGGACAATCTTCCATGCCCAATGCATGCAGTCGATCTTCCAAGCATTTCAGGAAATCCTCTAGCTATGTTTTGGGCCATGAGCCTAGCAGTGTCAGCTTCATTTGGTTGTCTCAAATATTTTGGCCCAAACACTGCAACCACCGCCCTGCATATACATGGTCTTGATACATGTGGACTCAGCCATGCGGAGGTAGTCATCCACTGCATCTGCGTGAGCTCCATATGCAAGAACTCTCAAGGCGGCCGTGCACTTCTGAATTGAAGAGAAACCGACCAGCCCGGTGCAGTCTCTCTTTAGCTTGAAGTAGTCATCATACTCCCGCATTCCCGTCACAATAACCATGAAGAGGAAGTAGTCTTGCCACCGCCGAAATTCCTTCTCCCCGTGTGTGGGATCGTCGGCGAAGTAGTCTTGCCACAACGTCATATGACCTACCATTCGTTGGCGATCTTTGTTCTTCCTCCTCCCCGGCTTCGAACCTCCAATCCGAGGAGTGACATTGATCAGCCCTAGCAAACTTTGCAGGCAAGTGAGGACCGCCAAGTGCTCATCAAGCATGGCGTTTGCGGCGGCATGGGCGGTGAGCAATGCGCCGGCCATCTTGAGCTCGTCGTCGCTATCCATCTACAGTCAATTGGCTAGGTTAAGCTAAAAACGAACGAACTTAGCAAAAAAATGAGTTGCGCACTGCGACGAACACCTTGCGGGCGAGGTGGTCCTACGAGGTGGCGGCGGTGTATCCTCGGTGTTGCGCCGGACTCCAACTGCGGCGGAGGAGAAGATACGCCGGATAGTACGGCGGGGAAGATAGTAGGCAGTGCCTCGAGGCGGCCTCGAGCAGGCGGAGGGGGGTGGCGACGCCGGCGATTCAGTAGGCAGGAGAGGGGTTCAGGGCGCAAGGGACGCTGGGGAAGAAAAAAATGGTCCGTGTGGCTGACGCGTCGGCCCCGCCCGTCAGGACTTGACGAGGCACGCGTTGCCGCAGTTGCCGGCATGTCCGGTTGCATCCCTAGAACCTGGACGCGAAGCGGGGTTGCCGGACGCTCTATTGGGACGTGCCGGCAACTTTTGGTCTATTGGGCGCGCCGCTAGGGGCCGATTTCGTGCCGGCGCGCCCAATAGCCCTATTGGGAGCGCAGTTGGGCGCGCCGGTGGAGATGCTCTGACAGGCGTCAATTACGTAGACATAAGATTGCAACCAAAGCTGGTAAAATCATTTCCATCGGGCGCTCAAATACTTCACCGGCGAGTATCCATCGTCGGAGAAGAACGTCGCCGCCAAATGGATGCGGTCCTGATCAGTGCCGGCCGCAACGTCCACGACATCATCAACACCGCCCGGGCTGAAACCTCCCATCGTGCCACTATGGAGACCGGCATCATCAACATTGATTGCGACTCCGACGAGGCCACGTATAGTAGATTTAGAGTAGTTCAAATTTATATTCAAATTTTGTTTGAATCCTCCTACTACATTTAATATGAACGAAACTTGGTTACGGTTGGCACTACTACTAAATTTAGGCCAATTTTTTCTCAAATTTGTAGAATCTATTCAAAATTCTAAATAGAATGAAATTCGGTGGTTATGTTTGAATTGTTTGAACTCTTCAGATTTAGGTTACGTCTATACAGTATGTCTCGGCAATGTCGAACACGGCTTTTGGCTTTTGATTATACTTTTTATTTGATTTTGATTCCACGTGCAGTATAATGTTCATTTATAAATGTAGGAAGAAACCGTCCAAACTCTCACTTATAATACACGTGTCTCCTCCGCCGATGTTGTTCGCGCACGCACGCCCTTGTATCGCCTGGCGGCCCTATCCTCCAAGAATCCTCGAGTCGGTACGCCATATCCTTCCTTTCTGAGGTGGAAGGGTGCAGCTTGCCGGATAGCCGGCCGGCTCCTGGTGGGTGTCTTCTTTCATCCTACGGCGGCTCCTGTACCGACCCCCTCGGAACAAGCAGGGCATGAGCGATCCGAAAACCTAGAGAGTTTCCGGAATGTCGGGTAGTATATGTAACAAACTTTTAGACGAACTAAGAGGATCTCCACTCGCGGCGCCCAAAAAATGCTAGGTAGCCGCGTTGGACAGACGCTATTGGGGTCGTCGGGACACGCTGTGGGCTATTGGGGGCGCCACTCTCCACTCGCGCCCCTAATAGCTTTAAAAAAAATAAGATTCAAACACGAAAATAGATAGATTTCATTCAAATTTCGTTAAAACTAAACATAATTCATTCGCATTAAACATAATTTGTTCAAACTAAACTAAACCTAAGTAGGGCGGCACGCTGGGCACCTGCAGTGCGGGCAAGAGCCTGCCCGTGCAGGTATAGGTGCCCGACGGCAGTCGGCGCAACTGCAGTCGAGGAAGAGACCACCGCCGACGGACGACAGTCTAGGTGCCGCTCGTGCACGGACCGGCAGAGCCAAGGACGCCTCGATGGCGTACTGCATGCCCTCTCACTAGGGTTCGGGCCACTCCTCGTATCATCATCCTCCTCCTCCTCCATCGCCCGCGGAGGTTGAGGTGCCGGCAGTGCCACTAGCGCCACGGGCTGCGGCTTCGGCTGCTCTCCTCTTGCGCGCCGAGCCTCCGCCGCCTCATACCGCAGCCTCTCCCTGTCCATGCCCGCCATGAAGTTCTCGTCAGAGGTGTTGGTGAGGAGGCCGTCATCGGTGTCGAACCACTCCGCAGGCGGCAACCCGGTTTTCGAGGTGGCGAAGAAGCTATGGAGCCGGTAGTTGTATTCCATCTCGATCTCCTCATCCCAGTACGGCACTGATGTGGCATGTTTTGGATGTACATGTCGATGTAGTCGCGACGTGAATGGCCGGTGAGGCAAGGCGCCACGAGACATCGACCATGTTCGTCGTCCACCCCTCGGGGAGGCGGTAGTTTGACGGCACCGGCGTGTTGGTGCGGATGTGCTCGTGTGCCTCCGCCTCCGTGAGTAGCTCCGCCGGTGGCGGTCCGCCTCATGGAGAACCCCTCGCGACGAGCCCACCTCGCGGTCGTTGCGCAAGGGGCGCTCAATGCGATGTCTCTCCGGGCGCCCGTTGCGACGCTCCTCCGCCTCACGGCGCACGCTGCGATGCCCCACCGCTTCCCGACGGCGGGCACGTTCCTCCGTCTGCCCAGGGCTGTTGCGCGCCTCGTCGCGGTTGCGTCGGAACATGGTGGCGACGGTGTGGATACGGCGGCGAGGAAGGCACTCTATATAGTGGCAGGGGGAGACGAGTGGGTGGCGTTCCATAACTCCACCATAGCGCAGCATGTCGCTCAAAAAGACGTGCTCATCTGCATTCACGTCGCCGTGGTGGAGACGTGACCTCGCCGTAGAGGCGAAGCGACAGTTCGCTGCGCCCGGCTGGAAAACCGAGACACCGTCCGCCATGAATGAAGTTGACCGGCAACATGGCGCAGCCAAGAGACTCCCAACGGGGGGAGGGAGGGGGTGGGCTGGACGCGGCTGTAACAGCCCAAACCTGTGAACCAAAATTTGAGTACCACATTTTCACTTTTGTGTCCTCATTTGCATCATGGCATGCATGCATCATTTGCATCCATTCTAAACTTGCTAAACCACACATTAACTTGGTTTGGCAACATTGGAAAACTAGAATGCCAAACTTGCTCCAACAATTCTACAAGCAATGGAAGCATTCAAAGTGCAAAATAAAATACCTTGACAACTTATATTTGTCCAGGAAGTTCCTAGAGACCAAAGTAATATTTTGCCCTTGTTTCAAAATTTCTAAAGTATTTGCATTTGGAAGTTTAGCTAGAATGCCTACAACAAACTCGATGAACAAAGGTTGACCACAACATTTTATTTGCCAACCCCAATTTTTGTGGAGTTACTAAATGTTAAGGGGAGTATCCCCAAATTATTTCATAATTTTTGGAGGTGGAGAACTGCCTCAATTAAATCAAATACACCTGCTGCTGTTTTGAAACAGTACTGAGAAGGGCCTGCTTGTGGTGTTTTTAAAACTTACAGGGGGGTTTTTGGAAAAAGGGAAAAACAGCATCTTCTTCTCCCTGGCGCCATGGCCGTGCGTGTCGCGCGCCTGCGCGTCGCCCGCCCAGGGGCCCCTCCTCTCCTCTCCCTGCAAGGAAGAGCTCCAAGAGGCCCCACACGCTCACCTCACCCCGTTCCCCAGCTCACCCCCTGCTCCCTCCCCTCTCTCCTCCTTCCCCAAGGGCTCACCATGGCCGCCATGAGAGCCGAGCTCGGCGCCGTTGACTGAAGCATCCCCAAGCGAAACGAAGACCACCACGACGTTCGCCTCGACCTCCTCTCCATCTCCGCCGAGGGAATCGAAGGGAGACGCCCGAAATCGCCGTCGCCGCCAAGTTCTTCTCCGACTACCGCCGTCGCTCCGCCGTGCGTTTCCCGCCGCCTCCGTCCACCCCGAGCCTTGCTGAGCCCGCAGGCCTCGCCGTAGGCCTCTCCTCTGCCTCCCCGTCGACTCGTGCAAGCTGGGAAGGCCGGGAGCCGCCGGATTGCGCCGCCGTCATCATCGCCGGCCGCCGCCCCTTTCCGCACGTCGCCGTCGCCCCGGTCCATCCCCGACCTTGCCGTCTCCTTCAACGTCCTCAGGGTGAGCCAGCGCCCCTCCCCGTGCCCTTCGCGGCCTTGCACGCGTTCCGTAGCCGGGAAATCGAAGTAGCTCGCCGCCGTGACGTACGTCGGATATTCCGATTTCGGTACGATCGGAATATCCGAAACCTTCCAGTACCGCTTCGCTCTCTGTCCTTAGCCGTTTTCTCAGATCACCATATCGATCGGATATTCCGGTTCAAGAAAATTCGGATATTCCGAGTTAAGTCAGTACGAGTTTTGTTGAGTCCTTAGCCAAATTTTTGAGTGTACAGTGAATTCGGATATTCCGATTCCAATTTAATTCGGAAATTCCGAAATTAGTCCAGTACCTTAGATTTTGCTACTTTTTCGATTACTTGTCTTCCTATTCTGATAAGTAATTCTAGTATGGTTTAATTCAACTTATTAAAGACAAATAATTACAAGAGGAGATAAATTATTTAAAAGAACTTATTTAATTCAGGAAATTATAAAATTAATAACTATTTATCGGTGCACCCGAAAAAGGTGTTCGATACCCTAAAATGTCCGGACAGTCGTAAACAAACCTTTTAAAATGTTGTCATGCATTTTTGCTCACCGTAACCGTAATGCACCTCCGGACACTAGGAGTTTCATTAAGCTAATATGGGGTGTTATTCGTATCCGGTTGCCGTAAATTATTCCCGCACCCCATCTACATTGCTAGATAGCTTATAATGAGTTCGGTGCATTAAAATATCATATCATCATTCTCTTGTATGCATTGCACAATTGCCATGTGTTGATTGTTGCTTCTGTTTTCCGGTGTTGTTTGCTCTCCGGTAGATCACGAGTCCGGAGTTGAGCCTCTTTACTCCGACGAGCAGTTTGACTACTCCGCCCAACAAGGCAAGCGTAATCCCCCCTCTGAGCATATCTTGTCCTATTTTCCGCAAATATTTTCTCCACTATAATATTGCATGCGGTTCCAAATGTCAATTTTATTGGATTAGAGTATCCTATAGTTGGATTAAGTTTCCGATGCCAATACCTGTTTTCCCTCCTATTATCCATAGGTTTGTATTGTTGGCCGGAGATACTTACTATGCTATGTTGATGCTTAGCCATGCTTAGTTAATTGCATAGCTATACGATGGATGATTCATGTGGGAAACAGGTGATGATATGAGAATGATGGTGGAGACTTGTGGTGACGGATAATAAAATGCTTAAAGGTGGGGATGAGAGGCCACATGGGATGTGGTGGGTTGTCTCGTTCTCGCCGCCTAAGTGCGAGTTCTCGCCTACGAGCCAAGTTGAGCGTGCAACCATGCGTGGGCATATGGAACCTCGTCGACCGACTAACTTGTGGCGGACTAGCCGAGGGTCCTCTAGTTTGGCTTTCCATTTGCGCGTGCGTTGAGGATGGTGTCCAAGACTGAGATGAGGATGGTTGTGTCAGGAAAATAAGTGGCCGCGGGACAGGGTGCGAGAAGGTACCTCTTGTCCTACCGCCACTGATGATCCTGGGTTAGTCTTAAGCGAGGTAAAGGTCGTAGCCGCTCCCACCCAGCCGGCTTTCCCCGGAAGAGAGGTAAGAGCTAGGCAATGGGCCGGACGGTACGCATGGATAAGAAGCTGGGAGGTCCCTCGGGAACCTGGCGACTTTCACATTGTACACCCCTGCAGGGATAAATCTTTTCGAAAAGCCGTGTCCGCGGTTATGGACGACTTGGTGACGGATTCAGAGATCATAGAATAATTTTAACGGAATGATTAAAAACTGGGTACTTGAGGTGCCATTCAAGACTTTAAGGTTGACTTCCTCGAGGGTGATTCGGGGAGGTGCCTTTGATGAACAGGTACAATGGTTGATGATGGTTGATGATGAAAGATGATCAAAGTAAAGAGTTACTTCTTACCTCTTTTTGAAAAATCTCTGAATAGTCGATGCCGTTGAGTTATGTTTTCCATAAATAAAATCAGCTTTATGCAAAACAGCCATAAAACCTTGAAGGCCAATCATCGAGCATATATTAGCTCTTAATCTTGCGAGTTCGTCGAACTCAACGTCGTTTGCTTATTTTCAGGAGAGGACTTCACCGACCTCGAAGGTGGGTTCTTTGTGGACGTCGACGAGTAGTCTGGGGTTCCCAGGTGGCAGCTTGGGACATCCCGGAATAGCTGGCGCTGTGATGTTTATCTGTAGGCCTCTTCGGCCCTATGTTGGATCTTGTTGTTTAGAACAACCTATTTTCGCTTCCGCTTGATGTAATGTTGGGTCAGTGACCTCTGGTTGTCATTTGCTATCTTTCTCTATTATAAGAGTTGAACTATATGATTTGTGTCGTAGAGTCTGTGAAGTGCCAGTTGTTCCACAAGTCTTGATCTTACTATTATGCCTTGAGGGTTGCGCCCGTGTTAAGGCATCAATCGGGGTGTTGTGTTGTTGGGAGCGGTGTGCCCAGCAACGTCTGCCAAAGGTTTTGGCCGGGGATTGGTAAACCCATAACCTCCGCTTGTATCGCTTAACCGGTGACACGCAGCATCACTGTATACTAGTCGGGTCGGGGCGCCACAGCGGCGGACGTAATACTGGGCCTCGCCGGATGAAAACTGGCTATCGGCGCCGTGAGTGGGTAAGAAATTTCGTTCGACGCACTCAATACGGCTATTGGAAGATCTATTGGCGCGACGAGTGAAGATGCTCTAACAAGGCGAGCGCACCCAAGCTGTCTCTTATGACGCATTTGTCGATCACAGGTCCAAATACGATAATTTTAGAGTTCGTCTGACATTGGAGTGTCAGACATAGTATAAAAGATCTTGCGAGGGGAACTCCTGATGCAGTATCAGGTCATTTTTTGAAAAGCAAAAATATGACCTGATCTAACCGTGTTAAGCTACGAACCGAATGGTACGGTTGATATCTACAGTGGACGAACTAAACCGGAAAGCCCGATAGGCCTGAAAACTAATCAGATCATCACTAACACTGACACCAGTCTGCGGGAAACAGGGCATAAATGAATCAGTGGAGTGAGAATGGGACTCTGAATTCCGACGAGGGCCCCGGAGCCGCCGTCATTGACCGCCGACGGGGCTGTCCCTGCCTCACACGTGCCACCCGATGCGGCGTGGTGAGGCGAGTAGGCCGGTTTACCTAGCGCCTACCCTATGCGGCTATGCGTAAAATAAGCGACCACGAGCTGCCGACCAGCAAAGAGACGGCAGTTTATCTCCTGCACAGCGTAGTGGTCTTCATTTCGTTTGTTTGTTTAAACTCTCGCCTCGAGAGACGCGCCATGACCGGTCAGATTGCGTTCCGGTACTTGCAGTTGGAGTTTCGCGGGAAAGCAAGGTCCACCCGAGCCTCGTGACTCGTAAACCGTGAGAATTCGGCGCGCGCGTTACGTGCGCATGCGGCTGCCGGTAACCAGCGCCGCCGCCGCCGCGCGCTTTCAGTTCCGGCCGGCGGACAGACGAGACGATGGATGGCGTCGACCGCCGCTTTCGGCGGTTCTTGCTCGTCACGCTCCGGGTCTTGCGTACCATGTTCGACGCATCAGAGCGTCTTCGGCCATCCATGCGTTCGCGCTGCCGGCACATGCAAATGATTTACGTTGTTATTCTTCGGTCCGAAGTGAAGCTAATTATTGGTTCGAAACCAATTCCAGCAGTATACGTACTACTCGATGGATGTATACGGTGACACGTACTGAGACATTGTTCAGTGTTACACCCTCTGTAATTAACGTTGTGGACTTGCGGTATTGTTTGATCGATGCCTCTGCTACTGTCGACTAACATAATTAGTCAGTTAGCTGTCCGCGAGAATTTGGGCAAACTAGCTGGTAGCACAAAAACTGTACAAAACATATATCAAAGTTAGAATTTGGGTCGACCCGCGATACCCATTGGGCCAACGAGGCCAGAGACTTTTCTAAAATTGGTCGACCCGTGGCCCCACAATTTGGCCTTGAGGCCACAGGGCCAGGGTCAAGGGCCAGGTCCGGGTCGACCCATTCCCATCCTGATGCAAATCTCAGCAGTTTCAAGCAGACTGCACACCCGTCAGCAGTCAACTGCTCAAGATTTTTTTTTTTGAACAGGAACTGCTCAAGATTTAAAACGTCGAATAGGAACGAATTACGCAAACAATATTTGGAAGTTTTCTCATAATACTTAAGGGGTGCGTTTGGCAGCCAATACTTTAAATGTTTTTTCTCATAATACTTCGGCTTCTAAAAAGTGTATGACTCCGATAAATATTGCAATTTATAAACAAAGTATTTTGAAATTGTGTTTTTTAAGTATTAGAGAAAGAGTTCCAACTCCCTTTTTTCTTAAGTAAAAAAGAACAAAAAAGTGTATTTGTTGGCCGCACGTAGAGCATCTCCAACCGGACCCCCACTTTCCCTGTATATGCCTAAACGGACAGTCTGGACAAAACCCAAACAAAAAGATCCTATTCAACCGTACCCCCATACCATGCCAAATGTTCGGACTATCTGGCACCATCATATGCGGTCCATATGTGGAGCAGTTTGGAGTTGCCTAGACGCATCCGAACGCATTTGTCACGCTGGGTCGGCTTAGGATGCCCAGTTTGACCCCCACACATACCCCACCCAGTGCCCACCCTAGACAAAACCCTAGTCCGTGTCTCTGACCCTTCCACTCCATTCCACTCCAATCCCCACCCCTCTCCGTCCTCTTCGCTCCATCATGGCCAGCTTCGCGGCAGATCAGGGTTTGAAGCCGGCGAATATTGGGATGGGCTTGCGGTGGAGGTATCTAGCTAGCTTGCCCCACGCCGTACGACGAGGAGCTCGCCCTCCATGTCACCCTCTGCCGCTCGTTGGAGGACAAGAGCTTCGTGCTAGTGGATTGCCATGGTGAATGCAGCCACTGGTCGAGGCGCTCCGCGCAGTCCTCGAACACGGTGTGCAGACTCGCCACTGGTCCAACGGTCGTGGCCAACATCGGTCATCTTTGGCGTCGGATGTGCCGACCAACTGTTAGATCAAATTTTGCACCCAAATGTTTTTTGTCCCATATAAACTATCGGATCAATTTTAGGATGGTAATTTAACTGTGACTCGTGTTGATCAATGTCGGACCTAAAGTCAACGACAAGACACAATTTCTACTCAATCCATGAAAACGAGTTGTTGTGCCACAAGTATGGAACCTATTGGTGGAACAAAGGGCTCAAATTTTTGGACAAAATTCCACCAATTTTATCATGAACACAAGAACTATGTGCACGCACATCGAGTCCAAACTGCGCACAATGAGACTCCACCATAGATGGGTGGTAATCCAACACTCTGCAAACATGTTTGGTGATTGCTATGCACAAGTGCAAAATCTAAGTTTTGACTGCTTCACTTTTGTTGCATTATGTTTATTGTTGAGTGATTCTTACTTGCTAGATGGAGTTGGCCACTATTTCGTATCATCACCTTGAGAAAAAACCATTCACTTTGGCATATTGTTGGCACATATTAAAGGGATATCCCGCCTGAAAATGACCAGATGATAAAAAAGATTAATGAGTGCAACAAGGGGACGATTGACCCATTCATGTATGAATTATTGAATTGTTAAATTTGCAGTTTGTTTAGTTACCGTTGAATTGTTAAATTTGTGAAAAAATGATTTTATGCTATATAATTTATGTTTATGTATTTGCATGTGGCTACCCTGATGAAAAATATTGGGATGGTAAGGCTCCTATCCACAGAGACGTCAGAACGCATCCACATACTTTTAGGAGTCAAATTACCCAGTCCAGTTTGACATGCTCTTAGGATACCTTGGTTTTGAAATACTTCAGTTCTTTGAAAATGCTGAGCTACTAATGATTCTTCGATTTCTGACGATGGTTGAATTAGAATTCAGAAATAGCCCCAGAAGACACCACACTATACACAAGTATGTGTTTGAGAGTCATGAATCAAAGAATTCTCGGTCTCATAGTTCCACATAGAATCAAATATACTATTGATAATATGTACCAGATGGATGTTTTACAATGTCAGCACTCGGCTGTACATACATATTCCCTTTCCTCAGACCCAAACTCACCTCAAAAGGCAAAAAGAAACAACTCACCAAGGCAACGTTAATACAAAAATGCAAGCCTCACAACAAAACATGTGTGACCATAAAATTCAAAGAAACAGTAGGAGCACACCTATGAATTGAATGAATAAGAAAAAACCTACTACCGAAAAAAAAACACGACTCAAACCAGGAAAAATGGGTGGACTGGTCCAGGCAACATGAAAATTATGTGCTGCCAGGCATGGTGGTTGCATTCTGCACAATGACCCAAGGGCTAGTTATCATCAAGCAGCACTTTGGCTCGAGGGGTTGTAGCGATGAATTTGAGATCGAGCTAAAAAAGATGAAGCGCTATCTTCATTCTGTTCTGCTTCCACTTCGGAAGCTTGCTAAATGCTTCCTTTGCCATTCCAAACTTCTCTTTGAACTCAGCCGAAGACAAATACGTCTGCATTCAGATGAAATTTGCAGACAATTACAATACCACGTTTTGCAAAAGGTAACAAAAAGTACTGAAAAGATCATATGTTAATATTCACCTCACGCCTGGTAACATCAATTTCAGTGACAGGCTCAGCAGCTGTGGTTTTCAGGAGATCGTATGGGTATATCGGGAGCCCCTCGTCGTCTTCAGGCTCATTTTCTTTTACATCTTCCGCTATCGTGAGAGATTCAAGTCTACCAGCCATGGTACCAGTGTCTTCTTTTGCATCCTCCTCATGTTTTGGCTTCTCCGGCTCAGGACCATCTTAAATTGTGCAGGATTTTGCAAAGAAGATAGTAAGCTATAATGATTTATCTTTCCTATATCTAATCGCATTCTTTGCCTCAACGGTTGTACTTGTATTACATACCTTTTACAGATTTTGGAGCTTGAGTAGGACGATTGGAGGAACTGGTGAGAGCTGCAATCGCAGATGACTTGGAAGATGTATCTGACGTATCTGGTGTGACAGATTTCGGGTAAAGTTTTTTAGCTACAGGTGGAGGGGTGGAAAGATTTCTGGTGCTTGCACTTTCAAAGGTAGAAGCCAATGCAGTGAATGCTGGAGATCTTCCTCTAACACGGGCACGGTCAGGGCTAAAGGACATGCTTCTAGAGCGCTGAGGTTCTTGTCCAGTACTTCTTCCTGAATGTGCTGGCGTTCGTCGTTTTGGTTTCTGATAATGCATCCAAATCAGCAGGAGATTTACTCAAAGATGTAGTCACAGATAGGTCAGATAACTATAAAATTACAGTCAGATCAAGGACACGGCTATAACTAGACCAGGCACTAAGACTTCATGGTTGAATGACATAGGCATAGATAAAATATTCACAAGCATGAGAGAAGAAGTGATGGGTGACTCGGTGTTTTAGTTCAAATGCATTTGTTAGGTTCATTATCAAGAGATGCAGCAGTAGAGCATGAGCAGGTTATACATACGGGCATAGATATAGGTACAAATGCATGCGCATCATGCATTGGAGAGCTATTACCAACAATCACCAGAGGAAAAAAGAAATATTTCCTACTAGAGAAAAGTTTATAAAATGTGTATACAATATGCAAAATAGCAGAATATCATAAGATCAATAGAGCTTGGACATCTTACATCCAAAGCTGGAGTGCCTCCACCCTTTACAATGGACAGTTTCCTCTCGTACGAATTGCCATGCATCTACGTTAAGAGAAAAAGTGAGTACGATACATTAAAAATCAAAAGGACCGGAAATCTCGTGTTCAACGTACTGAACACAGATTGCTCATATATATATTCACAAACGAACGGCTCCAAAAAAATGTTCATCCTATAATCTACTTACCAGTGATTTCGTTGAATCCCACTTGAAGAACCTAGTGAAAAAGGGAGGCTCACTTCCTTCCATCACAATAAAAATCGGTGTGTCATGGGAGCGATTTTCCATCAGGAAATCAAGCTCAAGGAATTTCTGGCGCAGTAGTGAGAATGATAGTGAGGGATGAAAAACAGAACGTACGGCTTCTAGACTGCTTCTGCATAGGAAAAAAATAAATCCTTACCTTCCCAACATCCAGAGCTTGCAATCTTACTTTAACGTCTACCTGCTGGCCAACCCAAACAAATATATCTGTGTGACAGTCCAGAATGAAAAGATCTTCTGTCATCAGATCATCTTGAGTGAAGTGGTATATTTCGATTATCTGCTCAAATAGATTACAAACTTGATGTTAAAAGCTAAAACAGATAACACGGTCAGAGCATGACCATACAAATCACAATTTTATTTTCCTACCTTCAGATCACCTTGATGACCCCAGCAGGTAACATAAGCACAGTAGTAGAGCAGAAAGTGGTCAGAAAATGTTTGAAGTGCAAGGTGGACTAAGTAGATTATGTTCTTTTAATGAAATCTACAGTTTATGATTACCTTTGGACAGGATACAAGAGAAGAGATGGGGATCACTTTCATTTCCCCTTCCTATTTTCTGGCTTGAGTATTCAAATTTGCCTCCAAGTAAGCTCCAAAATTGATCCGTTTCTGACCCTTCCTTCTGTGATCTGGATTGCAGATTTGGCTGTATAATGGAGACAGAGAGTGCCAGAAGAAAATTTTATGTCAATAGTAGAATGGTAAGCTAAAAGGTACAACAGTAGCCAGTAGAACAAGTTTCAAATTATGACTTGCAACTCAAAATAAATAAAGAACCATGTTCCTGGCTAGCAGGTTCAAATGTTGTAACATGCATTTTTTGTAGCACTGTAGTAAGCCTTGTATGGACTATTTACTGAAGAGTCAAGACTTCACAGTTACACAAACCATCAATATAAGTTGAACAAGAACTCTAAAACTAGATATGTCTCATCAAGTTAGATTGTTCCATACCTTGATCACGTCTAATTGCCTCTCAACTAACCCTTGATCTAGTGCAGTGGTAAGGTTTCCAGTCCAAGTGAATACAGTGTTTCCATCATGTAGAATGTAAGAATAGGATGAATTCAAAGATGAGGCCACCTAATGAAAGAAATAGAGATCAAGTTAGCTGGCAAGGAACATCATATGCTATGAAATCTCTGTCCTAATGAACATAAATGTGACTGAACTTACAGAGTCAACTTGAATTGCTTGCATATTTTCTGGTCCTGAACCTTGAATTTGGAAAAGCGCAAGTCCATCTTCAGAATAAGTGTCATCATTGATACCATTCTCGGAAATGAATTTCTTGTATCCAGAGCTAAGACCACCCTGCAGTGAAACTAAGAAGGTAAGACTGATGTGTTCAACCCAACGCAATGATTCAAATTAACTTAAGGTCACATGGAAGAAGATAACCTTATACACTTGGAAACTTTGAAATATGACAAAGAACTGAATCGGTTCTCTCCCCTCGTACAGGCGTGCCTGCGAGCGAGTAACCAATGATAAATTAGAGAAAGCACAATGGGCCATGTCTGGTTTCTTAAGCTAACAAATACAAATCAATGTGTTACCTGGGTAGCCTGAAATTTTGCAGACTCAACCATCTTCCTCGCAAGTGTAATTGCGGTTACCCTGTCCTCCTAGACACAAAATGAGACTTTAAAGTTTTTAACATTAATTTAGCATATACTGAACCAAATGAAGCTGTGATCGTGAAGCCAAAACAGAATGAAGAACAAAAAGTTCAGGTGTATAGAAGGAGACTCCGATCTGAAGTGGAAGTTATCCCATCTAGGTGTGATCGTGAAGCTCAAGAAACTCCTACAATACAAGCACAAGGAACCTTCCCAAGTGTAACACAATTAGATGTGCATGGGTCATCTTCTCAAAATGATGGTACACTTCCCTTACTATTGGATGAGTTAGATATTCCTATTGCTCTCAGAAAGCAGCCACGTTCCACTGCAGGGAAATTACCACAAGATTTATCTCAATCTGATATTTCTAACTATCTCTCATATGTGTCTTTGGGTTCCCAATATAAGTCATTTATAGCTGCATTGAATTCCACTCTACCTATACCACGTGATTGACAGGAGGCGAAACACTATGCAGAATGGAGAGCAGCTATGATAGAGGAGATGACAGCACTTGATAAGAACAAGACTTGGGTACTTGCTACTCTAATAAGTGTGAGGATATCCAAAACACCACGGCTTTCTCCAAAGAAGATAAATCATTGCAGTTTCTAGTTTACCAATCAAGAAGAGAAAAACAGAAGTCACTTGAGATCCCTGAAATTCCTAGTTCTTTGTAGTGAAAAGAAACTACAAACTGGAATGTCAAAACTATCGATAGAGACATATGGTCATTGAACGTAACTTTATAGCCAAAGTTGATTAGTATTACCTCTATACTCTTCTTCCCAAACCAAGTTCCGACAAGACATTCATCCTTATCATCTCCAGGATACATATATTGAAAGATATAGCAATCGCCACTGTAAAACTTTGATTGAGCAGAAGATGACAGTAGAGTCTTCTCCTTATCATTTACACGCCAGACCTGATACCAGATACAGAAGGAGATACAAAAGCACCAATCAGTGCACAGACGTGCAGCATACAAAGCACCAAATGCATTAATCCCGTGCATATTTTGGAAGACAAACACCACTATGCATTAATCCCGTGCGTATTTTGGAAGACAGTTCCAATTGTCTTGCTCAGGAGAAAATATCAATGTGGCTGGGCGGGCGTATGGGAGTGTATGTACCTACTCATTTGAAATAATGATTTCTCGCATGTGCAAAGGCCCAAAGGCTTAGAGGCGCATAGATTTATGAGAATTCAAAATTAGGAAGACCAAACACTGAAGCTTTGGAGGGCCAAAATTGTAACAAGAATCTGAAGAGTGGTCAAAGTACACGAGATTATTGGACAAGAACCAGTGCTACTAATAATGAGCCAAATAGTGCAGAATATACCTGCAAACTGCCTGTGCAATCAATATAGGGTTGTGGTTCTTCTTTCGCAGGAGCAGCTTTCATCAAGCCCTTAACATTTATGCCCTGGCGTTTGAGAAGAGCTTCACGAAAAAAATGATAAAATACTGAGTTGAAGAAGCTCTCATCAATGGGAAAAAGAAACGTTGAAACGGTAAATTAAAAACAAAACCTGCAACTTTGCCTCTTCCATCCTCCGATGACAATTTCAAGTCAGGTGTCTGTGGCCACTCCTTAAATTTTGACTTGAACGTAGTAGTCTCAAATCCCTCAATCACTTTGATGACATGTGTTTTTGTTCGGTTAGCATCAGAGAGCAATTTCTACATAGGCAAATAAATAGTAAGCATCGGAGCAATATACAGTTTGAGAACAAACTTTATTACAGACATGCTTTTCCTAGGCAAAGGAGCAAGTAACCGAGACACCAAAATGGCCAGCAATACTCGATAATCTGTAAGCAACTGAAGGAACCAAACATGTGTATTGTAAAACGAACAAGCCTATCAAAGAGTGCCAGATCCATTCCTCTTGAACTTTTAAGCTTCTATTCATTTTTATACTTATATAGATGTTGGAGTTGGTGGTGATGGTCTGTCTGCCATCTCACATCCCCTTCAACAAAAGTGACTTGCTCAGACCATTACCCACCATCTTTTTTTTTGGGGGGGGGGGGGGGGGGGGGGGGGGGGGGGGGGGGGGTGATGAAAATATGCAATGTGATAATTTTACCCTTTTCTATTTATAAATTTCCTAGCTTTAAGTATTAAACATATAAATTTTGTGACCATTGAAATTAAAAGACTCTTGCACCGATGGGAGTTCAGCCAGTAGAAAATAATATTCAGATAATTGTAATGAAATAGCACACAGGAAACACGAATTTTACCTCGGCAGCTTCGCTTGCACCCTTCCGTTCCTGCAAAGATGTAGTTCTGCCCATCCAAAGAAACAATTCGGCACCACAGTCTAACAAGTAACACTTGTTTGTCTCAAGTAGTTCGTGAGCCAAGGATTCATAACTGATAGGGTCAAGCTTTCCTTGGTTAAAGCTGAAAAGGTAAATACTTTATAAATTACTAACAGGACAATTGTTCACGTTGACAAATAGACAGTAGGTTTTGTGTGTATTAAAGAATCCCAGTTAATTACCAAAGCAACTTCAAAGTTGTTTCCTCATCTTTCTCATTATTGTCCACAGATGCCCTCCTTGGTAGAGGGGCAAAGCCACCAAAAAAACCCCAAAATTCACCAGCTTCAGCATCAGCCATCATCCTACCATCCTCTATGATAGAAGTACAGAGTAGTTATGTCAACGAATTGTCGTGTGCAATAACACGCAATGACGCGGGACCATTAAATAAAAATGCTTACCAACAGCGGCAACTTCACACTTGCCCTCATGGAATGTATCTTTGATATACTGTACAACCTCAAGAGCTTTTGCTCGCTCTTGGATGGATGAGTTTGAGCCATTGAACTGGAAAATTTTAGACTTTGTGTCCAGAATAAATATGTCATCGTGGTGAAGGGATGATCGAGCAAAAGGAACCTGTTTCAGAACAGCAAGTCTAATCAAAACATGAATAGCTAACCATTTCTTAACAAAGAAGACAATTAACATAGATAACATGCCTCTTTAACATGGACAACACGCTTCCCACTGCAGACATACAAACGGGTTGCATGCTCCTGCTCGTTGACCTCAACATGCTTGAAACCAGATGCCACTCCTCCTGGCTGCGGCATGATGCATGGTCTAAAATACGAGAGGAACTTCTCTGTTTCATTGCCTTGTACCTCTCGGTATTGAACAGCACGTCCTCCAAGGGCAGCATCAAGCTCTATCGTTAAAATTGCCGCAGTTCCAGCTTCATCCTACGACGGACAGAATTGGATTCAACATCCTTTTGAAGAAGTGTATGACCAAATGATGAGAAGTTTACCTGACTAGTATCTCTACCAACCCAGTAATGAATGTCATGTCGAAGAGAACCATTTTTTAAGGCAGTTGTCTGTAGGAAGGGAAAAGGAACACAACAAAAAAAACGTTGCGCTTTGAGCATTATGCAGTTAATTTCAAACATACGGCAAAAAATGAATCTCATTTTGAATTTAGAAGCATAGGACGCACTGTAATTAGATCTTCAGACATTCAATTGCAAATGAAAATACAGGAAAAAATACTTTAGCAGAACTTCACACCAAAACTTTCATTTCATCTGATTCTGAAAACCTGAGCTAAAGTGACAAGCAATGCTTTAGGAAGTCAAGTGCAGAACATACTGTAAGCTGTAGTATGGTTATTATGGGATTTAGGACTGTGATATCAGAGTACACATCCAAACTCTTCAAGTTTTCTAAAACAACAGGATCGCAGTACATATTTGTTTTTAAAAAATGGAAGTCGTATGTTACCCCCGACCTCTGCATCAAGATGCATACAGCCATGGACCACAATAGTTATGGAATGAACCTGGCATGCTGTAACCAACAAACACAAGGACTGAACTTGCCATGATGTTTGCAGGTAGCGTATATTGTAGTGCTTTGGTTAGTACGAAAAATATTAATTGAGCAAGGATTTTACTATTTAAGAAATGGGGTATACTAATAACAGTTTTTTTTTGCGATAAGTATACTAATAACAGTTAATAAGAAATAACAAGAGGGTGGTGAGAAGAGCATGCATCTACGAAATCGGGTGCCTTCATACCTTCAAGATGATGTAAGAATCACCCATGTAAAATTTTCCATGTGAAGATGAGGGGATAGGAACCGGCTTGAAATCCTCAATACGCCATATTTCCAAACCACTGCAAGGTGTTAAGGATAACAAGGGTCGTACACTGGAGCAGGAGCAATAACATAATGGATTGGATATAAATAGAGATCATGACTTAAATCACTATGGCAAAAATTATCTCATACTTCCCCATTGTTTGCTCACTCTTTCCTCCAGTTTTATCTGAAGTGTTATTTACGTTAGTCGCCATCCATATATGTGTCAATATTTTCCAGGCAATGAGCATTGGCTTGTACTCTGTGGTAGATGCCTAGGGCTACCATATTCACATCTCAGGATGATCATATGTGTGCACTGGCAAACTCGTAATCATCTAAAGCACCTACTTGTTTAGATGTTTTAACCAGACTCGCTGGCAATCACATTTACACCAATTAGGTTCTGAAGGCCAATAATCTGATGCAGCAGACAGTTAGTGCTCAACTGTGGACCAAATGTAAATCCAAAATTCTGATGGAAGTTTTCCTATCTGACATAATGGTCTTAAATCTCAAAATTTGTTCCTAAAATAGGACGCTTAAGCCAACATTACATAAGGCAAACAATTAAAACAAAATATAACAGAGTAAAATAAATAAAAGGATACTCCTTTTGCCCAGCACCACGGAAAGCTGGGTCCAAATCCTTCATCGAAACCGACATCTTCAATGTTAAGTAAACCTCGTCTGATTCGTTTTGAAAGGATGGCTGCAAATATGCTGCAAACAAGAAAAACAGATAGGTAGTAATTAAGAAGAGAACAATCTTCTATTCCTTTCTTGCGAAAAATAAACTAGACAGTTCGGTCAATGAATAAGACAATGACAATGATTGGTGCTTCTTTCTTCTTATCAGGTTTTTTAAGAATAATTGGTCCTGTGATAGAATGAATACCGACACAAATGACAGAAAACAGGTATTGTATGATCCTTAATGGTCTGACGTATCACATATGACACATAAATCATAATGTTAATAAGATGCACTGCATATTTCCATGCCAATACGAAATGTGTGCCAGGAGACCAATACATGGTCAATACAAACTAAGAAATCTACATCAACACTTGGTTGACCATATAACAGAACTGCAAGAACACAATCCAACCAGCCATTTGTTCTTCCCGGATAGAATTTGTCGCATTCAAATAAGCTCCAACCTATTCTATCCGCATAACGGTGCTAGTGAATAATGATCCGAATCATCTTGATAATAAGCTGCGAATCCACTGCAAGCTAACTAAGTACGCCACGAACCAAACGTGCAAGCGTTTCTGCATCATCAGGGCACAAATCTGGATCAAGCGATGGACTAGTCCTATTTGCAGGAAAAACGCAGGGTGCACAGCACATTGAAGCATCCGTCAGCTTCCGCGTGATGACAATACTATTCATCAAATCACAAAGCTTGGCCATCCCCGGATTTCCCCAAACACGAGCCAAATTACGGGAAATGACAAGCTAAACTTTGAGCCCAAACCGCCTAGGTACGCCCCAGAGGCCGCATCCCTCCGCTCATCCTCGGGGGCAAGTTGCCAACCTTAGCGGCACGAGAGGCAGAAAGAAGGCCATCGAAGCTTACCCCGCTCCACTTCCTGGCTAGCCAGCCAAGAAATTCACGGCAAGAAGAAGAAAAAAAGTATACGCTGCAGCACACACAGTGAAAATTCGCGGGTTCGACGAGGCAAACCTGGGAGGTGCCAGGCGGGAGCAACGGAGATCGAACCGGAGAATTGGCTCGGAGGAGATCGATCTGGAGCGCGAGAGGGCGGGGAGGCGAGATGGTGGTGGAGTAGAGGGGAGGGAGACGAAAAGGAGGCGAGGGTCTCTTGCAGCAACGAAGGCTTGGCAGAAAGGAAAAGCGGCCAGGAGCGAGAGCACCTTTGTTTTTCTGTTGTTTGCGATTGAGCCCCTCGAGTTTCCGTTATGTGCATGTTTCTTTCGCATAGTCTGACTCGTCTCTTACTTGTTGCCTTTTATTATTTTTGAAAGGGGGGCAAAAGATTTGCCTCATTCTATTGATTAAGAAGATTTGCCTTTTATTATGTTTTCTGAGGATTTTATTTAACTTGTGAGTTGTGAACCAGACATCTTGAACCTTATTTTCCTTGTAATTGATATGCTTTCTATGCTGGCTACTGAATAAAATACCTTGGGATGAACTTCTCAACCGGTGGTCCATATAGTGGAAGAAAAATCAGGGGCTTATGCTGAATGTTTCGGAGAGCTGAGGTGGTATGTGGAAAGCAAAGCTGGAATGCTGTTAGCCAGCGAGGGTGGCAAATGATGGAGTGAGGCGTGCGCCCCACTAAACACCAACGCCAACACAGAGACTCTGCCTCTTTTTAGACTCCTTTTTATTTGTAAGGAGAAGATTTTTGGTATCAGGTTTTGTTGTAAACTAAAATAAACTCAGATTTTCTCCTCCTTATCGGGTTCTCGTGCTATACGCGTCATGACGCAAGAGTTAATTTAAGAGGGTGCTTCGAAGTTGGAGCATGGAAATTTAACATGAATCAGCAAGTTTCCAAAAGAAAACATCTCAAAAGAAAAGTTTTGAAAAAGATAACTATGAGTAAATCCATTTTCCACATGTCTTACAGCGCTAAGCAGAACGTAATACAGATGCCGTTGACACTGGAGTACAGTCCTGGAGATTTTCTTCATGGTTTGCAACCGTAGAATATTTGGGGCAGTATCCCTGTCTCCTCATTAATAGTTTTGACCTTACGGAATATGCATGAGAGAGCATCACTGTCGATTTATCATGTGCTACTGATGCAGCTGATAAGTACTCCATGAGTCGATTTATATTAGTTGCTCATTACACTATTCATATAGGCAAGTTACAGGGACCATTGAACGACATGATAGAGCATTGTGGAACATAGGAATCTGCTTTCGGTTAGCATATCTTTTTGTGTAAGGAAAGGGTTTATTTCACATAAAAACTTGCTTCAGTACATCTTCATAAAAACACTTAAAAGAGTATCATCGTATTTTTCACTAATTATGCAATCTGA
Source organism: Poa pratensis (assembly GCA_947311845.1). Classification (NCBI taxonomy): domain Eukaryota; kingdom Viridiplantae; phylum Streptophyta; class Magnoliopsida; order Poales; family Poaceae; genus Poa; species Poa pratensis. Next base: position 2,056,886 of record CAMZMU010000122.1, on the reverse strand, counting down.
TTGGGATCACGTGGGTGAGGACAGGGCATGGCCAGGGAGAACATATGCTATACTCCCAAGCATAAGGCACTCCACGTACTCACAAGTTACAAAACAAAATCCAAGAAAAAACAAAGACATAGGCAGAATATGAATCAATCATGTCGCGTCTATGTGCATCACTCTGATGCAGGGCCTTAGTCCCCATTTAGAAAAAAATCAATCATGTCACAAAAAAATCAAATCAAATTCAAAACACAACCATAGAAAAAGACAAATAAAGCTATAAATAGTGGATAGTTAAAATTGGGCCGTGTGTTCAACACATTAACACTATCAACGCTGAAATTGCCTTCCTTGTTTCGCCAGCTACATATTGAGTTTGGCTATGGATTTTTTTTTTAACATGATAGATGTATGTAATATTAGTATTGGAAAATTATTTAATAAGTTTAGCAATGTTTAAATAGTCCAAATGTTGTGGGTGAACCAACAGTACTCTACGGCTTGGGGTACTTGATATGTCTTCCTTCATGGTGACTCCAGGGCAAGCGTTGAGGCTATACTCTCAAATCGCTCACCTCAAACGCATGCCTACGAGTCACACTATCATGTTGTCTCTCTTCACATCCTTTCTCTTGTCGTCTCCTTCCCCCAAATTGTGTCATCTTGGAGCTCGCCCCGCTTGAAAGCAATGGCAGATGCTGAGCTTGATTTGGTCATTGTGCTGGCTTCATTCTATGAGGACTGATGAGCTCCATCAAGTCGTCAAGTTGCTCCATTGGCCGCCCTTCTGCGATGTCCAAGCTCAATAAGGTGCAGATGAACATTGTGTCTCCCTTTCTTTTCTCTTGCTCATTTTTCCCACTTTCTCTCATGGAGCAGCGGTCCTACCCTGACACTTGTGGCTCCACTCTGGAGTCTAGGTGTCCTTCAAGACAACTAGTTCAGGCAACCTTTTGACCACACGTGCCCTTAGTACAATTTTTAAATGATCTAAGCAACCGTGCATTGTAAGATGGATCAATTAAGGAGTGTTTCATTGCTTTCATTTTTTCTAAGGGCTTATGTTAGCGTCTTTGATTGTACATGCCCTAACATGTCAGATTTTCATAGTAGTTACATGTGCTTAGATGTGGTGTAGATATCTGTATTTTTAGTTTAGTTTACCTATTACTTTCTCGGATAAAAATGAAGAGAATAACATTAACATATTGATTTTTTGAATCTCCAACCTTTGTTTGCTAAAATTCGGATTTCACTTAGGTCTAACGAAATGAGAAATTAACTTGGACGATCTTGTATATAATCGTATAGCCAAATTTAAATTGGCAGGTGTCAAGCATGTGTGGTTGTGTTTGTATGTGCAACTCTCAAAAATAGTAAATATATATCTCTGTCGAAAAAATATACATATGATGGGATACTTTAGTTTTCATGATAAAGACTAATATATAATTTTTGACATGTGATCCTTGGTTGGGCCCTCTATGCCCAAATCATGGCTCTGCCCACGTAAAAAGGGTTGTTTAATTGTACTATATAAGTAATTATAGCAACAATTAAGAATAACAAGAACCAATCATAACACACGATGGAGTGGAGATGGATACAAGAGCCGGTTGAATGGCTCGCAGCTTGGACAAGCAGATAGTGGATTCAACGCAGTTGGACGGAGATGGATACAACGCAGTTTAATTGTCCATTTTTTGTCCATTTGGGTCACCGGGCGAACAGGCATCCGGCCTCTGTTCGGCCTTTACTGGCCACTGAGCCAATGGGTGTCCCATTTGGTCTGCCCTTTCCCCTTTTCCAGACCCGGGCCCACAGTTGTGCTGACTGTGCCGGCCGCACAGGGCCCCAAAATTTGAACTTTAAGTACTCATATATAAATAAAAACCTTTGTATATAGTATCGTGAAAAATGCTGCGTTGTAGTGATCAGAACTAAATAGTTCTACCATTAGGTAGATGGTTCGAATCCTCACGGCCTCGCATTATTTTTGTCGAGTTTGGCCACACTTAAGGACTTCGGGTTAAGGGTTCGACTCCTCCTTGCTGCATATTAGTATTTTATGATTTTTGTCCATTATTTCAACCGCAAAAAACAAAAACTGATTTTAGCCTCACGTACAGACTTCAGGTAAATGGTTCTAATCCTCCTTGCCGTATATTAGTTTTGTCAATTGTTTGAAAAAATGAGTTTAGCCACACATACAATATTTTATTGAGGGGAATTCGTCAAATCGATGCACTAACCTTCGCAAGCCAAAGTGATGCCTTTTGTTTTTTGAGAGAGAACACGTGATGCCTGCGGACTATACCACACAGTGACTAGGCGTATACATTTCTATTTAAGCTACTAATAAATATTTAATATAAAACGTATCCATATAAAACGGAATTAACGGTTAAGATTGGCTCAGAAAATCGTACGAGAGTCCAACTTGTCGATCGATCAAGCTAGCGACATGAGAACCCAACGAAAGTGTCCAGCTCCGGTTCGTGTTTTTCTCTTCGTTTGCAATCTGCCGATCACCCACCCCCAATCCCAATCGACTCTTCAGTAGAAATTGGTCGTTAAATTTTTACAAAGAGGAAATAGAGCCCATTTTACAATTTGGCACAGGGCCCCAGATTTTCCCGGCCCGGCCCTGCCCTTTTTTGATCGAACAATTTGAACTAATTTATATATATAAACTTCAAACATTACATAAATAAAACATAATTTCATCTACTAGATAGATTTTACACGCAGTATTTGGCTAACTACTCGTTCGTCATTGTCCTCCAGTGTGGGCAATGGAGATTCCGCCAATTTTAACAAAATTAGCCGCGTGTGGGCGGCGCTTGGGCATGCCGTCTTCTGGTTCTTCCTCGAGAACGACCAAAGACAGAATTTAAAAAAATTGGCTGGCGATAATAGGGCTTCAGCGGGAGCTGCTTGCCCCGTCCACCGTCGTGGCCTCGCGCACACGCTTGCGGTGGATCGCACAGCCCGCAGTCCGCGGTTCGTGGGCCGCCTATGCCGGTTCAACAACTGCCTGTGCCCGGAGCTCGCAGACGAGCACGGATCACCGGGATTTGTCGGCGTCGAGCGTCTCGAATGAGCGCTCCATGGGTCTACTATAGAAGCGGGTCGCCGACATCCTCGTCCTCCTCGCTGGTCCTGGAGAACTCGGAGTCCTCGTCCTCCTCCTCGTTGGTAGCAGGTGCGGCGGGGGAGAAAGTGACACCCGTGACTCCCGCGGCATACGCCTCCTCCTCGGGGTCGGGACGCCGGAGTACGCGCCCCCATGGTCCTCACCTGCTCTGACAGCCGACGCAGAGCCAGCGGTTTGGCAGCTCACCGGCCCAAGGGGCCTCGTTGCGGCGAGATAAGCTGTCATGGTAGCGCCTGAACGTGTTCCAGCGCGTGAGCTCGACCTTGTCTAGAAGATGCTGAGACGGTGGCGACGGTGACTGATCCGTCCTGGAGTTCGGGAAAGAGTTAGGAGATGCGGCAGCCGTAGCTGGAGAGGATGGGGAGGGCGGTTCTAGGGTTTGGCTCGCTGAGGTTAAGGACCTTTCCCGCTGCATTAAAGGTGGTGGTTGGCCGTTGGGAGAGGCTGACAGCCGGATCTAGCTCCGGGGCGGACATGGGCCGGACGCGAGTGTGACTGGCTCAGACGCAAATCCGACTCAAATTTTGGACGGAAATGGGTATGCAGACAGAAAACGTCGCCGCGTTGGGTCGTGGTTTTTGTTATTTTGATGTGATCCAAATTCATATAAAGATAAAGGCTAACTTCGAGGCGAAGCGGAGGCCCGTCGTCGGGAGGCTTGGGTCGTTGTCGAGTTGGACTGCACCCGACTTAGGGTTTTACCACCATATATTCATCTTGTAAGCCGCCGATTGGGATAAGTCACAAGTTGTAAATCTCCGGCGTTTGTAACCTCACCCGATATAGTTAAATATTGCTGGCTGGCGCCTGTGGTTTTTTCTCCTCCATTGTTGGAGGGGTTTTCCATGTTAAATCTCGTGTCCCCGTTGGTTGATCTTCCGCTTCACCGTTTATTTGCTATCGTTTATAACAGTTTTGGCCCACTGGGATAGAAACAGACAGTTCCAAACCAAATGAGTGGACGTTTTGGAGTTGCCCTAACTCGAAGGATACATTACCCGTGGACTTCTAATATTACCTTTCACGAAATCTATTCCTTTCCCCGTGAATCTAGGGATTCTAGTGATAACCTTCTTTTTTACATGGATAACCAAACCTAGTAACGGGCATTTGGATAGTATACTACCACAAGTAGCACATTGGTAATGGGGAAGACGTTTTGCCTCTCGAGCTCATCTTCTACTGGTCATTTTTTTAAAAGAAAATATTTCAAAAATTTGGTGACGAAACTTATAAATGTTTGTTCAATACATGCCAAGTTTCGTGATGAAATGACACATGTGGTGCTCAGTGCAAAAATAACAAAATCAATGCTTAAAAATCTATTTTTGAAATCCTATTTTGACCACTGATTTGTCTTCTTTACACACAACAGCCCATATGTCATTTCATCTCGAAACTTGGTACGTATGTAAAACATTTGTATATGTTCGTTTCCAAGTCTATTTTTATTTTTTACTCAACCACGAGCATATGAGTTGGGAGTCAATTTAAATTTCTGACTGGTAAATGGTAATGGGCTTTTGAATTGTACTATCAGGCATAAATTGGCATAAGCCTCTCCGTCTCGCCGGCCGCTCAACCATCCTACCAGCCATGGATCACACCGCGGAGCACCTCGACCCCGCCACCCCGGCATCCGCACCCGCCTCCGTAGCCGAGGTCAATGCGTGGCTGGCTTCCCTGGCCGCGGAGGGGGCGGAGTGGGAGGGAGAGGCGGTGGTGGGGCGGTTGCCTCGGAGCTGTCGCTGGGGCCCGACCCCACGCCCCGCGGGGTGTCATACCTCCGCGCCCTCGCGGCGGCATCGCAGGCGCGCTCCCGTGCGGCGGGGATCGCGGCCTCGGGGCTGCGTGCGCAGGCCGCGGAGTACCGGGCCGAGGCGGCGCGCCTGCGGGAGGCGCTGGAGCGGGCCGGCCTCGCGCGGGACGCGCTCCCTCCGCCTGCTGCCTCGGCCGCGCGCGCCGTCGCTGCTGTCGCGAACCTCCTGGCCATCCGCGACACCGAGATGAGCAGGTGACTCGCGGCTAGGGTTCTGAGTTTCGTTTTGTTTTCTCTCGTCGACTTATTGGGTGTTAGATCTAGGCCTCTGATGGGAAAAATTGTTCATGGTTTCTGATCTTAACCTCGAAACTGAATGAACTCCGATGAATGTGCCATTTCAGTGAGGGTGTTTGCGGGAGTTGTCGGTGTTTTAGCCGTATAGAAAAAATCAGGCCTGTAAACTCCCTGCTAGCTTTGCGTTTGAGCTTCCTTGTCCAGACTGCGCATTACTTCAACATTCTGCAGCTTTATCTTCAAAATTGGTCAGGCCTGGCTTGATCTCTGAACATACTCGAACCCAGCCCGACCGAGCTCCGATTCAGGCTCAAGCTTGGAACACTGTAACATTCATAGTGGGGAATCCTGAATATTGGTTGTTAATCCAGTCGAAGCAATTTGCATAGTAGTGGGAAAATGCACAGTATCAATCTGAGACAACGGCACCAAAATAACACGAAAACAACTTACAAAAAAGACGAAGAAATAAGAAGGCTTTAACTGTTTAAATAAAGCTAGGGATTTGACTAGCAAGTACAAAGTAACAATCTACTCGACCGAGGGGTTTCTGAGAGATGGACCTGGTAGAAGCAGGGATGCTCTGATGCACAAAGACACATATGACATGAGGAAAGGGTGTGGTTGCTTTCAGTGAGGGTATGCTGCAGGTAGGATAATAGTGTTTGGAAAAAAAGGTGTGCCTTGGGAAGCACAAATGAATATAAGCTGGGGAAAGCAATTAAGGTGAGCCTATGCATATGAACAATTATCGAGCCTAGCTCTTTCAAAGGATTGGAGTCTGGTGCAGGCTGGGCCTTCTCTTGGTCTGAGATAAGGTTGAGCTTGGGTCGTATCTGATATTTATCTTGGCAACCGTACTGAACGGAGGGCATTAACGTTTGGGGGTAGTCGGGAGTATGCAGGTGATTCTCGGTGCTTCAGTTTTTCTTATAAGTTTGAAATGGTGGCTTTGCAGCTTTGTGGTCGCCAGTGCAGATTTGTGGCTGAGGAGAGCAGAAGTGGAGGAGAAGAGGGACAAAGTGCATAAAGAGTCAAAGGCACTTCTTGATTATACAAGGAAGGCCATCACCAAGCTTACTGAGCTCAAGAAGTGAGTTGATAATTGCTCTTTATTAGCTACATAAGGATTACCTACCAATTATCACCATCTAGATCTTCTGAGAAAAATGTAACCTACAATAATGTATTTGCAGGATGCTGGAAAAGTTTAAAAATGATGTTGAGAAGCAACAAGTGGAGCAAATGACAGACTGGCAGACAAAGCTGGTCATGATGGACTCAAAGGAACGGCAATATGTCCTCCAGGTCTCAAATTACAAGGTAACTGGTATTTCTGGCAAGTTGTTTAATCCGAGTATGAAATCAGGACATCTTTTGTTCATAGATAACTTCCTTGATTGACAAAAAAGTGTGGCTAAGAAAAGTTGGCCACAATTGTGGCAAGATTTGGCAAAAAGTTGACTCTATGACACACAAACCATAGGAATATTATAGCCTGGCAAACTGTGGCTGGAAACCAAACAGGCTCTTAGTTCTTGATATCGACCTGCTATATTTGGCCCTCTACTCCGTAACAAGCTTGTATCGAGTATTGACATCATGCACTGCTCTAAAGCCAATGGTGTTCTCTATAAACTGTCAACTCTGGCATCTTAAAAGTTCCTTGTGTTAGTGATTTATAAAGGGTGTAAATGTATGTTTGTCAAAATGAATGTAGCACTTCCGAATCAATTCTGTCAGTGTATTTGTCAACTTGAAGAGGCAGAGTGTCAAATCCTGGATGGGTCTGACATGGAATCGGACGGGATCAAGTACAGAGAATTGTGGAAATGGTAAGAACAGGAAGAATGAGAAATTGAAAATTTTGATATAGTTACAACATTTTGGCAGAAATGATTGATACCCCTCTCCTCTGGTTACAAAGGCTTATATAGCCTAAGGATTAGAGACTTAACCTGGACACAAATGTAAAAGTAGTAAAAAGGTGAAAACAGACAGCTGTAGATCAGGTTCTTCTCATGCTAGCCCTCCAATCTTCTCCTTCTAGCACCTGACATTCCATCCCTCTTGAAAACACGCTTGTCTCCAATTGTGGTGCATCACGGAGTTGATGCTCCTATGCGAATATTTAGTTTCAAGGAGGCATACTAAGGAGCGACATAATCTATAGTGTATCAAGATAATCAACAATGTCAGATCACCAAATTGTTATGAACAGGTTGATACCCAGTGGTACTGATTTGAGCAGTAATAAAGAGTGTAATATCCTGTGTTCCCTTATTGGCTTTGACTGTGTGTCGAAGAAAGTTCAGGACTCTAGGAGCAGAGATGATTCACATGACCAACGTCACTGCCATCAACAGTTGGATGATTTTGGTCACCAACTTGGCTTTTGTTAGTGTCAGGCGCATAGGGGGCTTCTGTGGTGGTTGCTGCAGGAGAAACACCGATGAAAGTAGCGGTGATGAAGGCAGCAGGGGTGGTGGTCGCTGCAGCTGGAAGGCCGCTCGTGGGCATAGTGATGACGGCAGCGGTGGTGGTGGTTGATGCAGCAGGAAGCCTGCTCGGGGGCGTGCTGACAACGACGACATCGATGGCGGCGGCGGTGGACTTTGAGATGAAAACGAATGCCAGGGTGCGGATCAGAGAGGTAGGGGCAGTGGAGGAACTGGGTGGAGCAGCTTCGGGGGCAGCAGAGGTCAGACCAGGCGAGGAGTCAAGCCACAACTTAACCTTCTCCTTCCCCATTCGATCTTCCTCCTGCTTAATTGGATGTTTGAGCTGCTTTCTGTCCAACCTTTCCTGCTTCACGCTCTGGCAGAGCCACCCCATCTTCAGATCGAAAGAATGTCCAGGAAGAGACGAAAATCCAGCACCATAACTTGGAACTACACTGGAAGAAGCCACACCACCATTTCAGCCACCATTACTCAGGGGACAGTAGACAGGATTATGTATTGGGGAAAGCAGGAGAACTATGTATATATTACATATGTATAGTGATATAATTCAATAGTTTGGCAGAAATGATTGATACCCTTCTTCTCTGGTTACAAGGGCTTATAAAGCCTAAGGATTACATAGACTTAACTTGGACGCAAAAGTAAAAGCAGTAAAAGAGTGAAAATAAAGACGGCCATATATCAGGTTCTTCTCATCATAGCCATCCAATCATCTCCCTTATCTTCTCTCTAGTACCTGACACACAGGTCAGAGGCATATTTAAAAGCCAGTGTTCCGGTGTGGGCTTTGCATTTCAGCTAGTTTTGTTTGTTCATTGTTGCTTTTGAGGGATTTGTTTCCTGACAAGGATGAAACTTCTACGTACCAAGGTGCTCGACATGGTAAATACCACTGGGAGGATGGCCAGGTGACTGTCTGCTTGGTTTGGGGTCATAGATGTCACGAGAGAGATGAACCTTGGGGGAGGGAGATACCAGATTAGATTCGTATTGCTTGAGTAGGAAGATACAAGATCTGGCTTTATATAGCCGGTTGGGTACAGATTGAAAATAACAAACTCCAATCTGTAATTGAACATAATCCATAGCTGCGCGATGGATAGACTACTTGATATCTTTCCTATAACTAACTGAAAGTGTGGATGCCATACTTGGCTAACCGTAGTCCGAAAGTCCACACCCCCTAATCTACACCCATGACAGAAACCTGTCATAAGATTTAATAGGCAAGCCTTTGTAGAGGTGGAATATGGTGCTGCTAGTGATCACTTCTCATTCCCTGGTGGAATTAACATGGCTTTGATATTTTCACCCAGACATGAGAATTGTGTGATGGGACCAAAATTTACTTATGCATGTCGGACTGATGAACTGAGACATTCAGCTACAGTACTATAATATTTTCATCCAACTAATAGTTGGAACTTGGGTTCACATATTTTCTTGATAATTGATATGCTCATGCATCATCTGTTTCCAGTATTGTGATTTTTAGCTAGTGATATACTAAGTTATACTCCGTATCATCATAAATTGAGAATTCATCAAGGTCCGATGTTGTTAATTTTTACTACTCCCTCAGATCCAAAATAAGTGTCGCAGTTTTGAACTGGGATGGATTAGTTCAAAACTGTGACACTTATTATGGATCGGAGGGAGTACAAAATATTGGTTCTAAGGTTCAGGCAGAAGTCAGATTCTTATCTCAGATAATGCTCTAGTTTCAGCAAAAAGCAGATGCTTGTCAGTCTTTACGTTTGTGCCTTAGCTATCTGAGCTATCCGTGCCCCTTTTGGGGCCAACTTTGCGGTGTACTTGGTAACAGTGTCATCTGATTAGGAAATATACTTTGGTACCTTTAGATTCACTGTCTCCTTTTTTCTACCAGGCAATGCTTAACCGAGTGGGATATACCCCAGAAATCAATCATGGTGTGTTGATGGAAATGGCAGAGCATAAGAAGGATCTTGAAAGGAAGACTAAACCCATTGCAGACACATTACGAAGCTACCAGGATTTGCCTCCAGTATGCCTTTTGCCTTCTGTTTTGTTCCTTTTACTTCCGATGGAATCCTTTGCTTATTCTTGGTAATCTCTGGCAACTGTAATCAGGATAAAGCTCTAGCCGCGCTAGCTATAGAGGACAAAAAGAGGCAGTATGCAGCTGCAGAGAAGTACCTTGAAGATGTGCTGCAATCTGCTTTAACAACACCTGGTCTATGATGTTCGGTTAATTAAATGCAAAGTTCTATTTGGTGTCTGATATCTTATCATCGACCGATGTTGTAATGGTCGTCGGTTTGTTGTAATTGTAAATTGGTTCTGTATTATTGTAAAATCCCTATTGATTTCCATCATCTAATGCTGTAGCTCAGTTTGACAATTTTACTTACTCTGGACTGGCTGGTAGATCAGTTTTGGAGCTGATTAGCTGTAAGGGCATCTCCAAATGTGTCCGTTTTGTTCCGTTTGGGTGGTCCGCGGACAAGAAAGTAGCCTGTGTTCGTTTGGGGTGGGGGTTGAACCCAACGGCCCGCCGCATTTTTTGCCCCTGGTCCGGGCCTGGCCATTCTTTTTGCCCCAATTTTGCACAAATTTACAAAGAAATATCAAATAGATAGTACACAAAATACAAAATAGATAAACAACATGGTTCATAATTTTACAACATAGTTTGCACAGTAAAAATAGAATAAAATAAGCAACATAGTTTGCACAATGAAATAAAATGGAGAGAAGACACTACTGGTTTCCTAGGTGAATTCACATATGCTTAACCAAATCATTCTGAAGTTGATCGTGGATCCGTGGGTAGCTTTATGATGCATCTAAATTCCCACCCATGGTCGAAGACCATATTGTCATCACGCTCATCCTAACCGATTATGTTGTCCATGATCACACAAACGGTCATCACCTCCCACATGATCTCCTTCTCCATGTTCTAGCAGGGTGCCAAACAATAGCCCAACGAGTTTGAAGCTCACGAAATGCTCGCTCCCATCCTTCCTAGCGGCCTCTTGTTGTTGAGCAAACCGACGAGTTTTCTTGTCATTAGGATTGCGGATTGTCTTCACAAATCTAGACCATGAAGGGTAGATGTCATCGGCTAGATAGTATCCCTGTTGTATGGGTTTCCATTGATCTCAAAGTTGACCATTGGAGCACTACCCTCGGCAAGCCTAGCGAATACCGGATATCACTGAAGCACGTTGATATCATTATGAGATCCTGCCATGCCGAAAAAAGAGTGCCAAATTCAGAGATCTTGAGATGCCACGCTTCAAGTATGACGGTGCACTTTCCTACATGTCCCTGCTACTGCCCCTGCCAAGTAAAAGGACAATTCTTCCACTCCTAATGCATGCAGTCTATGCACCCAAGCATTCCAGGAATGGCTGTTTTCCCTGTCACGGTTCAACGTCGGCGCACGCCCAATAACGGACCCTACATGCCGTCAAAGTCCACTCTCATTCAAGTTGTGGATGACAGGATGAGAGTTGCCGCGACCCCTTGCTGTATGGGTTTCCATTGATCTCAAAGTTGACCATTGGAGCACTGCCCTCGGCAAGCCTAGCGAATACCGGAGATCACTGAAGCACGTTGATATCATTATGAGATCCTGCCATGCCAAAAAAAGAGTGCCAAATTCAGAGATCTTGAGATGCCACCGCTTCAAGTATGACGGTGCACTCTCCTACATGTCCCTGCTACTGCCCCTGCCAAGTAAAAGGACAATTTTTCCACTCCCAATGCATGCAATCTATGCACCCAAGCATTCCAGGAATGGCTGTTTTCCCTGTCACGGTTCAACGTCGGCGCACGCCCAATAACGGACCCTACATGCCGTCAAAGTCCACTCTCATTCAAGTTGTGGATGACAGGATGAGAGTTGCCGTGACCACCCAAATGTCGGTATCATCGTCAGATGACTCATCTGAAGTATCGATGAAATGAGAGTAGCAGAACTCGTCCCCGCTATCCATCTACACGATAATCGACAATAAATACATACCTAGCCTTTGCAAACGAAGAACAGGAAGATCCCCATACCTGGCCCGGCTAGGCAATCCATCGAATGGCTTGGCTGCATTGGAGTTCGACGGCGAGGCCGAGCCAAAGGTGGCGAGAAGGGAGCTGTCCTGGCGAGAAGGTTGATGTCCCGCCTCCCCGCAGCGATCGCATGGGTAGCGACGCGGTAGTCTAGCCGCTGCCACGGCCGGAGGACAGGAGGGTGTCCGCGGGTCGAGAGATTCTCCGGGACCGACAAAAACGTCCTAGCGTGGGCCGATCAACAGAGTCGGGGCACCGCCGTGGAGACTAGATATGGCCGCGGCGGGTCAGAGGGGACGACAGCGACAATGGACCACGCGGCAACACCGGCGAGGAGGAGGGGGCGCTCGGGATTGGAAGAGGGGTGGGAGGGAGGGGTTTGTGTAGCTGTCAACCGGGCCTGGGGCGGACACGGGAGGACAAAGGCCGGACGTTGACACTGTCCGTTTCACCCCAAACCCGGACCAAACTTGAGCCGGATTTGGGGCGAAAACCGACATGTCCGCCCTTGCCTGTCCATTTGCGGTGGGCTGTTGGAGCATTCCTCTGTGCGCACTGACAGAAACAGACGGGACGTGTCCATTTGCGGAGTTTCGTTGAAGATGCCCTAACACCCCAGCCACTCTGGGGCTAGCCTAGTTACTCGTGGCTTCTCTCTAGGCTCCAAATTGGACCCAATGGTCCGACTTCGAACGATTCAGTGCACGTACCGTCACTAAAGGAATTTTTGTCCCATTCAACACTTGCTAAAATTCGATCAAGTTTCGTATATGTTGGAACCTCTCTACGATTCGCCCATGTAAGCTGTCTGCGAGAGAGAATTTTTCTGGTATGTCCAAGCTATCAATAATAACATTGAAGACAAAAGGCGAGCGTATTCTAAAAAGACAAAAGGCGAGCGATGATTAAAATTGTTATTGTTCTTTTCTTCTTTCTTTTGGAAGAATACTTGAATCACCTCCTTCCAGCGTAGGAAGTGGTTCCGATTCACACATGCGGTGTCATTGGCGACTATTTACTCATAATCCAATTTGTATTTTGGACGAAATTTCGATTAGTCTTTGGATACAAATCGTGCCGTGCCATCTACCGTGGGGAAGGAAGCGAGGGTTGGAAGCGGTTGCACGTCCGGCGAAGGGAGAGTCGGCGATGTGTGGAAGCCAGCGAACACCGGAGGGGACAGTGTTGGTGGTGGAGGGGCTTGGAGCGGGAGAGCAGCCATTCTCCTGTTTTTTTTCTTCATAAATTTATGTTCTTACGGTAGGGTCTTTGGATCTAGCCTTGCTGTTTCTCATACAAAAATATTTTATTTCCTTTCTTATACTGAACTGTTCATATTCCAAAAGAATGGACTAAATCATCCAGTACACCTCTCCCCTTTGTATCTGCTAGTTGAATCACTTCTACTGTGACTTACACTCCTCCTGGGACCCAATCGCCCTCTTTGGGTCAGTGCAGTAATCATAGATCTTGGCACCGCCGTCACTAGGTGAGCTCTGGTAGCACATCTTGGAGTTTGGAGTGCAGGGGGTGACCTTGAAGTTCCGGAAGTAGGCTGTGAATGGCGCTAGTGACCAGTCGGTCTTGACCCGCCCGCCCTGCGTCGCCCAGTCGTCGGCATCCCAGAGAGTGCAGTACACCCTCATTGGTGATAGTTCGGGTATGGGGCACCATTCATTATTTGTTTTTTGATATGCCGGATCACCTTGTTATCAGCCAGGATTCTGCAACACAACAATATCCATATGAGCTATATGTAGAGGCTTAGTTCTTGCAAATAGTAGATTGAACAATGTGTACTATCCTTGACATATAAACCTTTTCGTTCTAAGTAATACGTATGCAAATAAAATGTGAGCAGCGATGTTGTATCTACGTGGAATGGTACTCACTGGATGAAATCTTGGGTCCAAATGATGCTGTAGGTGTGGAAGTCCTTGGTGGGATCAAACGAAAGCCGGTACCCCTTCTCTCTGCTGCCTTTCCCCCTGGCGTACAGGTTGGTGTGCATGGTGTAGGGGTTGTTGGTGGAGTTCCCCAAGAACTCGATGTCGATCTCATCATGGAATTGCCATGATCCCTCAGACATCATCTATTCCCAGATTCCAATGCAAGATAGACAGTTAGTCTAAAGGATTCACTAACGACATGGACGTTAATCAGTCCATTATTTGGCCACTTACATAAAGTGTGGTCACGGTGCCGGCTGAGTTCCCGGGAACGAGCTTGATGTCAATGTCAAACCTCCCGAAGAGATACTTGCTTTTCGAGCGGACTGCCGATGTCGAGTAGCGATCGAGATTCAGCTCGATAGTGCCGTCAGGGCTAGCCTTGGACTTGCCCCATAGGATATCGAATTCGTCGGCGGTGACCTGGGGGATGGTTAGGGTAACGAGGTAGAACGCCGCTAGGGAGGCTAGGAGATAAGCCCTAGCCTGGCCCATGGCTTCTGGTGGTGTGAAGAGTGAACTCGGAGTGCAGTGTGAGTGTGCCTCTTGTCGATGGTATGGGTGCGCTTATATAGACAAAGGTCTGTATAGGGGAGATTAATTTGTCCAAGTCTAAGCCAGATGAACCTAATAATAATAATTCTTGGAAATGTAAGAAGCTGGAGAGAACCGTTTGGCGAAGGGGCCAAGGGGGCATAAAAAGATTGATGGAAGTGGGCTTCAGTTCAAGCTTGAACAGCAACCGAGTTGAGTTGACTAATTCTAGGAATCTATCACAGCACCAATCTGTGAGCCGCCCTAACATGGCTTCTGGCACTGACTAAGTTAGTTCTTCCAAACCCTCGTGTCATTAGATCTACTATAGGGAAGTGAAAGCATAAAGTCAGTGATTATTTTCAGTTACTTCAGCACGCAGCCACGGTTAGGCATCATCTGCTGCAGTTCCAAGTTCTCAGTATTCAGTTACTGTCAGATTTGTGCAGTTTCAGACTTCCAACTGCTTGTTCGGTGGATCCTGACAAAGGTGTTGTGTTCATGAGATTGTGTAATATTTAGGTGTTTATAGATAAATCTTCGAAGGGAGTATGAAAAATAGCCAACTAGACGTTAGTATCTACTCCCTCCGTTCCAAATTAATTGACTTCAATTTGTCTACATGTAGACAAATTGAAGTCAATTAATTTGGAACGGAGGGAGTAGTAGGTTGGTTGATGTAACGATTTTCTTTAAGAATGATATTCAGTTCTACTCCCTCTATTCCGATTTTGTTGTCTCCATTTGTATATAAATTTGTACTAGCTTAGCTCTCCCTCCGCGTCAAGAAACTGGAAGTCAAAAGGTCAGCAAGTCAGCTACGTATAACGAGGTCCTGCACAAAAAGGAATAATCAAACGAAAAATTATTACATAGAAGTTTTTGATTTAGCAGTTGCATGTGGGTTCATTTTTCTCCATGGAGATAGTTGAATTAAGCTCTCAAAACTTGCAAACAGTTGGCAGATTCATGTACTAGTCTCAGCATGACTCACTATGCATCTATGCTTTCAGTTGCTGAAATCAACTCTCGGGACAAAGTCAGCCAGCTGATCTGGTCTGCGTGCTCAAGGCCAAGTCATACCAGCGCTTGTTTGATCTAGATATGAAGTTCTGCAGTGTCAGAATTATCTTATAGACCATTGCATCTTATAAAGCATTTACATTAGACCTTCCTTTGAGTTGTTTTTAGAACAGATTATGCCCCTGAAGCTGCATCAAGCAACACCAAGTCGTTGATGAGTGGTCATACCAATCCAACCATATTTTTCTTCAGTTTACAGAAGAAAAAAAACTACATACATCTCTCGGGAGTTTTTTCACGGTTAAAGCATTTCATTGTACCATTTTTATACAAATCCAGTTCCTTTTGTACATGATGGCAAATATGCACAATTTCTAGTACAAATATTGGACTGATCCTACACCCAACCAAGTATAATGGTTCAAGTTTCTTACTGGTCGGTGTTTGTGTTGAAGACCGTGAAGCTTCCGTACCTCAAATACAGGTCACATGGCTGTACTTTGTCGAGGTGCATATGTCTACGCTCTAATTAATGGCCACCCTTTTTTTTCAACTCCTACATGCGACCAGATGAACATACCTAGAGATCGCATCGATTCCCTGCTGCCGAGATTTAGATCTGTAATTTTTAAAGGCTCTGATTCTGAATTTGGCAATGTCAATGCCAAGGCACATGAGAGGTGTCTGAGATCATTTTTTTGATGGAGTACTCTTGACACATGACAAACGGTGTGTTCAAATGGAGCAGGGCAGTACACACATTTAATACCTCACTTGGAACCCATGAACTTTTGACCCACTGCTTGAGGGCAGCTCCAACGGCCGACTCAAATGGATACAAAATGTGTCCGGTTTTAGTACGTTTGGGTGGGAGAAAGTTCAAAACAAATCTTGAACTTATAGACCAAAGATAAATAGAATCCTGAACTTTGAATCCAAAAATTGGTACTCTGAACTTATCAATCCCGGTCTATTTCAGACCCTAGACATGTTTGGCACATTGGGAATACTTCAATCCCGGCCGGGAAACGTTCTTCTCTTCTCTCACTGACGATTCAGCCCCTCATGTCATATTCATCCTCTTTCTAGATCTCCATCGCAGCCGCCGGTGTTTGTTGTCCCCAATCGATGGTATCTTCCAGCGGCCAGGAGCCAGGCCGGACTTCAGGGTGGTCAACCCCGTGGCGAGGCAGCGTCCCAAGACCTGGGCCTCGACGCGCAGCCTGGCGTTGGCAAGCGCCGCGTGCGCCGTGTCGCTGCGGAGCCGGCGGCGAAGTCCGGTTGCCGCACGGACGACGTCCCCGTCCACCACGGTGCACTGCTCTTCGAGGGGCCGCTGCTCCTTCCTTCCGTGACTACTGCTCGGGTTGGATCCTGCCTCGCCGCCATGCGCTGATGCTAGTCGCGCTCCTCCTGCCCGACATTTTTTTCCAAACGTCTCCCCCAGGGGAGCCAGGTTCCTTTATTAAGAATAACAAAACAAGGTTCAGGCAAAGAAACATAAAGACAAAAAGAAAAAAAACCTACTCTATCAGGAGCAGGGTCGAGCACTACTACCAGATTTTTTGCAAACCCAGAGACACGCATAGATGCAAATTGGCCACCAGGGACCAACCAGCAGTATACGAGCGCTGGGAACGCAAAACAACAAGCTAGGAAGAACTTAAACCTAGAAACGAAAACCAACAAGGCTAACACAGCCCTCGGCCAAACTTCTTAGCGCCACAAACTTTTAACTCCCTAGCATGGAGCAGATTACAAGTTCCTGCAAGAGGAAAACCACTAAGAGAAGCCACACAACTATTGTAGACCTTTACATCTTCAACCCATCATCGGTTGCCACCGATCGTCTCATCATCTGACTTCTCATTTTCCAACCTTAGTTGCGAGTTGCTGTTCACTCCATGCATCTTCATTGCAAGCTCTTGAATCCTAGCTGCTCCTTCTTCTAGCACCTGCTTGTCACCATCCTTCTGCAACCCTGCCCAGTATCGCAAAAAAGCACACATGTAGCAGATGAGCTCAACAGGTGAGGATATGTACTTTTTCTCAAAGCAGGCATTATTTCTGGTTTTCCCGATCGCCCAGCAAAATGCAGCGACACCAATAATATGAATGTTTGTCCCATAGGGGAAAAACTTTGCAACCCACCAGAAATACTGAGTAAAACATGTTGGCCTAGTTTTGGCACCAATAGCAGAGCAAACAACACTCCACATGTACACGGCCGCAGGGCAACAAAAGAACATGTGAGAGATGGTTTCATTAGCAGGACAAAACCTACAAGTATAATCCCCTACCCATTTTCTTTTTTTCATATTATCTTTTGAAGCAATTGCGTTGTGTCTGATTAGCCAGAGCCAAATTTTAATTTTGAGGGGAAGTCTCGATTTCCAGAGTTGTCTAAATGATCTGTCAATTCCCACAGAGGACAGCTTCCATCTAGGTCTATCAGGACCATCACCTAAAACAACTCTCATCATCTTGCTACGTAGATTAGACATTTGATGCTGCAGAGGACCATCAAGCCACCATCTAAATTGCAGTAGCCAACCTCTATCTTTCATTTCTCTGACAGTAACAATTTGTGTGGTGCAGATGCTGTAGAGTTGAGGGTACTGATCACATAAGGGATCAGTACGACACCAGGCATCGTGCCAAAAGTCAGTTTCTTTCCCTCCATCAACAACCATCACCCTCCCCCTGCATATACAGGTTCTTAATTTTAAAGAGATCTTTCCAGACAACAAAATCGTTTTGTTTCACAATATTTTGCCTTCACCAAAGACTGCCACAAACCTTCCTCTTTCTCTAGTCTCCACTACCACTTGCACAAGAGACTGACATTGAACAGTTTTAAATCCTTGATCCCCAAACCACATTTAGATTTAGGTTTATTGATCAAGCTCCATTTAACCATATAGTACTTCTTCTTCTCAGCAGTGCCTTGCCATAAGAACTTCCTCATGATTCTATTCATGCTTTCAAGATTTGGCTCAGGAAACAGGTACATAGAGAAATGATAAATTACCAGACTGCTAAGCGATGATTGTATCAAAATGAATCTGCCACCAATGGAAAAATTACTTCCTTTCCAGCCCTGGAGCTTTTTCCCAAACTTATCATTCAGAGGTTCCAAATCAGCAACATGCAGTCTAGAGCCACAGACTGGCACCTCCAAATACTTCATGGGCCAACCCCCAATTGGCAATTAAACATGTCCGCATACCGCAGTACTTTTTTATGTATCATCCAGAACCATCATAATTTCACTTTTCAGAAAATTGATCTTAAGCCCAAACATAGCCTCAAACAGATATAATATTAGCTTCAAATGTCTAGCTTGATCGACATCATCTTGTATGAACAATATTGTGTCATCAGCGTACTGGAAGATAGCAACACCTTTCTCAATTAGATGGGCGCCAAGCCAACCCACTTACCAGCTATCTGTGCTTGATGAACAAGTTTTGCCAGCCCTTCAGCCGCCAGATTAAACAGGAACGGCGAGAACGGATCTCTCTGCCTAACTCCTCTCTGACTACCAAAATCTCTGCCTCTGGTGCTATTTATTTTAACACACAGAGTTCCATCTTTCATAATTTACTCGATTAGCCTGCGCCAGAGTTGACTAAAACCTTTCTGAGACACACAATGGAGTAAGTATGCCCAGTCAACCTTGTCATATGCCTTCTCGAAGTCGATCTTCAACACAATGCCATGCTGTTTTTTCCTTCTTGATTCATGCAGAATTTCGTGAAGAGACATCACTCCATCCATTATGTTACGCCCTTTGATGAAAGCAGTCTATCATTTAGATATCAGTTTATCCATGAAAGGCTCCACACGAAGGGTGGCCACCTTTGTTATGATTTTATAGATGACTTGTAACAGAAATCGGTCCTCCTGCCTGACATGAGCAGCAAAACAAGAACCGCCTCCGTGCTCGAATATGCTTGTCCCATGGCGTCCATCACCACATCGCTATGCCCGATTGATTTTCCAAGAGGCTAGCTAGCTACGTATTTAATTCGATTTGGTCGATTTCTTCTGGTTAGAGTCCCGGTAGGAACGTCGATGTGGCCGAGTCGCCGGAGTTGATAGCGGAGAAAGGGTCGCAAGAGAAATATGGGGTCGCAAGAGAAATATGGGGCAGAAAAAAGGTTGAAGATAGATATGACAAGTGGGCCCATGCTATCCGTGAGAGTAGTAATTTTGAGTTTTTTTCTGGCGTGCAAAAACTATACATGGTTTAGATTAGACCGGGATTAACAAGTCCAGAGTGTCAATTTCCGGGATTCAAAGTTCAGGGTTTCATTTATCTTTGGTCTATAAGTTTAAGGTTTATTTTGAATTTTTTCCTTTTTAATTACAAGGTAAGATATCAGAAATTCGCTCAGGCAAGGAATCGAACTCTGGTGGGCTGCTGCACCACCACAGGGCTAACCACACCCGAGTATACTACTCTAAATCGTAAATTTCGTTGTGCTTGGTACCGGAAAGATTTGGTATATTTCTTTGTCGATGGGTCCGGAGTGGAGGCTCCTCTGAGTCGTCTCCTTTAGAGCAGCTCGGTAAAATGGTTTTCCAATATCAACGCATTTGCATCGGTAGTATGTGATGTGCTCTCGCCTCGGCAAGCACATCCACTCTCTTAACACTACCCATGGTTTACAATATAGTGTCACGAAAAGATGTTTCTATCTTTAATATTTTTTTATCACAAACCCCACTGAATGTTGGTTTGAGAAGGGATTTAACTTGCAATAAGTGGATTAATTGGGTGCACTTCGCCAAATACTGATGATGGTATAATTTTCTAATGAGCCGGGTATTTTTTTTTTTTGGAATCAAGCTCCGTATCTTCTCAGTGCAATCTATGTACGCTAACGTCATTAATGATCACACTAATTTTCTTCGTAAGTACCTGTGGAAATTGAAGGTGCCTTTTTAGATAAAGATTTTATGAGGTTCCTGAATAGAAATGTTTTACTTATTAAGAATATTCTGGATAAAAAATAAGAATGGGTTTAAAAAATGTTGCTTTTTGCATGAGAGGAAACCATTGAGCATTGTTTTCTCTCATGTCGTTTAGCTCGCCTTTTGTGGCGCATAGTTCATATTAATCATAGTCTTCACCAAATATTGTCAGAAATATGTGTAGAAATTGGTTGAATGTAATCGACAAAAAACTAAGACTAGAATATGCATAGGTGTTTCAACATTTTGTTGGTCGATATGGAATAACAAAAATAACATTAAGAAAACAAGATCTTTTCACCTTTTGCAGGTTATTCATATGGCCAAATATTGCATTCACCTGTGGTCTTTCGTAGTCCAGTCGGATCAATGTGAATGTATGGTTTCTAGATGCAACCGTCTAGTGATGGTTGCTCACGATATTTTCAATCGAGCTGGCTGGCGGCATAGTAGTAGCTAGAATACAAGATGTATATGTGCTATATGCTTGATCTTTTTTGTTGGCTAATTCATGTATTGAAATTATGTGATCCTTGAATTGTAATGAATTGAATGATGGATTTAGTAGTAAAGATGGCTATGTGTATCGATTGACGCGAGACCAGGGTTTTACTCCCCTTTTGAGAAAAAAAAGAGTATCAATGTAAAGCGATTATTACAACCTCGTAAGCACACGGACCATAAACACATTATTGCATGACTGGCTGTGTAAGTTTACATATGAACGCGATTACATTTTATTTGGGTGTAGAAGAAAGTGCATGACTTGCATGATGATGTATTTTCATTTTAAGTATCTGTGGAACCAGTCGAGCATCAAGGCAAGTGCTTGTTCAGCTGTTTTGACTGCGAACGGGTCGGTAGCATTGTATCTACAAGCAAAGCCATGCGCAACTCCTGGAAAGATCTCTGCATAGTAGGGAATCTGCAACAAGCGAAGTCCTATAAGGCTCAGTTTTTCCTTTTTGCCAAAGAACATGGAAACTTGGTTCATGTTAATTCGTCGCAAACAAAAAATATATTTGATCATGTTAAACTGCAAGTAAGTATCCTAGAGCCTCACTTCTCCAGTTGATCTACAGCTACATGTGTACTACTTGGTTGTACAATTGTTAACAAGCCAAATGTTTGATAACAGCTAAACCTATCAAACTATAACTGGATGTGTTTACTGTTTGTGTCTTAGTTATTCCAATTGAATATGTTCCATCTTTTCAAACTGAGTTATAGGCTTTCATGCATAGCATAGGGCAACAAGGCAAGTACACACATCCTGCATTCCCTGTTAATTATTCCATTCAGATGTCTGTAGAACAGAATCACAAGGAACTCACCCCATTTCTTTGACGCAAGGTATGCACAAGTTGATACACCAATTTTGGCGGTGTAGTAGTGTCATTCTGAGCTCCAAGAATCTCAATGGGGTGCTGGACCTCTGAGTGGCAATGATCTTAGAATCAGAACACATGCCTCTCTCTTCACCAGCAAGAGTACGAAAAGATTAGAAAAAAAATTCACCTGTCATATCGTCAGCGGTGACTGCTGAAGGATGGGAGATGACAATCGCTTCTACCTCGTTCGTCTTCGCCACTTCTACCGCGAATTTCCCTGTTATATATTCAGTACAGGAAGAGAGCATAAACCAAAAGTTTGTCCTGGAAAAAATGGGTACGAAGTCAAACTAATCCTGTTCAAGGAATTCGTATTCTCCCTCGCAAAAAAAAGGAATTCGTATTCTCCTCTGCAAGATTTCTTTTGTGTCTGTTTCACTAACCGCCCCAACAATAGCCCCCAACTCCGACAAAAGATTTTCTGTTCCTTTTCAAAGCCTCGAAGATGGGTTTTGCATCTTGAGCAGCTTTTACCTGTAAGAACGATCGATTTGATGGGCAAAAAAATAAAGTAAACTGAATTTTGGAGAACTCTTATATCAATGAAATTGATTTACCGGAGAGTGAGCCGCGAACCACTCTGTTCTATTCGCGCCTTCCGTGTAAGGTTGTCCATTGAAGAAATCGGGCACCACAACGTAGTAGCCATAGTCAGCAACTTTGTCGGCAATTTTCCTTCATTTCCATGAACAAGCGAGTAAGCGACAAAGCATAATCCTTTTAATTATTTACTTTAAAGAGCAATCATATCTGGATAATATTTTTATCGGTCCGTGGCTTCCTTTCCTTGCTATGCAAAATAAATCATCGGCAGCACATAGCTTTTGCCTTGCTTTACAAAAAAAAGGAAGACATATAGGAACTCATGGTACTACTTTTCTTGAGCGTCACTTCTTCTTGCAAGGACGATGACATTATTTCTCGCTTTCAAAAGGGAGATCGTAGAGTTAACTAATAATTATGTAGCTCCAGTGTAATTTATTTGTTACAGAGTTTGTCACTACTACGAACAAGCCATATTATTGTGAACCTACATATATTATATTTGGTGTGCTGTAATTTTCTTTTTGAGTCCGCATACCCAAGATGAAAATCCTGGCTCCGCCACTGCATGGTAGACGTACTGAGCCGTACATAGTGAGGACTGAGGAGTGAAATTTTAGCCCCATGATTCTGGTGGGCAAGGTGAAGGAGGAGTACTTGCTATGGGAGAGAGCAAGGGTTGGTGTAGGTGCAACTGATGCCGCGAGAGAGTAGGTTTAGAGTTTGGTGTGTGTGCGGTGTGTCTGAAACAGTTGTTTGCAACTGTATTCAGATTCTTGTAATTTTGTTGCTCTCCTTCTATATGAATAAGGTATGCCAATTTGGCATACTCTCTAAAAAAAAAAATTTAAGTTCCTGTGCGTCTTGTCGGGTTGATGAATTGAAAATTTTAAACTAGAGCGGAAGGTTACTAAATGCTCCGGGTAGCTAAATTTCACATGGTAGCATGCTCTAAACAGGCGATGGTGTTACAGGAACGGTGCATTTGCGTGGATTATCTCGACGATTTATTTGATACGCTTGGTAATTAGTATACTTCTCTAGCAGACAATTACAGGGGGCTAGCTTACAGTAATTAATCTTTTCGACATACAGGGAGTAATACCAATTCATTCACATCATTATTTTGTACTTCTACGTATGAGCTGTTCATCCATCCGCACAAATTTTCTTGTCATCTCGTGGGAAGAAAGGAACAGTCAGGATTGGGTAAAGGAAATGCGGCAAGAAGAAGGACGTCGTACCTTAACAATGGTGCTTCGAATCCTGAAAAAAAAGCGCACCAGCCGAACAGTTATACTCCTAGTCCCTTGCACATTCAATAAACAGTTTACTACTCCTATATATATGAACTAACCGAAGAAGTCGGAGGCAAGGACGATGGCCCTTTTGGAGTAGACATCACCGGTGACATAGGCCTTGAAGCCGGCCAGGTCGCTGACGACCACACCGGCCTCCTTACCGCCGGCGGTCAGGTCAGGCGGGTTGTCAACGCACTGAGAGTGAGAGGCAGCGGTGGTGGCGCTGCAGGCTAGCACGGCGAGGCAGACGAGGAACGGATAGAGCAACGGCGAAGCCATGGTCCTGCCTGCGAGGCTTGATGCTTCCTCTCTCTTGCTGTCTGAATTGTAGCGTGCATTCGTTTCTGTAAAGGACTTGCAGCTAGCGGTGGTTGTTGGTTCGCCTCAATGTCGCCGTCGTGCTTCCTTTTCCTGTTTCTTTTTAATCTTCCTTACTTCTTGTTATTGGTTTTTTTGGCCAACAAATCTTCTGTCCTAGTTGACCCTGAGATAAAGAACTATGGCACGGCACCACAGGAAACAACACCACATGAGTTACTCACACTGCGCGTTAAGATATTTGCGATTTTTGATGTGTTGTCGGCGAGGGTGGGCGTGGCACTTTGATGTTGGTGTTTGTTTGGGTTTGACCCTGTTTGTATCGGTTTTGGCTCGATTTTTCACTAATTAGTGGAAAAGGTAAAGCTTTTTGTCTTAGCTACAAAAATCACATAGGCTTATGCACCTCATACTCAGCAGAATAAGTAGACTCTGAGGTACATCAAAGAAGTTAAACAAGTTCATACCCGTGTGCCGCAACGAATTCAGCATCGTCGTGGAAAATGCTCGGCTGCACCTAAATAGGTCCTCTTTGGTTTGGAGTATTTCTAATTTTGACTTTTGCCTTATAAGTGAAAGAAACACTAAATGAATGCTTTTAAATTTTCGTGCTTCCATTTCTGTTTTTTTTTCCGAGACACAGTACAAATGCAGACACTCACATATACATGCACACACTCACCCTATAAACGCACGCACGCACACCTTATCCCTATGAGCACCTCCGAGAGACTGAGCCGGCGGGTCGAGTAGGCGCATGTGGTGTTTCTTTTAATCTTCTTTCCTTACGTTTTGTCACTGGTTTTTTTGTAACAAAAAATCTTCTTTCCTAGTTGACCTTGAGATAAAGAACTACTATGAGATAATGTATTCTCGGAAAGCAACTCTAATTAGGGCACCTTCTACTTAATTAACCGAAAAGGTAAGCTTGTGCCCTTTTTTTCAAAAAGAAAAAGAAATCACATAGCAATCACAAATTTTTTTTCGATAAAGATAGCAATCACATATAAATGCATAGCTTTGGTATAAGATGCCTCCGATCATCCGTGTTGTCCACATCAACCACTAGCTTATGCCATACTCAGCATGGTAATTAGACTCTCAGTACATCCAAGCAGTTCAACGAGTTCAGGCACGTGCCGCAACGAATTCGCCACCGTCATGGAAAATGCTCGGCTGCCTTAATCATTCTGCAACCACCACTCTTCTCTAACACATCGAGAGCACCATCGAAGTTGACCTTGAACCGGCCATCAAGGCACGTCAGGCTGCCGTACCTCCTCCGAATATGAATATTTGAAAGCTACGGACCACAAGCACATAATTTTTTTTTGAGAATAACAAGCACAGAAATTCTCAGCGCGCTGGGCCGTGAGCCCATGAAGCCTTCTCGCTCCGACCTTACTGTATTATACTTAGGCTCTGGTCGGTTTGGTGGGGTTGGTCGTTTCTCGTTACCGCCTTACCGGCACACTAGTCTTCCCTTGCGGGTGCCTTAGAGCATCTCCACTCTCGGCGCCCAAACGGTCGCCCAAACGTCTTCCGGACAGGCCGTTTGGGCGCCGTCCAGACTACTTGGCTCATTTGGGCGTCCTCGCTCCCCACTCGCGGCGTCCAAATCGCGCCCAAATTCGAATGTGCCGTCAAAATACACTACGACAAAATATGCCGCCAAAATACGCCGGGCTGCCCGGCGTCTGCTTGTCGCCACCGCCGTCGTCGTCGCCGATCTAGATGTTGTCACCGGGCTGGGGCACGTAGCCATAGCCGGGCTGAGTCATGTCGGGGTCATCGGCGATCATTACGGGGTCATCGTCGACCTGGCCGTCCGCGCCGTGGCCGGTCTCGGTGCCCGTGATGACGCCGTTCTCGGCGCCGTTCTCGGGCGGAACGAGCCCGAGCTCTTGCAGGATCGCGACGCGATACATGTTGTGCGCCGCCCTCGCCAGCGGGTCCAAGTTGGAGACGTCGGCCGTCAAGATCATGAAGTCCTGACTCCTCTTCTTGACGGCGGCTTTCTTCTGCTCGAGGTTGATCTTGACGTCGGCCTTCTGCATCAAGGTCGCCCACCTTGCGTTGTTCTCCTCGCGCCTCAAGCTCGAGTTGGAGCAAACATCGGCGAGGACCTTGTCGATGGACGACTGCACTCTGTCCGTCTTTGCCGCCGCTGCCAAGGCCGCTTTCGCCTTCTTGTTCCTGATTGGCCACCCCTCCGAGTTTTGGGGATCGGCGTTGAGCTCGGCGTGGCCGTTCTTGTTCAAAGTCCGCCGGTGTGCCTTCCATTTCTCACAATTTTGGAGAAGCTTGTAGCAATGCATCAATTTGAAGTCTTTCTCCTTGTTGATGGATTTGTACAACACAAGGGCGTCGATGACCTACAACAAAGCAAGCCGACGACGATCACAATTGTACTTAAGCAAGCCGACAATGGCGGCGATCTTCCTTGCCGTCAATGGCGTCGCCGTGCCGAGCCTTTTCCTCTCATTCTCCTTCACGCGGCGCCCGGCACGGCTCTGCGTGTCCAATCGGCGCCGGAGTACGTCGAGGTCCCAATCCTCCTGCCTCATCTCCTCCGGCTTCTCCCTGGGCGGGGGGGCCTTGCGCTTGACGCCCAGCGTCTTCCCCGCCGCCTTCGTCTCCTTCGCTGCCTTCCTCTTGGGTGCCGGCGGTGCCATGGAGCCGGCGCGGCGCGAGGGCTTTTCTTTTGGCGGGAGAGATGGCGGGGAAATGTGTTTTCTGCGGACGAATTGGGGGAAGCCGGCACTTATTGCGATCTTGTCTCACTGCCAGGCGTGGCCCGCGCGTCGGAGGCTGATGTGGCGTCGCGTTTCCTTCCGTCCGGGGCCGCCCCAAGCCTCCCCAAGTTGAGGGCGTGGGCTGGGCGTGCCGGACACAAAACTGGGCCGCGCCGGACCGAATTCGCGTTTGGGCGCCGCGAGTGGGGGCGATTTTGTGTCCGGCACGCCCCAAAGGCGTTTGGGCGGCCGTTTGGGCGCCCCGACTGGAGATGCTCTTAGTTGTAGCTGGTTGTTCCTTCTAGCTTATAGGGCCTTCTTCGGTGCGAACATAAAAGCAGAGGGGGTGGAGCAGATTTGGAGTTTCTTTGCTTGGTTGGCGTCCAAGAACAGATGTTGGACAGCCGATTGTTTCCAAAGGCAAGATGGGCAATAATCTTGTTTTCTCATCACAACGGAGGAATGTATTGGTCACAAACATGATTGTTTGTTCTTCTTTGAATCTTTTAGTCTGGGCCTATGACTGCACCCTTTGCTAGCTTGCATTCCATAACGTCCTTAGCGACATTGGACATTTTAGTCTGGGTATGTGCCTGAAACATGTTGTTAGGCGCTACGATTGTATTGTACACTTCGTGTTCCTCGAACCACCATTCCAACCGATGGAACTAAGAGCTTAGTGTCATGATAATCGAAGAGGCTGTATTTCACCAGGTTACGTAGCAATGATCATATACCACATTTGTCAACACGAAAACTTTGTAAATATGAGGTAGAGGGCCAATACAGAGATCCTTTTGGGCGTGAGGTTGGAACTATCCCTTTAGATATTTAGGAATTTCTATCCAGTTCGGCAGACTATAAAACGGTAGAAACCGGTGGAAGACCAATTTGAAAAAAGCTAGCTAGTTGGTTGGGTAGATGCTTTCATACGGTGATCATATTGTCCTTATAAACACTATCCTAATCAGCCTACTAATGTTCATGCTTTCTTTTCTAGAGATTTCGAAAGGGGTCTGTAAGAGGCTAGACTTATATAGATCCTTTTTTTTTGAAAAGTGATGTCATAAGAAAAATACCGGCTAAGGGGGTTAGGGGTTGAGGTTTTAGACCTAAAAACAAAGGTTCAATCAGTAAATGGTTGTTCTAACTATTGGATAAACAAGGTATGTGGCAAGAGCTAATTCGTAATAAATACCTACATCCCAATATCCCAAGTATCTCCGCGGCCGACGGACTCCCCTTTTGGAAAGGACTCATGAGAGTCAAAGATTTTTTTAATAGAGATTTATTTCAATTTGGTAATGGTACAAGCTCTGACTTTTTGGAGGATACCTGGTTTGCGGAAGCACCGTTATCTCATCAATACCCGTATCCATTTTATAATATTGCCCAATGAAAACAAATTTTGGTGGCAAGTGTTATGACGCAAAACCCTCTAAATATAGTTTTAGGAATAAATGGACAAGATGGGTTCATTTAGTTCAACGGTTGATGGGTGTAGAGCTAAATGATCAGCCGAATATGT
Source organism: Poa pratensis (assembly GCA_947311845.1). Taxonomy (NCBI): domain Eukaryota; kingdom Viridiplantae; phylum Streptophyta; class Magnoliopsida; order Poales; family Poaceae; genus Poa; species Poa pratensis. Next base: position 2,028,868 of record CAMZMU010000122.1, on the reverse strand, counting down.
TTATATGGAGATGAACTACAACTGGCTTGTTACAGTCAAGTCCATGTATCCAGATTATATGAATGGACACATGCGGTTTCTGCGGAAACATAATTGGAAAATGGAGGTACCACTGAAGATTAAGATTTTTATGTGATTTCTATATAGTAGAGTTATTTTATCTAAGAATAATCTGGCTAGAAGAAACTGGACATATGAAAAAATGTTGTTTTTAAATAGAAATGAATCAATTCAACACCTTTTAATTTCTTGTACATTTGCTAAAAAATGATTGGCATATTGTCCACTAAGCTTTTAACCTTTCACCTCCAAGTAGTATAACGAATATGTTTTGTCAGGTTGTTGCGTGGTATTTGTAAACATGATAAAGCTCATATCGGGGTGGAAGTTTGTGTTGTACTATGGACTATATGGACAGTTCGAATGATTTTGTATTTAATAAACCAAGAGCTCCTCCTTTTATGCAGGTTATACCTCTCGCTATGTATTGGACCCTGGTCCTTTCTCCATCCAGTGGACATGTGGAATCGCATGGATTCTGGGGGCACTTGGCTGGAATTTGTAACAAACTGATTTGTTCAACCGGGCCGCCTCCTTGCTTGCTACCTGTATCTTATGTTGAGTCGTAGCTTTTATCTGATGAGTGTCTTCAAATGGTTGATTCATAAATTGACCATTTATGATCGTTGTTTTGTATTCTTTATTGAATACTTTACTTTAATAAATGAAATAAAAGCCGTATGCATTGATCGATGTAGAGGCCAGGGCTTCCGTCCCCTTCTCGGAAAAATTAAGTGTGCTAGTCTTTAGCATTTTTTAATTAAACCAAGTCGTTTATAAGAAATAATTTTTAAATCTAGCTTATGAAATTGCACTGTTTAAGAAAATTCAAAACTTTCAAACAATTAGAACCTTTTCATAATTCAAAAAAGATTTACCTATAGAAATTTCAATCTTTTTGAAATCGCAGAAATAAAGCTTGCGCAACAAGCAGCGGGCGTGTAGCATGGGCTCGGTGACCAGCCGAAAATCAACCGTGGTTGTGAGGTATAACTCTGCTAATAAGATACTCCCTCCGTTCCAAGTAGGGAGTAGAATTAACCAGCTGCCAACCTTTCCTTGAGATTCAACCTGGAAATATATCATGCGTGGGTGTGGGTGGTCTAGCTTAGATACGCATGTGCATCTTAACGAACACCCACACGGACGTACGCTTGCTATTTGTTGACAAGAAACATGGTACTAGCCTGGAGGCTAATTATTTAGCGGGTCGCATGCAGGTAGGTAACGAGATGAGCGGGGACGCCATGGAAATTATTAAGCTAGCTTGCATGCATTAGACCGTGTTTATCCAATGACTAGACCCAATCAAGCCGGACGAGGGCATGTCCAGCCTAACATTCCCATATGGATCCTAACATGCCATGTCCCAGGCTGAAACATTCGAAAGAACATGGCATGTTCCTTCAATCTATCTCCGCTCACTTTCATCATCTTTCCTTCATCTGCATGTTCTTTATAAAGTCAAGTTCCGATCTTATGGAACCATCAAGACGAAGAAGGGGAAGAAGAAGAAAAGAAGATACCAGAGTTTAGAACATTCTTGTTTTCTTGCTAATTGAGTCAATTAGCCATGGCGTCGTTCCCATCTTCTTGTTGGCATTCGGTGCTGTTGCTATCCATGCTGCTGGTCTCCATGGATCAGATGGCCATGGCATCCCTGTACGATGACATCGATGTGGACTGGGGCCAGGACCACAGCTTCTTCTACATCGATGGCCCCGGCGACAACCAGACCCTCGCGCTCTGCCTCGAGAAGACCCAGGGCTCGGGTTTCCATACAAAAGAAGCATACCTCTACGCCCGCTTCGACGTCGACCTGATGCTCGTCCCCAACAACTCCGCCGGCACGGTCACCACGATCTACGTAAGTCCCCACTGCCTCCATGCCATGCGCCTTGTCTGGCCACGGTCGCCGTGTGTGCGTTGCGTTGGCCTCCTGTGATTTCACGATTTGGCGAATTCATCTGCAAATTCATGCGTGCAGCTGATGCCAGAGGATGCGCCGTGGGAGTACCACGACGAGGTGGACCTGGAGTTCCTCGGCAACGTCACCGGCGAGCCCTACACGCTGCACACCAACATCTTTGCCAACGGCGTCGGCCGCCGCGAGCAGCAGTTCCGCCTCTGGTTCGACCCCGCCGCTGACTTCCACACATACTCCATCGACTGGAACCCCAAGCGCATCACGTAAGCAAATTAATCCATCATACATTACAGCCGCAGTATTCCTAGTATATGTTGTATCGACACAACTCTAATATAATCATGTGGCGGGATCAGGATCCTGGTGGACGGCGTGCCCATCCGGGAATTCAAGAACAAGGAGAAGGACGGGGTGCCGTTCCCGACGTGGCAGAAGATGAGGCTTCATGGGAGCCTGTGGAACGCCGACGACTGGGCGACGCAGGGTGGCCGAATCAAGACGGACTGGTCGGCGGCGCCTTTCTTTGCCAACTACCGCAACCTCCGCGTTTCCTACTGTCAGCCGTCGCCTGGCGTAGCGTGGTGCGGTGACGAGCCGCCGGAGTCGACATGGTTCGAGCAGGGACTTGACGCGGCGGCCCTGCAGAACGCACGCGACACGCACATGATCTACGATTACTGCAAGGATTTCAAGCGGTACAAAGGGAAGGAGATTCCCAAGGAATGCACATTAGATTAGTGTAGAGCATTGATTTGCCCTTGACTCTGTACATTTGTGTTCTTATTCATTCTAGATCTATATATTAATATAAAAAGATTTATGCTAAACAACAGCTAACTGTTTTGTCATTCGTCCAAGCTCTTTTTTCTCACCGTTCATCTGTCTTTGAGATTCGGCTTAGAGAGAAAGAACATGTGACTGTGTTGTCAGTTTGGGCCGAGGGTATAAGTTCTTGGAAAACGCTTAGTATGAGTCGCGAAATCGTAGGGGAGGTCCTATACACCGCCCAGTGCGATGCAGCCACCTGCTGGGAGCCACAGTGGGCTGGCCCATTAGCGTGTTTGTGAAAAACTTGTGGAAGCGTTTCTACTCGATAGCACATATCGAGCCGCGTGGGAGTTTATATATTGGGAGGATGCGGTGCGGCATCGTAGCGTACAGGAGCGAACCGAGTCCCTGTAGGAAACGTACAGATCACGATCTCAACAAATAGGACTCGGTTCAGTTAAGGAAACTCTGACGCTAAACTATTTCTAACACCCTCCCTTAATCACAACTTGGTCAAGTTGAGATTATGCTTGAACTCCTCGAACGTTCGAACTGGAAGTGGTTTTGTGAAACCATCAGCAACTTGATCCCTTGAAGGAACAAAACGAATCCCCAACTGTTTGTTGAAAACTTTTTCTCTCACAAAATGAAAGTCTATCTCAATATGCTTAGCTCTAGCATGAAACACTGGATTTGCTGACAGATATGTCGCACCCAAATTGTCACACCACAAGCAAGGTGGCTGGGTCAACTTAACTCCAAGTTCGGCAAGCAAAGACTGAACCCAAATTATCTCAGCTGTGGCATTTGCAAGTGACTTGTACTCTGCTTCTGTACTTGACCTGGAAACTGTGGCTTGCTTCTTGGCACTCCAAGATATAAGATTGGGCCCAAAGAAAACAGCAAAGCCTCCAGTAGAGCGACGATCATCTGGGCAACCTGCCCAGTCAGCATCTGAGAAAGCACTAAGCAATGTAGAACTCGATCTTTGAAAAGTGAGACCAACAGTTGGGGTATGCTTGATATATCTCATGATACGCTTTGCAGCTGTCCAGTGCAATGTAGTAGGAGCATGCAGATATTGACAAATTTTATTTACTGCATATGAGATGTCTGGTCGGGTCAGTGTGAGGTACTGTAATGCACCAACCATGCTTCTATACCTGGTTTTATCTCCTTCTCCCAGAAGATTGCATGCATGCGCTGTAATCTTTTCTGAGGACGACAGAGGTGTAGGCGAGGGTTTGCAGTCCTTCATCCCCACACGAGAAAGCACCTCTCGAGCATATTTGGATTGAGTTAACACAAGTCCATCTTGAACTCTCTTGACTTCAATTCCCAAAAAGAAATTAAGATCACCAAGATCCTTTAGAGCAAATTCCTTACTCAAATCTGTTAGCAAAGCTTTGGTTGCAGCTTCAGAAGAACTAGCAACTATGATATCATCAACATATATGAGCATAAAAATTGTGATATTGGACTTGTGATAAATAAACAGTGAGGTATCAGATTTTGAAGCAACAAACCCAATACTTATCAACTGTGAGCTGAGACGAGAGTACCATGCTCGAGGTGCCTGCTTTAGTCCATACAACGCCTTGTCAAGCTTGCATATATAGTTCGGCATCTTTGGATCCGCATATCCTGGCGGTTGTCTCATATAGACCTCCTCTTCCAGAACACCATGTAAGAACGCGTTCTTTACATCCAACTGGCGCAGACTCCAGCCCCTAGAGACAGCAATTGACAGAACAAGCCGAACAGTAGCAATTTTAACAACAGGACTAAAAGTGTCCTCATAATCTATACCATACCGTTGCTTGAATCCTTTTGCAACAAGCCTGGCCTTATATCTGTCGACAGAACCATCTGCTTTCTTCTTGATTCTGTAGACCCAACGACAGTCTATTATATTTGCACCATGCCTTTCGGGTACTAGATGCCAAGTTTTATTTCTCATAAGAGCAATATATTCTTCATCCATAGCTGCTTTCCAATTATCATTTGCTAATGCATCCTGCAAATTTGCTGGTTCATCAATTGAGGCAGACATACACCAACGCACTGTACCATCCGTGTATTTTCTTGGTTTAACAATTCCCTTTGATTTTCTTGTCCCATGTTGTTTAGGAGGAGCAGGCTGCTCCCTAGACAGAGAAGATTCTGGAGCACCCCTAGCTGATTGCTCCCGGGACGGAGAAGATTCTCCAGACGAAGAAGATGCCAAAGCACCCCTAGCTGGCTGCTCCCGTCGCTGTCCAGAATTTGGCGCTGCATGTGCATGTGCATGCGACCCAGCCACAGGAGATCCGCGCGGTGTAGCGGTTGGTGTGGCTGCCGGGCTGTCGTCCTGTTCCGTCGCAGAAGATCCGGAGGCTGCGCTGCTGCCCGCTGCACCAGGCGAATGAGCAGAAGGATCAGCGCCAAAGTTGCCAGGCGCATCAGCCGTGGGATCCGCGCTGCGCGATCCCGAGGAGGAATGTTCAGAAGAATCTGTCTCGTGTTCTGTGCTCCAGCTATTTTCTGTTGCTGCGCTGTTTTGAGCACTGCTTTGGCCGTTTTGACCCAAATTTTCACTGTTTCTTCGTGGCATTTCCTGCACAACTCCAGAAACAGGTCTACCGACCTCATTAGTAGGATTAGTCATTAAGGAATCATCAATAAATTCATCCCCTTGTTCAGAAGAGCGAAGAGATGCATCAAGTAAAATAATATCTTTGCGAAATTGAGCACCGGCATTGGGATGAAGAAGTTCAAAAGGAAACACTGTCTCGTCAAACACAACATCACGGGAAATATAAACTCGTCTAGTGGACACATCTAGACATTTAACTCCCTTGTGCATAGGACTATATCCTAAGAAAACACAACGTTTTGAACGAAAAGCTAGTTTTCGCTTGTTGTAAGGACGGAGATTTGGCCAACATGCACATCCAAAAACACGAAGGGAGGAGTAATTTGGAGTTGTGTGGAGAAGGCGATGGACAGGTGTGTCATTGTTGATAACTTTGCTAGGAAGCATATTAATGAGATATGTGGCAGTGAGAAAAGCTTCATCCCAAAATTTGAGAGGCATAGATGCATGCGCAAGAAGTGCAAGGCCAACTTCTACAATATGACGATGTTTTCTTTCAGAGGCACCATTCTGTTGATGGGCATGGGGACATGACACAAGATGTGAGATTCCTTGATTTCGAAAGAAAGTATTAAGTTTGACATACTCTCCCCCCCAATCGGATTGAACCGTGAGGATTTTTCGATTAAGCTTTCGTTCAACAAGTTTTTGAAATGTGATAAAAGCAGAATGAGCATCAGACTTCTTTTTGAGAAGATATATCCAGGTAAACTTACTATAATCATCAATAAAGCTTACATAATAATCATGACGTCCAACAGAAGTAGGAGCAGGGCCCCATACATCAGAAAAGATTAACTGAAGAGGAGCACTAGATACACTGGTGGACACAGGATACAGAAGCTGATGACTCTTTGCTCTTTGACATGAATCACAAATAGACTGAATAGTAGAATTCCTAGCAAACGAAAGTTTATTCTTGCTAATAACTTGTTGAACTATAGCTACTGAGGGATGCCCTAGGCGACTATGCCACATATCATGGGACGGCTTGGCGGCGACGAAAGCATGCTTCTGACTCTTGACCGAAGACGAAATAAGTGGGTATAGGCCGCCAACACACCACCCTCTATGAATTATTTTCTTCGTGACCTGATCCTTGATCAAAAAGAAATAGGGATGAAACTCTATGAAAACCCTATTGTCATATGTGAACTTATGAACGGAGAGAAGATTTTTAGAGGCATTGGGCACATGCAGAATATTATTGAGACGGAAATCTTGAACAGGGTATGAATTATTGAATGACCTAAATGACATATTTCCATAACTTGTCCACTGGCAGTGTTCACCTTATCGCGACCTTGATACTTGTCACGAACGGTGAGATTATTGAGCTCGCTAGTAATATGATGTGTAGCTCCGGTGTCGGGATACCAGTTGGTATCCACACCATAGGAAGCTGCATGTACCTCCTTGTCCTCCTCCTCATCTCCATCTTCATCATACCGCGACCAACAGTGCTTGGCGCGATGGCCTTCTTTGTTGCAGATTTGGCAGATTGTGTTTTCCCACGGAGAAGTGCGACGTCGACCGCGGCCACAGCCACGACCACCTCCTCCTCTGTGTCCGCCCCCTCTGTTGTTGTAGTAGGGGCGATCGTCACGCCGATCATCACGGGCGTAGTCATCTGGGGTGCGAGCAGGAGCACCCCTGCCACCACCACGGCCGCCGCGAGTGTAGCCTCCACGGCGCATGGCAGCATTGGCGGAGGTTTCAAACCCTCCACCGTGTGACCCGGCGCTCAGCTCGTCGCGCTCATCTTGGGCCAGAACTTGAGCGTACAGCTCATTGACAGTGATCGGTGTGGGCATGAGCCCGATGGCACCAACCAGATTGTTGTAGTCGGGGCCGAGCCCGACCATGATAAAGGAAACGAGCTCCTCCTCGTCTAGCGGGCGTCCAGCAGCAGCAAGCTCATCGGCAAGGCCCTGCATCTTGGAGAAGAACGCCGGCGTAGACATGTTCAGCTTCTTGGTGCTCGCGATAGCGACCCGAAGGTTGTTGATCTTCGAGCGGCTCTGGGACGCGAACATGGTGGTCACCGCCGTCCACACGTCAGCGGCATGTTCAAGCCGCAGGAGGTGGTTGAGGATCTCAGGGGAGATCGAGTTGGTGAGATGGCTGAGAACAATTTGATCCCGGGCAAGCCAGGCAGCATACGCCGGGTTTGGTTGCGCCGTCTGATCGGCGTCATCTTTCTCCTTGGCCGCCAGGGTTTTCGGCGGAGCGGCTTCAGAGCCGTCTAGGAGACCCATCGCCATAGCCCCTCGGATCGCCGGCAGAACTTGGATTCGCCAGACCGGATAGTTTTTCCGAGTAAGTTTCTCGGTTGGGGGCGCACCAAGGCTGAGCTTCTCTGAAACTCGATGCCATGGTGAGGGTGGGTGGGAGTTCTTGATCGTAGATTGGATCAAGGAAGAGGTGGCTCCTGATACCATGAAAAACTTGTGGAAGCGTTTCTACTCGATAGCACATATCGAGCCGCGTGGGAGTTTATATATTGGGAGGATGCGGTGCGGCATCGTAGCGTACAGGAGCGAACCGAGTCCCAGTAGGAAACGTACAGATCACGATCTCAACAAATAGGACTCGGTTCAGTTAAGGAAACTCTGACGCTAAACTATTTCTAACAGTTTGTTTTTCCTTTTTCAATTTTCTTTTACGTTTCTGTTTCTTTTTCTTTTTTTTGCTGTATTTTTCTTTTTATTTCTGTTGGTTTTCGTTATGCTTTCCTTTTAATATTCATTTTGTGAAAAACAATGTTCATGGTTCAAAAAAATATTAGCATGGTTCAACAAAAGGTTCACTTATATTTTAAATGGAACATTGAACCCGTGATTTTTTTTCGAATACAAGAACATATGTTTTAAATCTCTTAACCTATTTGTGCAATCCATTAACAATTTTTGTTACCTCGTGAATATTTTTGAATTCATTAACCTAATTTTGGAATACAAGAACGTAAGTTTGTATAACCTCGTGACTATTTCGAACCCGCTAACCTATTTTTGGAATCCATGCACAATTTTTTGAAACCTTGTGAACATTCTTTTCATATCCGTTAACCTGTTTTTGAAATACATGTACAATTGTTTGTAACCTCGTGAACACTTTTTTCAAATCGTAGGGGGAGGCCCTATAGACCACCCGATGCGCTGCAGCCCAGTCGTGCCACATGTAGGAAGCCACTGTCGGCTGGCCCATTAACACGTTTGTTTATTTTCCTTTTTCTTTTACCTTTTCTGTTTCCTTTTTCTTTTTTTCACGTATTTTTATCTTCTTTCTTTTACTTCCGTTGTTTTTTGGTATTCTTTCTTTTTTTACATTTTTATTTCTTGTTTATGTATCTTACACAAATTGAAAATGTTCATTTTGTAGATAAAATGTTCATAGTTCTAAAACCCAATTGTGCACGGTTCAATAGTTCACTTATATTTTAAATGGAACATAAACATTTTTTAAACACGTGAATAATTTTCTGAGTACAAGAATATATTTTTTGAATCTGTTAACCTATTTTTGTACTCCATTAACATTTGTTTAACCTCGTGAGTATTTGTTTTGAATTCATTAACCTATTATTGGAATCCATAAAAAAATTAACCTCACGAATATTTTTCGAATCCACTAACCTATTTTAGTAATCCATAAACAATTTTTTAAACCTCGCGAACATTCTTATCGAATCCTTTAACCTACTTGGAATACATGAACACATCTTTTCAAATTTGTTAACCTATTTTTGGAACCCTTAAACATTTTTTAAAACCTCTTGAACATTCTTTTCAAATCATTTTAACCAATTTTGAAATGCCGCATGAAAAAATTTGTAAACCTCGCGAACATTTTTTTCAAATACATTAAACTATCTTTGGAATCCATTTAAAAAATTAAACCTTTTGAACATTTTCTAAAATGTAAAATAATTGTAATATGGAATAAACATACTAAAGGGAAAAGAAATTAAAAAAAGTAAAAGAAAATAGGAAAGGAAAAAAGAATAACATAAAGAAAAGAAAATTGAGAAAACAAGAAAGAAAATAGATACAAAAACAAGAACAGAAAATAGAAAACCAGTCAAAACACAAAACCAAGCCAAAAAACAAAAATAAAACCAACTAAGAACTACAATATTTTTTAAAAAGAACACCAGCCACGAAGTTGGGCCAGGCCCAAAGCCTAACGGGTACGCGGTGTGACCGCTCCGCTCCTCAAATGGCGGTATATATGATTTCCGAATCTTAAATCATTATTGCGAAAGCACAAGCGAAATGTTCTAGTGTTTTCTGGGCGTTTTTGTTGCAAGTTTGGTTTTTTCTTCGAGCTTTTCAGATATTTCTTACGTGTTTCCAAATTGTAACAAACATGTATCCCTTTTGTTGCAAAATCCTGTCACGTTGGAATGTTAACATGTGATGATTTTTGCTGCAAATGAATCTACAATTTTTTTTGTAATTGTTTATGCTTTTGTTAATAGGTGATTATTTTTGTTGCAGATAAAACTACAAAGAAACATTTTTTCTTGCACACTTTTTAAATTGCTAAAAAAAACATGATTTTTGATTGTAATCTTTTGTGTTTTTGTTGGAACTGTTAATTTTTTTTGTTGCCAAGCAATCTACAGCAGAAGTTTCTTGTCTAACCACTTATTTGTAGCACTACATTTTTGAAATGTTGTGATGATTTGTTGCAATAATATAATTTTTTGTACACGGGGTGAAGAATTTTGTTGTAAGACTCCGAATTTTGTTTTAATATTAAGGTTAAGTCACCATGGTGACCATTTTCCTATCAATATTGAATAGTTTAGGGCCAAAAAGATATAAGTGCAGCCTATATGTACTGCGGTTTGATTTTGAAAATGTGATGAACTAAAATGCAAAACGTGTTGCACCTGATTTTGCGCCTTTGATGTTGATCGGACGGTGATACAGACATATTTAGTCTTGCGTAGGTCTCCCTATGCATAGTGCTCGCCTAGTTTTCACTGTTCTTGATATGATCCCCTTTAGTACATTTCGTGCCTATTAATCTTCTTTAAGCTGTGTATATTTTTGAATTTCTTGGGATTCTCCGTGTGTCTATTTTTCGGTGGTATGTGGAGAACTAGCGTTGTTCATCTCGGAGGCAAGTCGTCAGAGGGGAACATGCGGGGGAAGATAGGAGCGGCGACACCTCATATTCATCCCCGTGTTTCTTGCATGGCGATAACCGGAGTCAGAGGTTGGAGAGATCACCAGTGTGAAAGGTATTTCTATGCTCCTTGTCTTCACCACCCACCCCCCTACGCCACCCGCGCCCTCTCTCGTGCATACTGGCGTTCTAACAATGTTTGGTGCTCCCCTCTATGTGTGTGTCTATGATTATGTTTTTGGTCGGTGACGAATTGTAGGTTCGTGGAGGTGACTATGTAGTTGGTGTTATTGTTTCTCGTGTGTGGATGATGACCTGGGTGGGAAGGGTGGCGAAGAGCACGGAGGCGTAATTTGGTGTTGGTTTCTTAGAGGGGAGATATGTGAAGCCCACCGTTTTTTATGCGGATGTGTATGCTTTATTTGGAATTAATTTTTCATCACGGGAAATTTACATGTTGAGTGTAGAGTGATTTGTTTGGAAGAAGGTGTTCATCAGTTGTGTTCTGCTGTATTTTTATTAGCATAGGTATATTACTCAGATTTTGCTGCGATGGTGTATGGAAGGTGCTGGTACAGGTTTGGTGTAGGTTTTTTCTTTTAGATTTTTGTATCCGATTTATTTGTTGTGTACTTATTAGTATTGTTTTGTACAAAGGAAAGCTAGTGTAAATTTTCAGGTTCTTCTTCAGGGAGGAATTTTATAGGTTGGGTGTGGGGAGGGGTATTCCTTAGGTTTTGATTTATTGGGAGGGAAAAGTGTTCATCGATATAGCATTATGCGATATCTCAATTACCTTGATATATTTAGTTAGTCTTTTTTTGTTTGGGATGGTGAACGGAATTTGGTCGTACAAGGCAGCGGTGTATGGATGCCTTTGTCTTGTCCGTGATACATCCCTCTACGGACTGCATTAGCGGGTTTCATATTTTTGAGGTGCTTCCCGCTATGATCCATGCATTATAGAAAAGTGGATAAGTACCAACAATCGGTGCAACATGCCCCACAGAGGAGACATGTTTTGATAGGTGTCAATTTCGTTTGGCACTACCGATTTATGTATACGACCAGACATAAATTATGACTACGACAGTCCATTGGATAGGGCTGGCACATCCGAGCAAAATCTGTCTCGTACCTCCAAGCAAGGACCTACCGGAACCTTTAATTTGATCTTTTGGACTTCATCTCTAGGTAAATTCAAAATTTTGAGGTATTCTCTTTGACATGGTACTTCCAAGATGCAACTTCCTACTCCGACAATTCAAATCTTGTACACGGTCGGAACCTCCTGGCTTTACCATCTGGTACTTCTTGGCCAATTACTTTTGCTAGGAATGTGCAAATATTTGCTTTGGCCTATAAATAGACAAGAACCTCAAGGAAAAACATGAGGTTCTTTTAGCAGTTTTTCACAGAGAAAAGAGGGCCTTTATTGACTATACCTTTGCTCTATCCCTCTTACAACTAGATCTAAATCTATACTACAATCCCGAGAGATCTATGATGCTTTGTGATGACAAAGAGTCACTTGGAAACCATAGTGATGCTTTGTGAAGGAGCCAAGAATTTGTGAAGGCGAGTGATCGCCTACTTCGTGTGAAGATCGCTCTTAATGGTTGGACATGAACTAAGTGTCTTAGCTGAAAAATAAGAAGGTTGGTCTTTGCAACCAAGGACATGGTGTCCTTTGGAATATGTTTCATAGCATTGTCCAACGATGACTTAGGATAGCGCAAACTATGCAAACGTTGGAATACGTCCACCTGTTTGTGTGCCTTTTCCCTAGATCCTTTACATACTTGAAATCTATTTTCCCACAAGATATATCTTTGTTGAATTGTATGTGTAGGGTGTTTTAGGAAACGGCAATAAACAAGTACTCAAATTGAATTTCTGCTTTGATATTTGAACATTGTCAATTCCCTCTAGTCGATAAAGTTGGTTTTTTAGCTGTCAACAAATTAAGGAAGGGGCCGAATGGAGAGGCCCGCATTTTTAAAATGTTCGATTTGTGGGGCTCACGGTCGAGCGCTAGAGACCAATCTCGCTTTAAACAAAGCAAATGGGCATAAGGTGGTGCGCATGAGGGCATGTACATAGGAGCACCGACCCCTCCACCCAAAACTTAAACCATATCTTCGTCTGGGGGTTGCGGACAAAAAGCAGCTCCAAAGGGAACACCACCCCTTCTTTCGTGGCTGCTTAACGGACAAGGCATGTGAATTGTATCCATCCCCGCATTTCTTCCCAATTTTCGTAGAGATTTGTGTGTTGTCCGGACATCTCCGCCTCCACCTCAAGAATTGTGTGATCAAAGACCACGAGACGGTGAAAGAAAGTCCGTATGTGCAATCTATCTCCTCTCTATCCCTGCTTTCCCTAATTCACAGCTCCGCCATACGCCCACCCACGCCGGCGCCTCCTGTACTCAAGTTCCTTTCACTCTTCAGCGCCCGACCTCTATCTACGGACGCCTTCCTGCTCTACTTTCTCCCTTTCCGGTCACCCACCTACTCCATGGTGTTTGAAGTATGCACGCTCGGCACTAAGGATCTAAAACCCTTGGCATTGTGGACATTGTCTCGGGACGGCGGTGGTTGCTTCTTCTCCGCCTGATGTCGGCATCGATTTGTCCACTTCACCAGTGTGCCGCCTTTGCCTATGCCTAATCTTAATGAACTGTGTATATTTTGCTTATCTGGTAGTGTTGAAAGATAAAAATTGTGTGTAGTTTGGGACCATAATTGCGACAATAATAGGAGGTGAATTTTGTGTGCATTTTAGTTGTTTTCATATTTGTATCGAATTTAAATTTGAACTATATCATTTGGTAACTTAGAATTAGTGTTGAATTGATATGTGTAAAAATATTTTATGTTGCAATCCTTTACATGGCGACGTGGCGAACCTTGTTTGCAATGATTGAGATTTCACATGGTTCATGGTCTTTCCTACCGAGTACGGAGTACCTACCGCCGACCACCAAGAGAGGTAGATCGGGCAGTGGGCGCCGCTCGAACATGGCACCCAGCGCACAATACCGAGGAGCGCAACAGCGACGCAGACAGTTGTCACTTGTCTGCTTCGGCCAGCAATCATATTTCGGCTTGCAAGAACCTATCGGCAACGCGTCATCATTATCCTCAAGAAAAATGTCGGAAACGCACCATCGTTACCTTTTACAAAGTTGGGAAACGCATCCATACAAAGTTTGTGAAGAGAACATGCTTCAGACAAAATGTCAAACATTTAACTATATGTTCGTCTGAGGAAGATTTAGTTACATCCTTCTTACACCTACACTTCATCCTTCACTTTCTTCTCAGTTTAGCTCGGCATGAAACAAACGGTACCAAATCAGGGACGACGATGCTAAAAATCTACACGGGAAATGGCACTGGCAGGAAGTACATACATGCCCATGAATCGAATGAACAAATTGTAGGAAACAAATTAATCAAATCTTGGTGCCAATCGGATTCTGATGGATTCATCACTTGCGGCCACACTCCCCGGGGAATCCCTTGGGGAACCGCCAGCCGTCAGCGCAGTAGTTGTAAGACAAGCAGTTGCGCTCGGCCCAGGCGACGGTGGCGAGGTCCTCCTCGCCGAGCTCCCTGTGCATCCACGCGTCGGAGCCGTCGGGGCACCGCGACGAGTTCTTGTTGTGGACGCAGCCGTTGGCGTGGTAGCCGCGGTAGGAGACGACGAAGGGCTCGTGCCTCCAGTGGATCTTGACTTTGCCGTTCTCCGTTGCCCAGAAGCTGCCGTCCCACAGGGTGGCGTGCACCGTCATGGGCCTGCTCGTCGGGAACGGCAGGTCGGCGTACTTCTTGAAGGTCCTCACCGGCACGTTGTCCACTTCGAATCTGGCACGGCATTTCCGTCAATTAGTTGGAATTCGTCTAAGAATCAGGATTAATTGGATGGACAGGTCGACTGTTCGTACATGATGTTCTTGGGGTTCCAGGTGATCTTGTAGGTGTGGAAGTCGGCGGAGGGGTCGAACCAGAGGTAGAACTGGTGCTCCTTCTTGCCGTCGCCGCTGGCCCAGACGTTGGTGTTCATCACATACGGCTCGCCGCTCGAGTTCCCCATGAACTCGATGTCAATCTCGTCGTGGGTAGGGCCTTCCCCGGACGTCAGCTGAACACATCAGTTGTTGTCGGTTTTAGCATAAAAGTGGGGAAAATAGTAATCAGGACAACGGCTGGCTGGCTTACGTAGAAGGAGGTGACGGTGCCGGCAGAGTTGCCGTCGACGAGCTTCATCTTGACGGTAAACTCGCCGAAGAGGTACTTGGCCCTGGATTTGAAGCCGGAGCCAGATTCTTGGTCGAGCTCGAGAGAGAACTCCTGGCCGCCGCTGCCGTCGTCCTTGTATCCGATGTGGTCGCGGTCGCCGATCACCTCGAACTGGTCGTCGAAGTCGGCCTTCGCCATAGGGACGGCGACGAGGGCCAGAACGACAAGGAGGGACGACAGGCGTGCAGCCGCCATGTTCGTTAGCTCGCTGCTGCTTGTACAGTAGTACTGGGATGGTGTCAGTGTGTGGTTTCGCAACGGGGCTTCGCTTTTAATTGATGGGATGCTCTCCTCTGGCTCTATGCACCGCTGGTGGTGAACTGCTGTGGGCCGGCGTCACGGAAGGTTTTGCTAATGCGGGCGGCACACGCACATGTTTCTGTCGGCTGGGACCAAAGTTTCGGAACGTTTCTTCACCAGAATCCGCGGTGGGATGTTGTGCTTTTGACCACGGTTTTATAAACTTCCCAGATCACATGGATTAAACAAGAAGAAAATTTGGTATACGTCATCCGACTGATAAGGGGAAAAAATGATCCGACTGATTATATATGAGTGTAAAGACATTGATATTTACTATGCACCTCAGTTTTTGTAAATTTTATCCGATCTCCAAAGGCAGAGAATTAACAGCATCAGTTTCACTCAAGTAGATGATCTAAGGTTTATCCATCCGTGGTAAGTTTTTTGTCGAAATGGAGGGTATACCTCTAGCCTCTGCATCCAGAGGATGCACACAGCCGGTTCATTAGATTATTCAATAAAACCTTATGAAAGGATTACAAAGATCAACCTGAAACGAAGCCAACCAAACTAATGACAGCTCGCTACACCTACAACACTGATGACGGGGGTGGCCAAAAACAGGGCACTGATTATATATAAGAGGAAAGTAGATGATCAATCTCACTCAAGTAGATGATCTAAGGTTTATCAATCTCTGGTAAGTGTAAGTTGAAATTATCTTTCTCAAACAACTCTGCTAAGATAAAATAAGTCTCGTGTGTTTCTAACACATCTAATATAATGGTTAATTATATAATACACTAATTCGGCCAAGAGATGATAGAATATGTGTAATATGGATAGTAAACGTGAGTTTTATCATCTGAATAAATAAATACTCAAACGTATTTATAATTTTTGATTGTTCCATGCTTATTATATGTCAATGTCACATGTTTTTATACTATTTTATACATTTCTGGGACTAACCTATTAGCAAGATGCTGAGCGCCAGTTCCTGTTTTCTGTTGTCTTTTTGTTTCAGAAATCCTAGTCAGGAAATATTCTCCGAAAGACCTGAAAATTTAAGAGATTTATTTTTACGAAGGAACCAAGACACTGCCCGAAGGAGAGGTCCAGGGGACCCACCAGTCTAGCAGGCAGCCCAACGGCATGGCCTGGGGTGGGCCCGCGCCCCCAGGCCGTGTGGGTCCCCTGGAGCTCCTCCAGCACCGCCTCTTCGCCTATAAATTGTCTCGTCCCCGAAAACCCTAAAAGACCCGACCATATTCCGGAAAGAAAACCGAGGCCGCCGCCGTCGCCAACCCTAGTTCGGGAGGGTTCTGAAGTTCTTCTCGGCACCCTGTCGGAGGGGGAGATCGTCACCGGAGGCATCTACACCACCATGCCTGCCTCCGGAGTGATGTTTGAGTAGTCCACCACGGGACTACGGGTCCATGGCAGTAGCTACATGGTTGTCTCTTCTCCTTGTACCTCCATGTTTAGATCTTGTGAGCTGCTTAACATGATCGAGATTATCTTTATGTAATGCTACATGTTGTGTTTGCTGGGATCCGTTGAATTGTGGAAATCATGACTTCTTTGTTCATTTATCTATGATATGTTTTATTTATGATCTTGCATGCTCTTCGATGCTAGTGGTTGCTTTGGCCGAAATAGTTGCTAGTATCTTTAGAGAGGGTATTTATGCTAGATAGTAGGTTCATGTCTCCTTGTTCTGAGCTCGAGTTGACAAAACGATTAAGATCAAGGATGTGTTGTCGCTACTAGGGGTAAAACATCGGTGTTTATTACTTTGTACTGTAACCATTGCTTACATTATGCACCATGATTATTGCAATAATCTGTTGCTTGCAACTTAATACTTTCGGGTGACAAGCTGGATAGCGATCCCGGGGTGGATTATTAGTCATAGATGCAGTTGGATAACGGTCTATGTATTTTGACGTAATGCCCAATTAAATACTACGGTGAACTTTACTTTGTCATCATAGCATTGTTATGCGCCCACAATTTGTCAATTGCCTAGCTGTAATTTGTTTACCCAGCATGTTTTCTTTTGGAGAGACACCTCTAGTGAACTGTGGACTCCAGTCCTATTTTCTCGTATTGTTTACAACCGTTTCCATAGCTTTTCATAATCATTTGCTCGCTGCCCATTTTCTCTCGGATAATATTTTCCACACCACACCATACATTTATTTTCGTTGGGCAAAGTGGTTTGATTGTGTTGTGTGCAGGTCCACATTAACCTCCTAAGCGTCAGGGGAGGGAGACACCTCCTTGAAGCCTTCTCCAAGTCCTACTGGTTCGATAAACCTTGGTTTTGTATCAAGGGAAAACTTCTACTACACTACATCATATATACGGTCATACATTCCTCTTGGGGTTTCCCAACGAACATGTGATCCACGCTATAAAGCTTGTTTTCTGGCGCCGTTGCCGGGGAGTTGGAAGTTTCAGCGAGGGGAGTTTCGCACATCCTTTCACTCCATTTTGTTATTGTCTTGCTTAGTTTATTTTTTGTTAGTCTTGTTTTGCTTATCGTTTGCTTTACAAATCAAAAAACACAAAAAAATAAAAATTCCAGCAACTAGTCTTATATCGTTTTGCTTAGTTATCATGTCTAGTTCTACTCCTTTTGTTATGTCTCCCGAAACTGAAGTTCGTACTTTTAAACAAAGGTGTGGAGAAAGCTTAAAGGATGCTTGGTATAGAATTAGTGATGCTCAACAACGTTCCACGAAAAATAATTCGGAAACTATTTTTCTTAGTAATTTTTAATGTTGGCATCACAAATTGGTATAGGTACATTTTGGACACTCTAACAGGTGGAAACTTTTTGGGTACTCCCGCGTTGGAGGCTCGCAACATTATAGAAAGTTTAGCTGGAACTCCATGATGACGTGGAACCTACGTTCGTTGGGATAACCCAAGAGGAATGTATGAAGTAGTGCAGCAGCAAATTTCCCTTTAACAATACCAAGGTTTATCGAACCAGTAGGAATTGGAAGAGGTTCAACGCGGTGTCAACAACAACGCTGTTGAGATGCTGTTGACGTGGACCTACACACAACACAATCAAACTACTTTGCCCCAATGAAACAGGAAGGTTGTCAATTGATGTGGGTTGGTCCCGATTTTCACGGATTTGGGCGGGGGGATCGATGAACACGAAGAACAAGGGATGAACACAAGAACACAAA
Source organism: Poa pratensis (assembly GCA_947311845.1). Classification (NCBI taxonomy): domain Eukaryota; kingdom Viridiplantae; phylum Streptophyta; class Magnoliopsida; order Poales; family Poaceae; genus Poa; species Poa pratensis. The sequence continues at coordinate 2,010,583 of CAMZMU010000122.1, read as the reverse complement.
GAGGGAAAACACCAAATCAAGGATAACAAGCATGTAGCAACTCAGCAAGATTCAATTGGTAACAAGCCCCAAGGGTAGCCCCCAATTCTCCTCTCCCAAGATTCAATTGAGATTCTTAACTGACTTTAGTTTGCTTGTTCATAGAACTAAGCCTGATCTTCACCCCTTTATTAACTCCTTTCTGTCTCAGCTCTAGCTCTTTCTTCGATTCTGCCTGTATGGCTTGATGTAATTATGTAACTGGTGCTATGTTCTCTTAATATAGAGGCAGTAGGAGTCTTTCCTATTGTCATAAAAGCTTCAAAAAAAAGATTCATAATTTTCAACCCAAAACACCACGTCATGACCATAACCATGGAACTGTTTGTGATAACGTGCCCAAATTGTGCACATGTGTGAATCTGGGAATGGTAAACAATGTTGACAAAGTGGGATTCAACATGTTTTTCAAAATCATTTTTTTTCTAACTTCTAAGTGCTAAAACAAGATTTTTGTGAAGTAGCCACCTATAATATGGTGCAAAGTGGCACCGCTCAAACTTCACTCAAATTAGAACACTCCAGTTTTACAAGCTGTTACAAGCCGTTTAAAGACAAGCACTACATTTTTGGAATTATAATTGTTTTTAAAATGCTTGATGTCTTTTCTCACAGAAGGCTTGAGCAGGAAGATATTTTAAAGACAATTATGATTTGTGTCATACACTTAACCATATTGTAAGGTTTGTGTACGACTGTATTGGGTCTTTTCTAACGTTTTATTTTCTCCATTGTTCAGTTGGTCTCTAGATTTTCCTATAAAGAGAAATATTTTATTTGCCTACTTCCGTCATGGACTGAATTCATGATGAGTATATATTCATGGATTACGATGATTTTAAATGTTTAAGCTAGAAGAAAATATTGAGCCTAATTGATGATTATTATCAGGTGAATTTATTCCTAGCTAAAAATAATATTATGATATCTGAGAATTATGTACTACCTAAATTATTGTATTATTGTTTGATTAGATTTGACATATGTCGGAATAACGTCAGCGGGAGGACGGCGAGCAAGATACAGAAATCACGCAAGAATGAACTGGCGAGATGGCGCACCGGAGACAGTATACAAAGAAATACTCCCTCTGTTCCTAAATATAAGAAGTTTTAGCTATCTCACATGTTGACTAGGTGCGAAGCCAAATGAGTGAACATATACACTAAACTATGTCTAAATAGATGTAGATAAATGTGAATGTGGACAATAGCTAAAACATCTTACATTGTGGAACGGAGGGAGTACGTGCGATCAAAGTGCAACACAAGAATAAACTGAAAGTGCTAAGGGTGTTTGGTTAGGCTTTCTTATTGGCTTTTGTCTTTGGTTTATATGCCACAAAAGATTTTGACTTTTGGCTTATATCATAGTAAAATATAAGCCAAAAACCAAAAATATCTATTTAGATGCTTTTTGAGCTTATAAGCCAAAGCCAAAAGACAAGTAAAAAGCCTAACCAAACACCCTGTCAGCTCTTGTGCACTCACGTAATGCATGCAAGGTGGGACCCATCAATGTGGTGCGTACCAGGCATGGCAGCCTTGGACCTGATCGTTCACTACACGCATGCATGGACGCATCCAGCGGCGGAGCTGCTTGTTAGCTGTGGGGTCGGCCGATGCAATTATTGTATTATTGTTTGATTAGAAGAAAAAGTTCTTGTCTGCACAATAATCCCCAATTAGGCTAGTACTACCTAAATTATTGTATTATTGTTTGATTAGAAGAAAAAGTTCATAAATTTCATATGATTGGGGATGATTGGGGAATTATGTACTACCTAAATTATTGTATTATTGTTTGTGTACGACTGTATTGGGTCTTGTCTACCTAAATTATTGTATTATTGTTTGATTAGAAGAAAAAGTTCTTGTCTGCACAATAATCCCCAATCATATGAAATTTATAGCAAAAGGTGACTATGCTAGAATGAGAACTAAGAGATGCAATTTTAGAATATTTCTCCATAGCACATTCTAAACTAATAGGCTCATCCAACATGATATCAAATAAAATATTAGCAAATGGTATGCTAGCAAGTATTTCCTTTTGAGTAATCAGTACCACATGCTCATAATTTGAAATCTGCAATTTATCACATGGTGCTGAAATATTTATACTCGACATATCACATGAATCAACCAACAAATTATGAGACTCACAAAATGCCGCTCTTGGTGGCTGCATCTCCAAATCAGCACCTATAGCAATGGCAATCTCCTCAGATGTAGTTGTAGGCACTAGGACATCTTCCTCAAGTGGTGATGCAGGTTGCAGAACAGACGGCTTCCTTTCTTCAAAAGCAACATGCATATCACATGAAACCACACTAGGAGTAGAAATGGTTACATTAGTAGAAACATCACATGTCTCATCAACTTTGACTCCTGAATTTTTTGGAACAATCAAACTCTCACCCTTAATGTTTATACGCTCAATAGCACATATGGTGGAAGCACTTGATTTATTTGTCAGAATAATAGGTGGACATAGGTTTTGACGCCTAACCTCCAGATTTTTTTTAAGTCGTGTATGTGCTAAACAAGTTTTCTTATTATTCCAAAAGATGCGGGGATCGGGATGATCACCAAAAAAAAAAAAAAACCTGAAATTCATCACACCATTTTTTTCCCAACAAAAGATGGCAACAATTAAGCGCTCTACGAATCACATCAGAGGTAATGCGAACAGTATTGCCATAAATGGTTAGAGGAACACATGTGGCATGAGTAATTGGAAGTGCATCATCATAAGTAGCTAACATATATGGCCAATTATTTTGACATGTAATCAACTACAACTTTTCAACAACCTCAATACTGACCAAGTTCGTTAAAGAACAATTATCAATGGTAACTGTAGCATGTTTACCTTTGATGTCTTCAGTGAAGTGGAACAAACCTGATGCACACATTGCACTAGAAACAACGTCAATCCGGCTTTGGGAAAAGTGGAAACGGCGGCACGCCGTCGACACAATCTGGAGGTCGAAGACGAAAGGCATCTCAAAAAATTTGTTGTAATTTTCGTTTTTGTTGAAACGTTTTGTACTTTTCGGTGTTTTTTAATGCTAGGGGTCTTTTCGCAAAAAAAAAACATACCGCTGTTTTATTTCATGGGATGGCCAAGGCCCAAGCAGGCAAGCAGCCCAGCCCAAGAAAAGCCAAGACAGCCACATAACCGTGTCATCACGTCCAAAGTTGTTGTCTCAAGAAAAAAGTTCACGTCCAAAATTGTGTATTGCCCATCATATAAGTAAGCAATTGATACCCTGTTGTTTAGGGGCGCAGGATCATTAGCAGGAGGTGTTCGGTTCGATTTCGATCATCACGTTATGTTTTGCTTTCCAATATACCTCACGCTAGGATATTTAGATTTAATAAAATGTCAGGTTGACATGTAGGCCCACGTGGAAGTGTCCACTGAGTTGCAAAACCTATATCGGCGCTAACAGTCTTTTCCCGGCGACGGTGAGGGGGGAGGACTGGGAAGGGGTGGAAGCGGCAGGAACTAACGAATACTACTGTTTCTTATAAGAAATCGCATCGTAGGGTTTATGCATTTCTTAGGCAAATTGTACCGGAGCTTTATGTCATTCTTCTAGCAACCAGTGCAGCAAATGGCCCCACCAACACAGCTATCTTGGATCCTTCCAAGGCCAACTTTATAAGCCATTCTGGAGGCTGAGCTGAAAGATAAGCATTATTCTATCCTCCACTAGCTCAAGTCATTGCTACTTTTATTAAGCACCAAAATGCTTGTATCCGTGTCCAATCATTCCTATCGCCCTGCTGCCACTAAAAGAAAGAGCACTACGACCACTGTTTTGTTTTGATAATAGTTTTGTATGCCTTGAGCCGGTGGCATTCTGTTCAGATGGTGTTTTCCGAAATTCGCTGTTAAAGAAGTATAAAGAACAACGACATGGGGTTAAGATGTCATGTAATATGAATTCTCCACAGGGTTCAGACCACAAGTACGTGATGCCTTTTTATGTTTTAAACTAAATAATACGAGAATTTTGAGAAAAATCTTAGAGAGAGAGAGAATCATTGAACTTCTTTAAGTTTTTTTATATAATGGTCTTGTCGATGTACTATGAAATGGATGGCATAATGGCACAGGAATGCATTTCTAAAGAAATTGACAACTCAAGTCACATGATCTTATTTTCTTTGTAGAAAAGAGTTGAATAATCCTCAAAACGTCCTTATACTTTTAACAGAAAAATCGTTTGATATTTGATAGGATTTTGGTTTTCTCAGTAACATTTGTTCATATGTAGCTTTATTTTCAATTCCTCTTGGTTTGTGCAAGGAACTCAGCACCCCTCCTTTTCACCCTTTTATAGTGTATTTCATTAATTTTTCGCGCAGTAGAGTAGCCCCCGAGATATGCGTTTATTGATTTACCGTATAGTGTCATTCCATGCATAATTTAAATAAGAAAGTTCAAAGGAGAGAATACGAGAATAATGATTACTCCCCGGTCTGGTATATAGGTCCTGCCGTCTTACGCGTGTTACTATATCGTCAAGTTGACCAATTTAATATGAGTTATATAATAAAAAAAGATACACCATTAGAAAATGTAACATCTAAATTTTCAAATGATATTTTTTTAATATATAACTTGTTTTACGTTGGTCAAATGGACGACCTAGTGACATGCAGAGGACTTATACACCGATCGGAGGGAGTACATGTCGTACTTATATGTCTCGCTTATACTCTACTAATCCTATTGTTAGATCGTCATCTAGACTATATCGGTTGAACATAGGAGTATCTTATTTTACAATCTCCAAATGGTTGCATTCATGGAGATTCCTACGCCTCGGCACAATAAAAGTTGTGAGGAATAGTGATATAAATATATCCGTGTAAGGAAATTTTAAACGGTCGACTGAGTGCGACGAATTTGACAGCACGTACAGGTACAACATGTGCTCGTATATTCATATTGTAGTGCGGAAGGTGAATGTATAGTCCGGCTGCCCGACAGCACGTACAGGTACAACATGTGCTCGTATATTCATATTGTATATTGTGTATTGGCTAGCTGATATATGTATTAGTATAATGTAATGAAAAGTATTTTGGATTAATATAATTTATGTATACTGTATAAGACAATTGTACGGATATGAAGTTTGACTTGAATTTTATATGCACATGTTATTTATTACACGTGAGAGCAGCAACAAAACAATTCTGATGACTATAAAGGGTGTTTCAGATAATTCAACAATCTACAGTCAGACAGCCAGCTAGATTGCCAAAGACCTCCACTGAAAAAAGCCAGCTTCCCTGGACAGCACTTTTCTGCACAACACCCACAGCCAGCCACAGCCAGCCACAGCCAGCCCAAACAAAAGGGCCCTCAGTTGCTGCTTTTACCGAAGGAGACGGGCTGCTGCCTGCTAGACAGAACATGGTGAGTTGGTGACCCGGTGCTAGAAATCAAGCTGAAGCTAGGACATGGTGACGGTCCCTAGAAATCACGATGATTTGGTTGATTAATCAATGGATAATTAATAAATACAGAGGATACGGGATTCGAACTCATCACCAGATCGTGCGGGAGGGTCACCTACGCGTGATGTGTTTGGTAAGAGCATAAATCCGACGGCTTTAGGCAGTTTAGTTTTGGATCGGACGGACAGAAATTGTTACTGTCTAGGATTAACGTGGAGGCTCGTACGGTGCCTCCAATTAGTAAATATAAGATTGTAACATTGTGGAAAACTGCTAGAAGTTAAAAACCCTATTCCGCTTGTCGAGGTACTGAGTTCGAGTTAATTCCAATTGCCTCTACGTTTGCAAGCTAATCATACAAATTTAGCAAGTCGCCAACTATCGTACCAACTGCCATCTTGAACATGGCAGAGTAGAGTAAATTAAGCCGTTGAATGTGTACGGCTCAAAACAAAGAACAGCGAAGCACGTAGCTGTTACTTGTCTGGTTGCGCGCACTGACAATTAAAACTCGAGAAAATCTAGCGAAACTGACAGCTCTGAAAACGAACATGTGCAGGGATTCCAAAACAAGTAATGTCTCAAGAGATGCAAGGATTACTAGTGGTATAATTTACTAGAATCCAAAGCAGAAATTTACTTTGGCACCTGGGTGCATATGCTTTTAAAATTAAAAAAAATATGAAAACACTTCCAAAAAATCTGAGAAAATTTGGGCACAAACATATGAAAGTTTTCAACATCCATGCAAAATTTAGGAAGTAAATGACACTATATGTGGTATGTGCAAAAAAGACAAAATCTGTGTTTTGAAAAATGTATTTTAAAATCTCATTTCGACAGATTTGTCTTTTTTGCACAGAGCGTAGAAAATGTTATTTCTTTCCGAAATTTTGCACGAATGTTGAACACTTGTATATCTTTGTGCCTAAATTTTTTTTTTAGATTTTTTTGAAGTGTTTTCATATGTTTTAGTTTTGAAACATATATCAGGAGCATATTCACCCGGGAGCCAAAACAATATTTTTCATTGGTGAGTACTCTCTAATCAATGATATTTCAATACCAATTACAAATCATGCACACTTCGTTAAATTTTTATTTGCTAGATTTTTTTTGAATGTTGGCATGAAAGCTACCAAATTCATTGACAAAAAGAATATGGTATAAGGACCTGATCTGCTCGGTTTACTAAAGGAAACAAGGCGAAAACCTAAATTTGATAGACAATTTTGACAATGAAAAAATAGTCTCATTCGTTCAGTCTATACTCTACAAGTTTCTATAAATACGCTTACTTAATCATACGCTAGAAACTGCTATTGAGACATTTGTTAGGTCGGTAAAGATCTTTACCATAAATATACAAATTATATAGATTATACATTATACAAAATATAGTTATCAAGTTACAAAATATAGTTAGTATATTTCAATTAATTCACTATGAACAAAAAACACATAAACTAATATTTAATAATATTGACATATATGTGGTTAAACTATGCGGAAAACAGAAAATTGTTCATGTAACTCTATAACATGCTGAAAATAAGACCGAAAGAAGTGTAAAAATTCAGTATAAATTTTAGTCAAGCACCGCCAGCACTCGTATGTTGAAGCAAGTGACCGAGAGCGCTGAAACCGGACCTCGGTATGGGGAGAGGGCAAGAGACAAAAGCGAGACAACGGGGGCCGGGAGGGAGAGGAGGGTGAAGCAACTAACCTACGCCCCCTTCGGAGCCCTCCTCCTCCTCTTTGTCGTCCAACGAGACCTGCTCCTCGGAAAACGAGAAGAGCACAGAGGAAACGACACACTTGGCTCCAGACAGGAAGGTTGAGATCCACCCGGGCTCCTCCCATCCACCTGCGCCTCCTCCGCCGAGAGGCAGTGGCGGACCTAGTAATTTGCTATATATTGCGTATGCCACACAAAAATTGGTTTACCATTTCGATAAAATATATTTACCAATTTAATAAATAATTTTAAATTTGCATTATAATACAATATAAAAGCAATACATAATATGTAACTGAAAGATTAAGCATAAAAGTTGCATAAATTACCATAAAAAAAGTTCAAAGCCCATACTAATATTCTGAAATATGCATAAAAGAAACTTACAACGCTACTTGTTTGACTTGTTTGGCCTACGCTTCTTTGAGGACATCAAACACTCTATTAAATCATTATATCATCTTCATCCACAGTAATGACATGCGATGAATCAAAACTCGTAGATTACCATGCAGCATGTCTTCGTTCTCGTGGATTACTGATGATCGGCGAAATACGAAACTTGGTTTGGGGCTGTCGGCGAGACGGCGAAGGGAGAACTGGCGGCATGTGGACGCGTAGTCTAACCGGCCGCAGATGTCAAGTCACAGATTCCCGAAGGCAGCTACATGTTGGGCGCCTAGCGTCGAACAAAAAACTCCCTCAATCCCGAATTAGTTGTCACAAAAATGGATGTATCTATTTCACACCTAGATACATCCGTTACGGCGACATCCTTTTTCGTATGGAGGGAGTAGTACAGATAAAAAATCAGTCACCGATTCATAAGTCAGCTAGCTACCTAGCTGTAGATGGGCGTCAAACATGTAGATCCATTGACATGTCGCTGTGGCGTCGTGGTGGATGAGCTTGAGAAACATGTAGATTGATCGACCAACGGAGGAGAGTTTCACGCGACCTGGCGCTAACTGCTCGGCACGATCGCGTGCGGTGTGCATGTTTCTTTTTGTTTCGATCGATTGATGGCTAGTTCTTTCGCCAGGCCAACTGTGATGCCTAATACTCCCTCCGTCCCAAAATAAGTGTCTCAAATTTGCAAAAAAGTGGATGTATCTATACATGTTTCAAGTCTAGATACGTCCACTTTTTGACAAATGTAATACAGTTATTTGCGGACGGAGGGAGTATTACACTAGGCGGACAAGCGCGCTTCGCCGCGCCGCCTACAATACGTTTTGGTACTCCGTGGTAGACGTGGTGGATTTGGGTCCGCTAAAAGGCGTGGTAGACCGGTAAATAATGCATTCTTGGACTAAACTCACACCAACACAACGACATGGTTTCAAGTTTGAATAAAGTGGACAATCTAAAATTCTAAACACACATGGGCAACTTAGGACTCACAAGCTGCTGCAGGCAGCGTAGCGGATAACATAAGTTAATTGTTTGTCTCTCTAAATGAAAGCATTACATTCGACTCTGGATCATCCCTTTTATCATGACATATTCAGTAGACGTATCAAATTTTTTATGACAAAATTGTGCATATATATATATATGACTGTAGAAATCGCACCTAGATTTCCACTTCCCACTACGACGTTTTATCTTCTATAGACACAACATGGAATTTAAAAAATGAGAGCAAAACAACCTGAATAAACCCACATGAACATCTATATAGAAGGAGCATGACCAGTAACAATCACCATTTACTCCAAAGGTGATATCTCGTGCTTTGCAACGGGGCATACATATTGTACCAGGCAAAATGGCGCGTCGACACGCCGTGCCCGTGTCTTAAAATTTGGTTTTATATTTTGGAAATATCCACATTAAAAAAATTTGTCCAGATACTAAAACTATTGGAACTCAATTTTTTTTTACATTTGTTGATTGTTCAGATTTCAAAAAAAATAGTAAAATTAAGAAGTTAGTTATATTTGAATTCTTTTTACGTTTACAAAATGCTTATATTTGGAAGACATTTGTAAATTTAAAATATACATCATTTAGTAGACTTTGGAAAATTGTTTAAATACCTTAAAACAATATCTATGAAGTTTTTAAATTATGTTGTTGGGTTAATCATATTGAGTGATATCACTGATATTATTTTCCTGGATTTTATTTGAGTTCGAAAAGAAATTATGAAATCCATATTTTATCAAATGGGTCTTTATGTATTATTTAAAAAATTAAGATTTTGAAAAAATGTTGAAAAGGTCTCAAAGTATTTAAAATGTTTATACTGATTTTTATAATTTGTAAGAGAAAATAAACAATTTGTCATTTTGAGTATCTTTAGATATTTAGCAAGTTGGAATGTTCAGATATGTTTGTATTTTTTTCTCGCAAATATTTATTTTAACTTCATAATTAGGGAGAATGCAATATGTGAGCATTCATCAAACTTGATTCAATATAATTAGGGGAAATACATTTAGATTGTCTTGATATATTTTAGAGTATTTCTATTTTTTATTTCTTTAGCAAATTGAAATGTGAGTATGTTGATATTTTTAAGATCTTTCCAAAAAAATCCTTTAGCAATTTGAAAAGTTCAATTTTTTTGAGCAGTTCGATGTATTTTTTCGTATTTCTAAATATTCAGCAAATTAAAATGGTCAAACAAATTTGTATTAAAAACTATTGATTTTACAAAATATATCTCAATGTAATTAAAGGAAATACATTTAGGTTATCTTGATATGTTTTAGAGTATCTCCATACTTTTTTTAAGCAATTTGAAATGTTCAAGTAAGTTTTTTTTTGCGAGCATTTTGACATATTTTAGCGTAGTTCCAAATTTTTTACCAAATTGAATTTTTTTTCTTTTTTTTTCTTTAGTAGTTTGAAAATTTCAAATTTGTTGTCTTTTTTTTCCTAGAGCATTTTGATGTATTTTACTATATTTCAAAATGTTTAGCAAATTGAAAATATCCAAATAAGTTTGTATTTGTAGTTATCATTTTTAAAACATTTATCATTTTTTCTGGCTGGTCCCACATGTCAGGAGTTTACCATTTTTAAAAAAAATTCAAAAAAAGAAAAAAAACTGACAGGGTGGGACCATTGCGATGTCGTAGTGACGTACCGCGGTGGGGCGGCGATGCGCGGTGGCGGCGCCGGTGGGCTCGGACTCGCGCTGGGAGAGAGGAAGAGAGAGCTGAGTTGTGTTCTCGTGTTTGCACAGAGGTCCCTGCAGTTTGTAGATTTTGCGAATTAGTCCTTTGCGGGGTTGTTTCTGTAAAAATTGTGCGCCAAAATTCGTGCGCAGGGGTCACCGGCTGGGTACCGGCGCGACCGCATGGTGACTGGCGACGTGGCGCCATTTGGTTGGTGCGGAGCTGCGGTACTGTAGCTATAAACAGTACCGCGAGTTTGGGTCCGTCGTGGCTCCATCTCAACCGTCCGTCGCGGCGATCGGACTGCAGGCGGAAAATGGGCGACGTGGAGCGCTGGAGACACCGAGGTCGTGTCCGTCCTTTATATATAAAGGTATAGGTTGGAGCAACATGGAACCTTAAAAAAGAATTAGGTAGTAGAGATAATAAATGTACGCCGTGCTACTTATTACTATCTACCAGGCCACAGTACCTGTTAGTGATTGATCGATGATTGTGCATGGTGGCATGAGCAACTCCTTAGGCTCCTTTGATTTATAGGATTGCCAAAAGATTGGTATAGGGTTCAAATCCTATGGGATTTTTTCCTTTGAACCCGTTTGATTCATGGACCGTGCTAACTAGGGTACGTGCCCTAGATTAGACCTTCGTGGGAAGGATGATATATGACAATTGAGCCATGCATGCAGCCACCACGTGGAATTATTTTTTATTTTCCAAACTTTAAAATATTTTATCTCTCAAACCGTAAGTCGAAATCCAGATCCGTTTTCACAATTAGCTTTGTCGCGCCGAGATCTTCGAAAGTAAATCTCATGTTGATATGTTTTGATACAAAAAAAATCCGACCATAGTTGTCAGATTGTAGTCACTTGGTCACCAGATATAGTCATGTTGGTCACCACGTTAAAATCAAATGGTTGCCAGATTTTTAAACTTCGACACTTACCAATGTAAGCCTTTCCTGATGTTAATGTGCTCTTTTCCGTGTTTAGAGTGGATCGAATACTCATTCTCTGGACATATATATCATCGCTACGAGAACAACATGTAAAAATTATCTGGTAATTGTGTGCTACTTGAATGGTAACTGTTAAGTAGTAACATGGCAAATACAATACAATAACCTGGCAACTGATGATGAAAAATAATTCGTCAAAACATATTAAGATAGGATCTTGTTTTGAAGTTCTAATCGAGACGAACCCAGTGGTGAAGACGGATCATCAATTGGATTAACAGTTTAAAAGATAAATCATTTTGAAATTTCGAATTTGGGAAAGATTCCAAGCATGCATGCATTCGTTGGTCTTTCCACCCTAGAAATCTGTACAACCACCCGCCGGACAGAACTTTTCCGTAGGGCACGGACACAAAGTAGATTAATCGTTGATTCATAGGATCATATCCAATTGGAAAAATTCCTATAAGAATCTTGTAATGCAAACTCCATAGGAAAATAACATGAGCTCCAACCTCTTGGAAAAATTTCTTCACCAATCAAATGAACCTTGTCTTCCCATAGGATTCAACTTGACATGTCATATCAATCATATGAGTTTCCTATTTCTACACTTTCCCTATCCTATGAATCAATGGAGCCAAGCTGGACTGAAGAAAGGGCAACTCCTCAAGCTGAACTGAAGAAAGAAGTACGGGACGGGGAGAAGAGGGAGAGGTTTCCCGGTCAGCCGCCGCGCCCTCCTCTGAGAAACAACTCCCCTCATATCAGAGCCCTCCAGGCCTCCAGCAACGCATCTAGCTTCGGCGAGTCGAGGGCCAGCCTCCTCCTGAAGAAGCTGTCGGCGTCAAAATCACTCTCTGGCTCCCGAGTGTATGCATCACTGCGGTCGACGGTGCCGTCAAGGTAGGAAGTGCTTGAACATTCAACTATGATGCTGTCAAGGTCGGAAGTACTTGTTGAACCTTCGGTCGTGGAACCCCCAACTGCAGGAGTTCTCGTGAGAAAATGACAAAAAACCACCACATTTGAACATGAGGCGTCAAAAAACCACCACCAGTCGTCTTTTTGACACATAAGTACCTCTTTTGGAGCCATGTTGTGACGCGGAGCACTGATTTGCCTGTTTAAGCGTGTTAACAGGATTTATACAGTATGGACCCACCTGCCAGTTCTACGTGGCAAAAAAAAAGAGAGGCGTAGTCAATGCTTATAGGAAGGAATACGAACTGCAGAGCCCTCGCGGGCGTTCGCGTCCGCCCCGGCCACCCCGCACCGCCCCGCGGAGGCGCACAACGTTCTTCATCCACCTCCACGCCGTCGACGCGCTCGGCGCCATGGTCCACGAGGGCCCGCTCCCCAACGGGCGCACCTAGACCGTCTCGAGGTTGGCGACGATGTCGGCCATGGCGGGCCGGTCTTTCCCCTCCAGCCGCATGCAGTGCACGGCCGTGTACGCCACCAGATCGACGACCTCGGCCTCGTTCCGGGTCGGCGCCGGCGCACGCTCGTCCGGCACCTTGCCCAGCTCCTCGTCTAGACTCGAGCAGCAGCGCGCCGGCGCGGCGCTTGAGCAACTCGAGGCTCGTCTCGGCGTTCTTGATTAATTGCCCCTACTAGTCGCACACTCGTGGTACTAGTACTAGTTGATCGCTCCACGTCAATGGATCGTATGAGTACCAGCACGAGTAGTAGCAGTGATTGTACGAGTCCACCGCGTCGACGACGGCGAACGTGATCCAGCCTTTGTACAGCCGGTGCAGAGATGTGTGCTTGCGTGGGTCGGGGCCGGGCGTCGGCTGCAACGCGCGCACCGGCCGCGTACGCTCTCGGGCCTCCATGGCAGTCCTGCCGGCATGGCGGCGAGCTTGCTGGACAGCCGGTGAGCGCCGTGGTCTCCGTCCGAGCGCGGCCAGGCGCGGGCGCGGGCGAGCGCAGCCATGGGCGGGCGCGGCCAGGTGCGGGCGTGGGCGGCCAGGCGTGGGCGGGTGCGGCCAGGGGCGGCCGAGGGGGTGCCCGTGGCCGCCGCCGACACGGCGGAGGTGCTTGCGGCCATGCACACAACGTGTTCGACGTTATTCTCTGGCCGCTAAGCGGTTAGAGATAGCGGTTAGAGATAGCGTTGACCCGCCTTTTTCTTTCTTTTTTGTTGCCACGTGAGGTCCCACCTGCCAGAAACCTGGTTAAAACGGTAACCACGCGTGATCAGTGCTCCGCGTTACAACATAGTCCCAAAAGAGCTATTTATGTGTCAAAAAGACGACGAGTGGTGGTTTTTTGACGCGTTGTGTTCAAATGTTAGAGATAGCGTTGACCCGCCTTTTTCTTTCTTTTTTGTTGCCACGTGAGGTCCCACCTGCCAGAAACCTGGTTAAAACGGTAACCACGCGTGATCAGTGCTCCGCGTTACAACATAGTCCCAAAAGAGCTATTTATGTGTCAAAAAGACGACGAGTGGTGGTTTTTTGACGCGTTGTGTTCAAATGTGATGGTTGTTTGTCATTTTCTCAGTTCGCGTGGTGGTACCGCCCTGCTCTATCGTGCCTCACTGACCCCAACAGTCGGTCTATGTTCAGGAGCTTCTTCATGCTTTCTAGAGCAGGATTGATGATATCCATGAAGCCCATAACCCAGGAGGCATCATCCACGACCTTTGATATGCTATCAGGATAGGTAATAATCAATCTCAAAAAAAAAAAGGATAGGTAATAATCAGTTGCGGTGCCATAGCGTGCAACCCCCGTATTTCTTCAGCACGAATTGGATCTCCCTGTTCCTTCTCTAGTGTCGCCGATGTCAACCATGTCACCTCTGTCTGAGAGTTTATGTGCAATGAAGACATCAACAATCTCCAGGCAGCGATGTAGTTACCAACGCGCTGTTCTAGGACTCCCCAAGCCTGTAAAATGAGACGCACCAAATTTTATGTTAGGAGATAGGAAATTGACATTAATCTGCCATAAAGGTGGTAAGTTGTGAATTTTAACATGAACAGAAGCAACAACTGGCACTGGTAAGCAGTTGAAAATATGAACAAATGACCTCGCGACTGAATCAAACTCTTCCATCGAGTGCTGCTCAATAGATTGCAATTTATTAGTTATAAACCCGTAAACTATGTAGGTACCATATCAACAAAAGTGCAGGGAAGCCATGCAGTTTTGAGTGCTGATATTCATGTGTCCAGTACCATACAGAGTGTTGCATATGTGCATAACAAATATCAACTGCTCATTGAATTTATAAGCATGAGGAACTGCAGTGCAAAATTTTCATAATTAACTTCGATGGCATGACCCATAACCTTTAAAATCACATTATGTGACCTCGTTTTCTACTAAAATCAGTAGTTCAACGGAAAAGGCATCAGACTGGCAACCTGTACTGAAGTGTACGTTTTCATGAATTCACAAATTGCAGACAGCCTGATCTAAGTGTATGTTTCCACATTCGTTATCAGACTTGATTTACATATTGCTCTGTGCATATAAGTGAAAAGAATTGAAGCAGATATTTCACGCAATCTTTTCAGGTTTTATATGGAAGACCTACATGTTCATTTCCAGAGTTTAATATGCACTATTAGCAGCCGTTTCCTTGGCAGATATCTTACTAAAGAGTAGATTAGCCAGCAGCCTTGCTTACGGTGCCCACACTTATGTAGATTTCATTCTCACATTCAAACAGCTCAGGTGCACCACCACAACAACCGTTCCATGTGCCTTGACAAGGAAAATTGCAACAAAATCGATTACTAACAAATTGCGCAAAGATTTATGAGGGGAGATACAAATTACTAACATCATCCATGACCTATAGAAATCCATAATTCCTGCGTAATTCCACAAGTTCGGATAATGGAGCAATTAACAACCATGCTGAACAAGCTTCATTGTACAAATGAAAAAGCTACAGAATTTGGTTCTCTGACACTATGCATAAACAAGCATGCACTACTACTTAATACGTGACACAAACATAAATACTAATGATGAAATTTACTTTCAGAAAAAATGCCTATTTGTGACAGCAACTATCTTTTCTCTTGAGCAATTGAAAGACATACAGGAAGAAATCAAGGTGGGAACACTGCAGCTTACTGCTGTCGCTCAACAAGGACAATCACATCGATGATGTAGTGATTCATTTGCCCAGAGTAGAACGGATAGCAGCAGAGTACGTTGGCCAGACAGCCGGATACATCTGCTTGCCCACCCTGTGCAGCACATGCCGGGATCTTCGCCGCATCCTCATCCTCTTCCTCCACTGTTTCCAAGAGACGCCGGGTCCGTCTTCTCCACGCGGCGCCAGCCCGGGCCGCGACCAGAACATGTGCACGGGTCTGAGCCGTTCATGTTAATCGGACGGTAAATAGCTATAGCGGAGCGGCAGGTAGTCTCAGATTTCACGCAGCCAGCCAAGCTTACAGCTATAGATAATGGTTTATTTACTCATAATCACATGTACACTCTCACTTTCTTCAGCAGAAGCCCAAGACTGTGGATCAATCAAATCGAGAAGAAGAAATCATTGGCAAAATGTACATGCAGAAATGGGCCAAGTGGCACTAGTATGGTATAAGGTATGTCCGTGACAAGAACAGCAATTACGAGAAAGAAAGAAATCAATCGATCCAACTTGATGATCCATCAGTTGCGGGAGCACTCGGCGGGGAAGCCCTGCGGGAACCGCCAGCCATCCTTACAGTAGTTATAGGACATGTACTTGCTCTCGGCCCAGGCAACGTTCCGGGTCGCCCAGTAGCTGCCGTCCCACAGCGTCGCGTGCAGGGTCATGGGCTTGCTGCTCGGGAATGGCAGGTCGTCGTACTTTTTTATTTATTTTAGAAAACACTGCCGATTATTACAGAGTTTAGAAGTATCTTATTCGTGCTTACATCTCAAAAAGCACAAAGATAGAGACATGCCTCAACCGACAAAGACAAACTTAAGTAGAACTACGAAAGCCGACTAATATGTTGCCACGTATTTCGGGAGAAAAAATCCTGTGCCAAGCGCAGAAGTCTCGTGCACCCAGCCACCATAAGGTCCCGCTGGTCCGAAGGCAGCAGGAAAGCCCATAACTGTATCCAGTGCACCGCCCTGTGAATAACCTATAATACATGAAAATTATCCTTTCTGTTAAAAACAATATCATTTCGACAATTCCAAATAGATCAACAAATAGCTGAAACGCCTATACGAATCCTATCTTTGATCTTTTTTTCCATCCCCGCAACCAATTTCCAAACATGTTTGTGACATTAGTAGGGGAGGGATATTATATGTACAAAAGACTACACGCCATACAAGTTTTGCAAAAGGGTAAGAAATAAAAAGGTGTTCAATACTCTCATCATTCCCACAAAAAGAACAATGTGATCTACCATGCTAATTCTTTTTAGCAAGATTGTCTTTTGTTAACAAGACTTTTCGATGAAGGAACCACATAAATATCATAATCTTTTGCGGTATTTTTAATTTCCAAAGATACTTCTGTAAATATCTAGTATGACCATTCATCAGGTCCTCATACATAGATTTTACTGTGAATTGCCCATTTTGGGTCAGCTTCCACTTAAAACAATCAGGAACATCATTCAACGTTACCTCCATCAATCTAAGGCACAAATGAGACCACATCTCCCATTTGTTCCCCACCAGGGCCCTCCTAAATCCTATATTTAGTGGACGCGCATTATGAAGCACATAATGAACCGAAACATGCTGGTGCTGCACAATGTTATACAGTAACGGATATTGGTTCATTAAAGGGGAACCACCCAACCAAGTGTCCTTCCAAAACCTTGTGGTTTCCCATTACCAACTACAAAAGACCCTCTACTAAAGAAGTTATCTTTGACTCTCATTAGTCCCTTCCAAAAGGGAGAATCAGTAGGTTGAGCATCTACTTGAACTAGAGTTTTACTTTGAAGGTATTTGTTTTGTAGCAGCTCCTGCCACACCCTTCCTTGTTTAAAAGTTTGAACAACCATTTGCTATGATCCATGGTGTCCTCCCAAAACCTTGTGGTCGTCGTACTTCTTGAACGTCCTTACCGGAACATCGTCGACCTGGAATCTGATGAATCCACCATAGGTGTTTCGTTATGATCCATGGATCGATTGAAGATGAAACGTCGATTAGGCGGGAAGCAGGCAAGATGGATACGTACATGATGTTCTTGGGGTTCCAGCCGATCTTGTAGGTGTGGAAGTCGGCGCTGGGGTCGAACCAGGGGTAGAACTGGTGCTCCTTCTTGCCGTCGCCGCTGGCCCAGACGTTAGTGTTCATCACGTACGGGTCGCCGGTCGAGTTTCCCATGAACTCGATGTCGATCTCGTCATGGCCATCACCTTCCCGGACGTCAGCTACACAACATAAGTCAAACAGAGTCAGCTTAGAACCATTGAAAGTTGACTAATTAAGAAGAAGTAGTCGGGTAGCTACTCAAGCTTACATAGAAGGAGGTGACGGTGCCGACGGAGTTGCCGCCGTTGAGCTTCATCTGGACGCTGAACTCGCCGTAGAGGTACTTGTCCTTGGAGTTGAAGCCGGCGCCGCCGGAGCCGCGGTCCATAATGAGCGAGACGTCCTCGGTGTTGCCGTCTTCTTTCACTTGCACCTTGCCGCCGGAGCCGACCAGGTCGAACTTGTCGGTGAACCTGGCCTCCAAAACGACGGTGACGAGGGCCAGGACGGCCAAGCACGGAGACCTTGCCATGTTGTTAATGCGTACGTTGTGCTCCTCTGCTTCCTCTGTACCAGTGCTTTGATGGCGGTGTAGTGCTGTTTCGGTGCAGGAGCTGGTGCGGCTTTATAGTACACTACTGCCCTGCGGACTGCGGTGCTATGATATGGTATGGTCCGTCCTCCATCGCACGACACGTTTTGTGAATGGATGCGGTATACGCAAACGGCTATGTCGGGTTTGTGTATGATTCTCGTCTCGTGGAGTTCGCTGCGTTGTCGAAACGAGGTGCGAAGTCCAGAAATTATACATATATGCATTTTTCGCCTCAGAGTCTGTCCGAGGTTGTGTGCCACTCTTCGTTGTGTCCTGCGGTGCAACCAAGGCTCTCTCCTAGGTGTTGCGAGGAGTTCAGTGACTCTGTCTTTCAATTCCACTATGCTTGTTTCGTTTGGAGCTCTGCCAGCTGGTCGCTGACCGCATTGAGGAGGCGTCTCGTTCTCTTCGTGAATAGGTGGCAGCTCTCAAGTTGTTGTTGGCAGGCGTTGATGGTCATCCTTTGCAGCCCACGGAGGCATGTGGTTCTGATGGCATGGGGCTCACCCAGGGGGAGGCTTTGTTTCCGCTTGACTCCGTTGAGCAGAAGTCGTATGTGGTTGAGGAAGCACTTCACTATGATTGCTTCTCTCCTCGTGGCAGTCCTTGCCCATCGCCGCATCTTGTTGCGACTTTCGCCCCTCCGAGCGTGGACAGTGGTGAGATCTTGGCTCCAGAGCTTCAGGAGTCATGTGGGGATTCATCTATTGTGCTTCCAATGGAGTTGAGCTCGTTAGAGGCTTTGGCGATGGCCTCAACGCCCTCTGTGGGCAGTGGAGTAGTGTTGGCTCCTAACTCCGAGGTTGCTAAAGAATTTTGTGGCTTACTCGCCTGTTTAGAGGCGACTAGTACTGGATATGGCAAGGATATTGCTTGCGTCTTGGTAGAGTACCTAATCAGAAAGGTGGAGAAGTCTCTCAAGACGGCTACTATCAAGGCAAGAGAAGAAAGAGGGAAATAGCAAAGAAACCTTCGACAGATTTGTAGTCCTAGAGTTATCTTCAGTTCACGGTTGTTATAGGTAGAGGGAGGTTGTTGCTATGTGTGTTGCTTGCCTTAGATGTTGCTCTCTATGGTCATGTGGGCTCCTCCCTGTGGTGTTGGTTTTTGTTGTATGGTTTTCGCTCGGTTTCTTCCACTAATAAAGCGGACACCTTCTTCTTAATTAATGAATGAGACAAAACTTTTGCCTTTGTTTATAAAAAAAATCCTGAATCTCTACGGGCGATTTATAGGACCACCTGAACCCTGTTGCCTGTTGGTTAGTGGCACTAGCAGGAGGTCTTCGGTTCAATTTCAACCTCATACATTATGTTTTGCTTTCACGCTAGGATATTTAGATTCATGTGGCCCCAATAGAATGTCAGGTTGACATGTAGGTCCCATCGGGCCAACGTTGAAGTGTTCATGGAAACCATTTGCCCATGATAACAGTATGAGTAGGTCCCATGTCAGAACTGAGATTTCATGCGGGAAACTTGCCACGTCGACATGACACGTAAGAGAACATGCCACGTCTATAATGACATCTAAGAGAAACCACTTGGGTGTCGGTCCACTCACCAAATTATACTACATAATATTTTAGCATAATTGTTATGTCTTCAAGGAAATCCTGTCCTTTCTGACAAAAGTAGTCGTAAATCTTTTGGTTTTCGGCCCTTCCAAACGAGTTACGACCATTCACCCAAAGTCACTAAGAGAAAGTCACAAGTTAACATATTTTTACCGTGTAGGTTGCTCACCTAGCTACATGCTCTAGATTACCTATATTTGTGTTATTCCCTAATTTGATATGAAAGAAAGTAAAATCTGTATTCACCTATTCACCTACCTCCTGTTCGATCCCTTCAGATGGGAGAGGGAGGGATGACACAAGGTGAAACAGATATGTCAACCGTTTCAGACATGACCACAACCTCGTGGCTGCTGCCCCAACATCCTTCACCATGAACCCACCGGTCAGATAATGCACCTGAGCAAGGGCCCCGCCATCTACCAGATCTAGGCACTTGGACAAATTTGATACGAAAGAAAGTAAATTTTGTATTCACCTATTCACCTACCTCCTATAGTCGAGCTGTTGGATCCCTTCAGATGGGAGCGGGATCGATGACACAAGGTGAAACACATATGTCCGTCGTTTAAGCCACCATAAATCCGCTAACCACGACCTCATGGACGCTGCCCCAGCGTCCTTCACCATGACCCCACTTGTCGGATCATGCCGCTGAGCAAGGGCATCGCCCTACCAGATCAAGGCACCTAGACAAAGTTTGTAGTCATGTGCGGCCATGTCGACAACAACAATGGTAACGAGCTGCCCGATGTAGAGCACTAGGTCTAGCACCGCCACCATGCCACAGAGTGAACCTAATCAAGGAGAGGGTGTCGCGTACACAACACCAAGGGACCACTACGCCTCTGAGACGTCATTGGCATCGGAGTTGTCTTGTCATCTGATACGTCCATTTTGCATCACTATTTTATAGCATAATTTACTGTTATTCAATGATATATTTCATATTAAGAGGAGTTACTTATGTTATTTTGTCTTATTTTGCATGTTTGATGATCATTGGATAATTAACTGCCGGAGTCAGATTTCAGCTGGAAAAAGCACGTCAAGGCACTATATTTCTGGAGCACTAAAAATATTTCCGAGAAGACAGATGTTCCTATTTTATCAGAAGATGGACTAAGCCAAAAGGGGAGGCTGAGATGGGCCAGGAGGGGCCCACACCACCCCTGGGCGCGGGGCCCACCTTGGCCGCGCCCTAGCCAGGTGTGGTGCCCCTGGCCCACCTCAGGCGCTCCCCCTTCGCGTACTTCATCCCCCAGAAACCCTAAGACACGGGGAGTCCGAGAAAATATTCCGCCGCCTCCACGAGGCGGAAAAACAGAGAGAGAAAAAGCTCTCCGGCAGGGAGAAATCTGCCGGGGAAATTCCTTCCCGGAGGGGGAGATCATCGTCATCGCGCTGGACTTCATCGGGATCATCATCATCATCATCTCCACCGCCATCACCACCATCACCGCTGCACCATCTCGTTCCGCTGTAACATCTAGGGCTATACTTTGTTTAGTTCATAGGGGAAACTCTCCCGGTGTTAATTACTCCTTGTGGTTGATGCTATTGAGTTTTATCGGTGAATTAAAGTATATGTTCAGATTTATCCATCATTATATCACCTCTGATCATGATCCATATGATGTCTCGTGAGTAGTTCGATTAGTTCTTGAGGACATGGGAGAAGTCACGCTGTTAGTAGTGGAATTATGTTGAGTAATATTTAATGGTTTGATATTTAAGTTGTGGTGCTATTCTTCTAGTGGTGTCGTGTGAACGTCGACTACATGACACTTCACCTTTATGGGCCTAGAGGAGTGCATTGTGTATTTGGTTGCTAATTGTGGGGTTGCCGGAGTGACAGAAACCTAAACCCCCGTTAGTATACCGGTGCACAAGGGAGCGTAGGATCTCAGAGTTTAAGGCTGTGGTTAGATTTATCTTAATTACTTTCTTGTAACTGCGGATGCTTGCAAGAGGTATAATCACAAGTATGTATTAGTCCAAGTAAGGGCGGTGCATTAGCATAGGTTCACCCACACAACACTTATCAAAACAATGAAGATTAATCAACTATGTGAAGCGAAAGCACTTGACTAGAATCCCGTGTGTCCTCAAGAACATTTTGTCATCATAAGTAAACCAACCGGCTTGTCCTTTGCTCTAAAAAGGATTGGGCCACTCGCTGCAATTATTATTACTGTCTTTTACTTACTCGCATTTTATTTACCTGCTATATCAAAAACCCCTAAAAACTTGTCTGCTAGCATTTACAGTGAAACCTTTACCGAAACTCCTTGTCAGCACCTTCTGCTCCTCGTTGGGTTCGACACTCTTATTTATCGAAAGTACTACGATACACCCCCTATACTTGTGGGTCATCAAGACTATTTTCTGGCGCCGTTGCCGGGGAGTGAAGCGCTATTGGTGAGTGGAATTGGTAAGGGAAACTTTTACTGTAGGTGCTATTTTTATTTCTGCTTGCTACTTTATTTTATCATGGAGAGATCTCCATTTGAATCCCTGTTTGGAAATACTACTACCACTGCTACGGTAGTAGAAGAGGAACCACCTGATCAAGTAATTCCATTTAAAATACCTATGAAAATTGTTGAACGAGTTACGAATAACCGCTATGCAGGAGATGGAACTGTCCCTCCTGGGGATCATTTGCTATTTATTCATGAATTATGCGAGTTGTTCAAGTGTGCAGGTATTTCAATGGAAGAGGTCAAGAAGAAATTGTTTTCTATATCGTTGACTGGTAAAGCTGCAAAATGGTATAGGATGCTGAAAAATGGGCGTTCTATTGGCTGGGAGGAGATTGTGCCTCTCTTTTATTCTAAATTTTATCCTCCTAGTGAAATTCATCAAGATCGGAATCATATATATAATTTTTGGCCTCATGATGGAGAAAGTATTGCCCAAGCGTGGGGGAGATTGAAATCATTAATGCTCAAATGCCCCATTCATGAGCTTCCTGGTAATGTTGTTATTGATAACTTCTATGCAAGGCTTTCTCTTCAAGATAAAACTCTATTGGATACCTCTTGTGCTGGATCATTTACGCGTAATAAAGAGGAAGTTAAATGGGACCTTCTTGATCGGATTGAGGAAAATACTGAAGGATGGGAGAACGACAAAGGTAGAGAATCAGGTATAAAGTATGATTACGAATGCATTAAAACTTTTATGAATACTGATAATTTTCGTAATCTCTATGATATGTATGGTCTTGATTCTCAAGTTATTGCAAACTGTTACAAGGCTTTTGCCTCTTATCTTGATGTTCCTAAAGAAAGTTGCAATAAGTATCATTTGCCTTACAAAGATAATACTAATTCTGCCAATATTAAAAACATTGAAGTTCATACAGTTGATCGTATCTTGCCAGAACCTTATATTGAGAAACCACCTTTTCCTGTTAAAATTAGGGAACATTCTATCATAGCTAGTGTGGTTAATAAAAGTGCAAAGAAAGCTTTAGAACCTGCTGAACAAATAGCGGTTGAACCCACAATAGCAATAGTAAAGGATTTGGTAACTGAAAATGTAGAAGGAGGACATATTATCTTTTGTGAAGATGCCTCTAATATTGTTTCACATCCCAGTAGAGCTAGGAAAACAAGTGTTCCTGTGCTTTCAGTCAAAATAGGAGAACATTGCTATTATGGTTTATGTGATATTGGTGCAAGTTCTAGTGCTATTCCTTTTGATCTTTATAAAGAAATTATGCATGAAATTGGTCCTTGCGAACTTGAGGAGATTGATGTGGTTATTCAGCTTGCTAATAGAGAAACTATCTCCCAATTGGTATTGTGAGAGATGTTGAAGTTTTATGTGGTAAGACTAAATACCCTGCTGATTTTCTAGTACTTGGTTCTGTTGCTAGTAAAGCTTGTCCCATTATTTTTGGTAGGCCTTTCTTGAATACATGTGGTGCATTATAGATTGTAAGAAAGAGAAAATTTACACTAAATTTAATGGAGAATCTTATGAGTTTAATTTCTCTAAGTTTGGTAAACAACTTTATGAAACTGAATTGCCTAATGAGATCGAAAATGAACAACTTGCTTCTATTGCTGTTGCTCCTAACAATGCCTTGCAGCAATTCATGGAGGAACACGAAAGTGAAGTATTTATGGAGGAGAGGAATGAGATTGACAATGCCTTTCTTCGTCAACCACCAATACTTAAGCATAATTTGCCTGTGGAAGATTTGGGTACCTCAGCGCCTCCTAAGGAAGATCCTGTCTTCGATTTAAAACCGTTACCTGATAATCTTAAGTATGTTTATCTTGATGAAAGGAAAGTATATCCTGTATTATTAGTTCTAAACTTTCAGGTAATGAAGAAGCAAGGTATTAGAAGTACTAAAGAAACATCGAGGAGCTATGGGATACACTTTGGATGATTTAAAGGGGATTTCTCCTACTATATGTCAACATGCCATCAACATTGAACCCGATGCAAAACCTGTTGTTGAGCATCAGCGTCGCTTGATCCCTAAGATGAAAGAAGTGGTAAGAAATGAGGTATTAAAACTTCTTGATGCTGGTATAATTTATCCTATTGCTGATAGTAGATGGGTAAGTCCTGTGCATTGTGTCCCTAAGAAAGGAGGAGTTACTGTTGTACCAAATGAAAATGATGAACTTATTCCTCAAAGAGTAGTAGTTGGATATAGGATGTGCATTGATTTTAGAAAGGTCAATAAAGTAACTAAGAAAGATCATTATCCTTTGCCTTTTATTGATCAAATGTTAGAAAGGTTGTCTAAGAAAACCCATTTTTGTTTCCTTGATGGTTATTCTGGATTCTCACAAATTGCTGTTAAAGCACAAGATCAAGAGAAAACTACTTTTACTTGTCCTTATGGAACTTATGCTTATAGACGTATGCCTTTTGGTTTGTGTAATGCTCCTGCTACGTTCCAAAGATGCATGTCTGCTATTTTTCATGGTTTTTGTGAAGAAATTGTGGAAGTATTCATGGACGATTTTTCCGTCTACGGAACTTCCTTTGATAATTGCTTGCACAATCTTGATAAAGTTTTGCAGAGATGTGAGGAGACAAATCTTGTTCTTAATTGGGAGAAATGTCATTTCATGGTTAATGAAGGAATTGTCCTAGGGCACAAAATTTCTGAAAGAGGTATTGAAGTGGACAGAGCTAAAGTTGAAGCAATCGAGAAAATGCCCTGTCCAAGGGATGTGAAAGGTATCCGTAGTATTCTCGGTCATGCCGGTTTTTATAGGAGGTTTATTAAAGATTTCTCTAAAATTTCAAAACCCCTCACTAATCTTCTTCAAAAAGATGTACCTTTTGTTTTTGATGATGATTGCAAGGAAGCTTTTGAAACTCTAAAAAAGCTTTAATCACAGCTCCTGTTGTTCAACCTCCTGATTGGACTTTACCTTTTGAAATAATGTGTGATGCTAGTGATTTTGCTGTAGGAGCTGTTCTTGGACAGCGGGTAGACAAGAAGTTAAATGTTATTCATTATGCTAGTAAAACACTTGATGCCGCTCAAAAGAATTATGCTACTACTGAAAAGGAATTTTTAGCAGTTGTTTTTGCTTGTGATAAATTTAGACCTTATATTGTTGATTCAAAAGTTACTATTCACACTGATCATGCTGCTATTAGATACCTTATGGAAAAGAAAGATGCTAAGCCTAGGCTCATAAGATGGGTACTTACTGCAAGAATTTGATTTACATATGTAGATAGGAAAGGTGCTGAAAATCCTGTTGCTGATAATTTGTCTAGATTAGAAAACATTTCAGATGATCCTATACCTGTTAATGATAGTTTTCCAAATGAACAATTGGCTGCGATAAAGGTAAGCTCACGCGAAAGTCCTTGGTATGCTGATTATGCTAATTTTATTGTTGCCAAGTATTTGCCTCCGACCTTTACAGCTCAGCAAAGAAGAAAGTTCTTTTATGATTTGAGGCATTATTTTTGGGATGACCCACATTTGTATAAAGAAGGAGTAGATGGCATTATGCGAAGATGTGTTCCTGAGTATGAACAGAAAGAAATATTGAGCAAATGCCATGGAAGTGCTTATGGAGGACATCACGCTGGAGATAGAACTGCGCAAAAGGTTCTACAATCAGGTTTTTATTGGCCTACCCTTTTTAGAGATGCTAGAAAATTTGTTTTATCATGTGATGAATGTCAAAGAGTAGGTAACATTAGTAGACGTAATGAAATGCCTATGAATTATTCTCTTGTTATTGAACCTTTCGACTGTTGGGGATTTGACTTTATGGGTCCTTTTCCTTCCTCAAATGGTTATACTCATATACTTGTTGCTGTTGATTATGTTACTAAATGGGTAGAAGCTATACCAACTTCTAGTGCTGATGGTGAGACATCATTAAAAATGCTTAAAGATATTATCTTCCCTAGGTTTGGTGTGCCTAGATATCTCATGACTGATGGGGTTCTCATTTTATTCATGGTGCTTTTAGAAAAACTCTAGCTAAGTATGATGTTAATCATAGAATTGCTTCACCATATCATCCCAAACAAGTGGTCAAGTAGAATTGTCAAATAGAGAGATTAAGTCTATTTTGCAAAAGACTGTTAATAAATCTAGAAAAAATTGGTCTAAAAAGCTTAACGATGCTTTGTGGGCTTATAGAACTGCTTATAAAAATCCTATGGGAATGTCTCCTTACAAAATGGTTTATGGAAAAGCTTGTCATTTGCCTTAGAATTAGAACATAAAGCCTATTGGGCGGTGAAAGAACTTAATAGAGATTTAAACTTGCCGGTAAAAAGAGATTGCTTAATTTGAATTCTTTAGATGAATGGAGAAATGCAGCTTATGAAAATGCTAGGCTCTTTAAAGAGAAAGTTAAGCAATGGCATGATAGAAGAATTCTTAAGAGAGAATTTAACGTAGGTGAAAAAGTTTTATTGTATAGGTCTCGTCTCAGATTTTTTGCAGGAAAATTACTTTCAAAATGGGAAGGACCTTATATCATCGAGGAGGTCTATCGCTCAGGTGCGATTAAAATCAATTCACTAGATGGGGACAGACCACAAGTGGTTAATGGTCAAAGACTCAAGCATTACATTTCTGGAGATTCTTATAATGAAGATGTTGATTTATCAAAGTGGTAACTCCAGAGGATTTTATAAAAAGTCAAATTCAGACAACTGCAAAAGCTGATTTGGAATAGGTAACAGTTTCGGTAAGAAAAAGTTCGCGATTTACTTTTCAACTAAATATTTGTTGTTTTTACATAATATGGAAAATTATGAGTCGGAAAAGGGTAGGAAACGGTGCCCGAGGGCACCACACCACCCCTGGGCGCGGGCCCCACCCTGGCCGCGCCGTGGGTGCGTGTGGGCACCTCGGAGCCCGTCTCCGACCCCGTTTCGTCCTGTACCTTCCTTTTGTCGTAAAACTTTTTGCTATATAATCACCCGGATCTCTCGAGGTCCGTATATCGTGTTTTCGCCGTGTTTGTTTTCAAGCTGTTCTGACAGGAATTTCAAGTCCCTACATGGCGTCGCGAGGAGTGTACGGTGAGAAGTATGCAGCAAGGCGCCGACGTGAACTCGAACGCGATGTGGAAGAGGGAACCTTCGTCGGTTGGGCGACGGAGGAGGAGATTGCTGCTAGGAGAGCTGACATGGATCGAAGCATCAGAGAGGAGGTGCAAGCTGGCCAGCCTCGCCAACAAGGAGAATCAAGGCCGAGCAACTCCACCTTTGTGGGATCAATTAATCCTCAACGTGCTTTTTCTCATAATGTGCAGGGAGTCACCCCACCAATTCCAGATTTGCGGTTTTCCCCTGCAGCTGCTGAAGCTCTCCGAACCACGAACGAGTTTTGTGACCAATTTCGTATCCTGAGAGCTGAGGTGGAAATACTTCAAGATGAGAATAACAGGCTCCGCCGGATGCTCGAACGTTTCCTAACCCCGATTGCCGTACCACCGTCACCAAGAGATCAAGCCTAAATCGTCAAGGGGTAATGGCACTCCCTTGGCTTGTTCCAAGCTTGGGGGAGTGCCCAGTATCATCTTTATCCTTTCGTTTTTATAATTTCGTGGTCATATCATGAGTAGAGAAGTTATCTTATAAGATGGTTTGCGATGTGGAGTGTCAATCCTTTAGTTATCCATGTATCCGTTGGTTTGAGTGTGTCTTTGTTCAGAATATTAATGAGAAGTTCCACCTTTACTTTCGGTACATTTTATTTTAGCCTGCAATCTTCTTTATGTGCTGATCTTGCCATTAGTATTGACGCCACTTTTGGGTACATTAAGTAAATTATATTAGTTGTGGCAAACTTAGTATTGGTCATTAGCAACAATACCATGAAAACTTAAGTAGAAGGAGGGAATTACATGCAAAAATATTATCCCTTTATCTTTCTTTCTTGCTAGCCAATAAGATTAGTATTCTTTGAGTTAAAACATTTGTGCTTACAGGGAAGATAGCATGGTTGCTTCTATTACTATATATTTGTGTGTATCCCCCAACTTTTATGCTTGCCACATGACCTTGCTAGCCTTAACCACCGTACTGAGAGGGAATGCTTCTCGTGCATCCAAATCCTTGAGCCAAACCCATGCCATTTGTGTCCACCATAACTACCTATATGTGGTATTTCTTTGCCACTCCAAGTAAATTTTTCATGTGCTACCTTTAAATTATTCAAAATGTTATTATTCCCTTTTGTGTCAATGTTTACTAGCTCATGAGGAAGTAGTGTGGTTATCCTTTATTCTACTTGTCAAACAGACTTTACACCTGGACTAGTGGCATATACATCCGCTTATCCAATAACTTGCAAAAAGAGCTGGCAACGGGATGCCCAGTCCCAATTAATTACAACTTTAATCGCTTAATTCTCTTCACACTTTTGCCCTGATTATCAGTAAGCATTGACAAACAGTGAAATATCTGCGTGTGTAAACCAAAGAGAAAGAGGGATGATCTGCCTTGCTGGTAGAAATAACGTCCTTCATGGGAGCCGCTCTTAAAAGTCTGTTTGACAGGGAGAATACTGTTTTCACCCGCTACCATTCGTTGACAATTAACAAACACCTCTCAAAACTTAATTTTTGCTCTCTATATGATTTCAAAAACTTAAAAGCTCTAGCACATGACTTAATCCCTGCTTCCCTCTGCGAAGGGCCTTTCTTTTACTTTTCATGTTGAGTCAGTACACCTATTTCCTTCTTCCTTGAGCAAGCATTTGAGTTGTTGTGATTCAACCATATATATCATTAATATTGTCAATCATGTCTTTATCCTTCTTGTCTTAGCACAAAGACTTTTGCCTCTAAGAATATAGCTTTGCAAGTTATCAATGACTGTAAAGAAGGTGTGATAATTGAGTGTGGAAGTTCTGCAATATAAGCTCTAATATAAAGACTCCTTTCGAAAGATAAGTATTGATTGCTTATTGTTCTATGACCAAGAATGAAGTGTGCCATTACTAATCTATAATTTCCTTCGTGTATTTTTATTGTGGTTGTTTCACTACTCATGTTCAAGTTAGGTTATATGAAGAGTAGTTGCTGTTTAAAATGAGTTGTGTTGTTTAGTAATTACTGATGCTTCTTGTCCGTATTCTTTATTATCGACGCTTCACTCCATAAACTTTTGTTCTAGTTTACTGAGCTCAGCTTTCGCTTGGGGACAAGCGAGGTCTAAGCTTGGGGGGGTTGATACGTCCATTTTGCATCACTATTTTATAGCATAATTTACTGTTATTCAATGATATATTTCATATTAAGAGGAGTTACTTATGTTATTTTGTCTTATTTTGCATGTTTGATGATCATTGGATAATTAACTGCCGGAGTCAGATTTCAGCTGGAAAAAGCACGTCAAGGCACTATATTTCTGGAGCACTAAAAATATTTCCGAGAAGACAGATGTTCCTATTTTATCAGAAGATGGACTAAGCCAAAAGGGGAGGCTGAGATGGGCCAGGAGGGGCCCACACCACCCCTGGGCGCGGGGCCCACCTTGGCCGCGCCCTAGCCAGGTGTGGTGCCCCTGGCCCACCTCAGGCGCTCCCCCTTCGCGTACTTCATCCCCCAGAAACCCTAAGACACGGGGAGTCCGAGAAAATATTCCGCCGCCTCCACGAGGCGGAAACACAGAGAGAAAAAAGCTCTCCGGCAGGGAGAAATCTGCCGGGGAAATTCCTTCCCGGAGGGGGAGATCATCGCCATCCTCATCGTCATCGCGCTGGACTTCATCGGGATCATCATCATCATCTCCACCGCCATCACCACCATCACCGCTGCACCATCTCGTTCCGCTGTAACATCTAGGGCTATACTTTGTTTAGTTCATAGGGGAAACTCTCCCGGTGTTAATTACTCCTTGTGGTTGATGCTATTGAGTTTTATCGGTGAATTAAAGTATATGTTCAGATCGTTATCCATCATTATATCACCTCTGATCATGATCCATATGATGTCTCGTGAGTAGTTCGATTAGTTCTTGAGGACATGGGAGAAGTCACGCTGTTAGTAGTGGAATTATGTTGAGTAATATTTAATGGTTTGATATTTAAGTTGTGGTGCTATTCTTCTAGTGGTGTCGTGTGAACGTCGACTACATGACACTTCACCTTTATGGGCCTAGAGGAGTGCATTGTGTATTTGGTTGCTAATTGTGGGGTTGCCGGAGTGACAGAAACCTAAACCCCCGTTAGTATACCGGTGCACAAGGGAGCGTAGGATCTCAGAGTTTAAGGCTGTGGTTAGATTTATCTTAATTACTTTCTTGTAACTGCGGATGCTTGCAAGAGGTATAATCACAAGTATGTATTAGTCCAAGTAAGGGCGGTGCATTAGCATAGGTTCACCCACACAACACTTATCAAAACAAAGATTAATCAACTATGTGAAGCGAAAGCACTTGACTAGAATCCCGTGTGTCCTCAAGAACATTTTGTCATCATAAGTAAACCAACCGGCTTGTCCTTTGCTCTAAAAAGGATTGGGCCACTCGCTGCAATTATTATTACTGTCTTTTACTTACTGCATTTTATTTACCTGCTATATCAAAAACCCCTAAAAACTTGTCTGCTAGCATTTACAGTGAAACCTTTACCGAAACTCCTTGTCAGCACCTTCTGCTCCTCGTTGGGTTCGACACTCTTATTTATCGAAAGTACTACGATACACCCCTATACTTGTGGGTCATCATCATCCCTAGTTGTCAAAGCCTTCACGATGTAACAATAACCCACGTCACCGGAAGAAATCATCGGGGAAGCCACTTCCTCTCAGGTACTTCGGAGAAGTTCTCGGATTAGTACATCACAGAGCTGCCACAGACTCGCGATCCCGATTCTCCACTTGCAGTGCCCCGACACCGCCAAGCACGCCAGGTGTAGCCTTTTCCGCACCTTCCGCTGAGTTGCAAACACTTCCGGGAAGGGGAGGACCGGTGAGGGGTGGCAGTAGCAGAAACTAGGTCACATCCGGGGCTTCCATCCTATTTTTGGGCGCATAACGATGAATATCCAATCAGCTAACAAATACAACTGTTTTTATAGAAGCGCATCACACGGCTTATACATTTCTTGGCAAGTGGGGTAGAGAAGTTTTATTGTCATTCTTCTAGCATCCAGTGCATCAAATGGCCCCATCAACACAGCTTTCTTGGATCATTCCAAGGCCATCTTGATAAGCCATTCTGGAGGCTGAGCTGAAAGATAAGCATTATTCTATCCTCCACTAGCTCAAGTCATTGCTACTTTTGTTTAGCACCAAAATGCTTGTATCCGTGTCCAATCATTCGCATCGCCCCTCTGCCACTAAAGGAAAAAGCACTACGGCCACTGTTTTGTGTTGATAATTGTTTGTGTGCTTGAACTGTGACATTCAAGATGGTGTTCTCAGAAATTCCCAGTTAGAGAACAATACGGGGTTGGCTGTCATGTACTCCCCTCCGTTCACAAAAGGATGTTTCAATCTTTTCTAGATTTATTTGTATGTAGACATACTTTAGTGTGTAGATACATCCAAATTTACCAGACATCCTTTTTATGAACGGAGGGAGTAATATGAAACTCTACAGTCTTATTTTCAACAATAGTCTGAAACTGAAATAATCCTCAAAAATCCCCTTGTGCTTTAACAAAAAAAAAAACAGATAGGATTTTGGTTTTTCTGAGCAACATACGTCATATTAGGTTTTAATTTAAACATCCTCTTGGTTTGTGCAAGAAACTCAGCACCCCCTCCTTTTCACCATTTTTAATGTATTTTCATTCAAATTTCAATTTACTCTACGTTGGCGCTAATCATACAAATTTAGCAAGTCGCCAACTATGGTGCCAACTGCCATTTGAACATGGCAAAGCAGAGTAAATTAAGCGTTGAATGTGTACGATTGAAAATCAGAACAGCGAAGCAGGCAGCTGTTACTTGTCTGGTTGCGTCACAAGATTGACAATTCAAACTCAAGAAAATCTAGCGAAACAGACAGCTCTGAAAACAGACATGTGCAGGGATTCCAAAACAAGCATCGTCTCAAGAGATGCAAGGATTACTAGTGGTTAATTTATGGTTTATTTGTATAATCACGTGTACACTCACACTTTCTTCCGCAGAAGCCCAAGACTATCAATCAAATCGAGAAGAAGAAATCATTGGCAAAATGTACATGCCTGAAATGGGCCAAGTGTGTAGGTAAGGTATGTCCGTGACAAGAACAGCAATTACGAGAAAGAACTTGATGATCCATCAGTTGCGGGGAGCACTCGGCGGGGAAGCCTGCGGAACCGCAGCCATCGTTACAGTAGTTGTAGGACATGTACTTGCTCTCGGCCAGGCGACGGTGCCGAGTTGCTTGCTGTTTAGCTCCTGGTTCATCCAGGCTGTCGCTACCGGTGGGGCACGCCGACGAGCCGCCGTTGTTGACGCAGCCGTTGGAGGAGTAGCCGCGCGGTAGTTGACGACGAAGGGCGCCTGGCTCCGTCGATCTTGTACGCCGTTCCGGGTCGCCCAGTAGCTGCCGTCCCACAGCGTCGCGTGCAGGGTCATGGCTTGCTGCTCGGGAAAGGCAGGTCGTCGTACTTCTTGAACGTCCTCACCGGAACATCGTCGACCTGGAATCTGATGAATCCACCATAGGTATTTCGTTATGATCCATCGATCAATTGAAGACGAACGTCGATTAGTGTAGAGAGGCAAGATGGATACGTACATGATGTTCTTGGGGTTCCAGACGATCTTGTAGGTGTGGAAGTCGGCGCTGGGGTCGAAACCAGAGGTAGAACTGGTGCCTTCTTGCCGTCGCCGCTGGCCCAGACGTTAGTGTTCATCACGTACGGGTCGCCGGTGGAGTTCCCATGAATTCGATGTCGATTCGTCATGGCCATCACCTTCCCGGAGTCAGCTACACAATAAGTCAAACAGAGTCAGCTCTCAGAACCGATGAAAGTTGACTAATTAACGAGAAGTGGTCGGCTAGCTAATCAAGCTTACGTAGAAGGAGGTGACGGTGCGGCGGAGTTGCCGCCGATGAGCTTCATCTGGACGCTGAACTCGCCGTAGAGGTACTTGTCCTTGGAGTTTGAAGCCGGCGCCGCCGGAGCCGCGGTCCATAATGAGCGAGACGTCCTCGGTGTTGCCGTCTTCTTTCACTGCACGTTGCCGCCGGAGCCGACCAGGTCGAAAACTTGTCGGCGAACCTGGCCTCCGAAACGACGGCGACGAGGGTCAGGACGGCCAAGCACAGGTGCACCAGAGACCTTGCCATGTTGGCAATGCGTACGTTTTGCTCCTCTGCTTGCTCTGTACCAGTGCTTTGTGGTAGCGTAGTGCTGTTTGGGTGCAGGAGCTGGTGCGGCTTTATACTACCTGCTGCCCTGAGGTGCTATGTAATGGTATGGTCCGGCGGCGGGTAGCGGTGGGTCCGTCGCACGGCACGTTTTGTGTATGGATGCGGTATACGCAAACGGCTATGTCGGGTTGTGTAAGATTCTCGTCTCGTGGAGTTCGTCCTGCTGCGTGCCGAAACGAGGTGCGAAGTCCAGAAATTAGACATGCACTTTTTCGGTAGACATAAAGGCAATGATTTACCCTTTATTTTGAAATGTTTAATCTCTAGCACAACAGTTGTAAGATAAGTGTAGGTAAGACTTGCCACCTGCTTACTCTGTTTCTATTTAGTTTAAACGTCCTTGTTTTACGTACGTTCAATTTTACAAGAAAATAAATGTTAATTTTCTTTTAAAAAAACTATACATATGAATCATATTTGAAAACAAGTTTTAACGGTTGTATTGTTATGACATTTATCACATATTTTACCAGTGATATTGATGGTCGAGTTTGAAGCATGTAAAATAAGTACCCACCTAAATAGGGATGGAGCGAGTAGGACATATAATGACGTGTCATGAAATAAATTGAGTAAGAGAGCATAGTTGTAGTATGTAAATTAGCCAGCTACTCTCGTACAAACTCCAGGGTTAAATAAAGAGTAATCACATTTATTCTCTCACCCCAATTGGATAATTTAAACAAAATCCGTTGGAATAGTTGTAAGATAAATTGTTGTTGATGACATGGACATTTAACAAGACTGCATACTGCTGCCTTACATATGTTGGAGGTGCTAGTCTAAGAGACAAGAGTATGGGCTAATATTACAGCCAACTAATGGCTATATACATATCAATATTATATAGCCATCATGTATAGTCACTCATATAATAATAGACTATAAAGTTGTCAATGAGATTACAACTTTTTACAATCTTCTGTCTATTTTTTCCTTCAAATTTATTGCATTTTCCTAGTAGCACGTTTGAGGTGGATGCCTACAAAGCGCCACCCCCCCCCCCCCTCTCATTTTCCATGCCTCTCTTTTCCACATAGCCAAAATGTTCAAGCAAGTAAGCTATAGCGAGTGAGAAGTTTTGGAGGCCGAGTTCCATGGAAGTCATTTTATGGAAAATTCAGAATCGGCATTTGAAAGTTTTTTCAAAAAATGAGAAAAAGTTTATATGTGCAGATACTTTTTAATTTTTGTGTAGCTTAGATACATCGGATTTTGCACGCTGTTAAAGATCGATATTATCTACACCCTGGATTTTTTTTTGAAATTTTTGAAATTAGAAATGCAGATTTTGAATGTTTGAAAACAAGGGATCCATGGAGCACGGGCTCTATTTATGATTTCCGGCTATAACTCCTTGGTTTACTCTGATGTTTTTTGGTTGCTCTTATAAAAGGCATCATTGTACACGTAGGTTTTTATGGGATTGTACTGAAAGCAGTTACAGGGAGAGAGAGAGCATAGAGCACCATGGTGCCTACCAATGTCACGACATGGACAAATCATTTTTTTTAGGCGTGGACATGTGGTAAAAACATTGTTTTACGAAGAAACACATTATACCCATACCATATGCAATACCTAGCTACATGTGGGGTGTGCCACTAGGTGTTAGTCAAGTCACATTTCTCTAACTTGTCGGTCGGCACACTCTCACCTTTGTAGAGCATTCGTTGGTCAAACAAATATACAATGTAATTTGAATGAAGGAGTGTTCTTTTTAGTTTCTCGAAAAGACATATTTGATCTAAATTACAAATGTATATTTGTATAAAACCAAGCAATGTTTCCATATTATAAGCATACTTTTTCGAATAAAACGTCGAGTTTGGCTTGTTTGAAAAAAAAGAGAATGATCGCCAAAAAAAATAGCGACAAATGCACCATGTTCATCATGGAACACGGCTATATCATGCAATCGGCGACCTGGCCACCCACGGTAAGCGCACATGCCATCGAGAAGAAAGATTATCATCAAACTTACCAGCGTGCTTTATCATCATCACTCCTCCACGAATTAAGCGATTCCAACTTTCAATGGGGTCCTCACCGTTGCGACGTGGGAACCCATGACCAGGTGGAACTACTTGCTTACCTGGTGCACATACACGAGGGTAGGAAGAAAGTTAACTCACATTTCGTATGAAAAATTAGTGTGTGCACCAGGCTTAGTGCGCCCATTTGGATTAATCTGGCCATAATTATAAGTACACATGAGTAGTGCACTCTTATAGTTGTGGTCTAGCCCAGTTCCTTATATTGGTCCATGGCAAACAATGGATCCAAAGCTCGTCGAAGAAGAAGCGTCCCGACTTTGACGATGATTAGCTTCACATGGATTTATTATAATTATACATATGGTTGTATTTATCCAACCAAATTGTTTAAATTGATATCTTAGAAGGATTCAATTTCTCCAATGTGATCGATCCGGTTATAAAACCATACCTAGCTATTTTGATAGAAAAAAGTTGGAAAATCTAAATCCTATGATTTCGATGAGTGCTACCTGGACCCACCGTGTTCCACGCTCAAGTTAACACTGATGCTCATTCGTTTCTTGATTGGAGGTTTTGGCCAGAATATAAGGACCCTGACCTATACAAGGAACATATGAACGTACCACAAAAGAGAGGAACAAGATTAACTAAAAATGGACTAATGGATCGAGGAATCGGGTAAAGTGACATGCATAATGCATGTAGCTGGCTAGCTTTCGCTGATCCTTAATTATTGCGTCGGGTGGGCGCGTTCGGTAAGCTCTCCATCTATCATGGATCAAATGAGGCCACGAATGGATGATTACTACTACCACTATAGCGGTGGAATCTTTCTTAATTAGTTCGTTGGTAGCAATAGCTATAGCTTCACTTGTACTCCTCCCTCAACCGCTGGATCCTTAAGGCTTTGTTTACTTTTAGTGTATTTTAGGGAATTCGGAGGGGATTATCATGGATCCCGAAAAAATCTCCAAAAATTCCCAGTAGATCGTTTACTACTCCGTGGTTTTGTAAGATAATCACCAAATATCCCCCACCAACCACTTCATCTTTTTTGCCTAGATTAAAAAACTATAGGTCATGCTAGTGTATTTTTGGGAAGAGTATTTGAGGGGAAATATGGGGATTGGGTGAAAGGGAGGATTCACCAAATCCCCTCCAATTCCCAAACTTCCCAACCCCAGAAATACCCGAGGAGTAAACAAGGCCTGATAGATTTTCATGGACGTGAAGCGTGAAGGTGGTTGTTTGCGTGTTAGCACTCGGCCGTGACTCGACGGAATGGAGTGCCGTTACGCCGTTCGCTGTGGATGTCCATTCCACGGGTCTCGCTTTCACACGCCCCATCCTACTACAGTTTTGAGTGGCGAGACCATCGGGGATAAGCTGGCCGACGATTGCCGGTGGCCGGATGCCCGGCGACGAGGGAGGGAACGAAGTGGTCATGCTCGCCGGCCGGTAGCATGTCCCGTCCTTGATTTGTGCCGGACCGATGCTCAGCACTGCTAGTCAGGGACCAGGGTTGTTAGTAGTGGTCGCCCAGAACCCCCGTTGCTATCGGCAACCCTGACCGGATAATATGCACATGCTTAAGCTTCACTAGTATAAGATCGGCACCAACAGTACAATGATAAAGCAAACATCATGGGCTGTGAAAATTCGCTTAAGGCACAAAATTTAGAGGTAAGTAATAATCGTACACAATTTGCTACTATCCAAACGTGTATCGCAGGCGGTTTACGAGAGACGCGTCTCTTCGAAGATTGATAATATCGCACCCAATTATGTAAAACAAATCGTGTGTAACATGAATTGTAGTTTGCCCATATTAGTTGTGTTGTCATCATAGAAAGTTTCACAAACGGCAATTTCATTCGACGCGTGTGTAGCCTCCACGCCCTCGAACTATGAAATGGTTATCTTGGGTTATGTCTTCCCAACTCCTTTTCCTCCCATTCACCCGTATTCCCGACTCACTATGCTCGTTATAAAAGTTAGGAGTGCCGCTATGTCTCGCTACAAATTTATTGTCCTGACGAGATGCGGTACTCATGGTGAATCAAAAGTGGCGACCGGGCCGAGAAGCGGCGGAGCGCCTAGGGTGGGGACCCGACGTGGCCATCGCGCGATGGAACGGAGGGGGAGCACTCCCCACAACATCCTTGTTGAGCATGAGCCCGCGGGGACTTGTCCTCGTGTCGTTGGGTCACGTCTCGCTCGCCTCCACCTCCGCTCTGCGTCTCCCCTGACTCGTCGTCCGTGTCCATTGTCCCATCACGGAGATGATGGACGGCACATTTGCGACGTTTGGTTGGATTCGTCGTTGGATTTCAGTTAACTGGAGGAGTTCGATCGGAGGCAAGTAAAGGAATAGATTGAGCATAGGTTTGGGGAGGTGCCCATTCATTACGTGGCACCGCAGAAAACCACGGTGTATCACGTGGTATAGGAAATCTTTCGGATCTCTACGCGACGACTAGGTGCGGGCTTGAGTGCATGGCAGGAAGGAGTTTAAGAAAGCCACGATGCAAGGCCTCAGACTCAAGAAAGGGGGAAGCCGTTGACGACGCTGCCGCCAATGGCATTACTCATCATGTCTCTGACGAGGAGAATGTTTAGTTTATTAGTTATTAGATGTTAAGGTGTATCTTGTATAGAACATCAAAATATTTAGTAAATGTTTATTATACTTTTATGTGTAAATGTGTCATTGAACTCTTGTTAGTACATTTTTTTAGAGGCTTTCTTAGTACATTCTCACTTGTAAGAAATACAACAACAACAACTAACAACAACAACAAAGACTTTTTCCCAAACAAGTTGGGGTAGGCTTAGAGTTGAAAACCCATAAGATCTCGAAATTGGCCATGGTTCTGGCACATGGATAGCTAACTTCCACGCAGCCCTATCCATGGCTAGTTCTTTGGTGATATTCCAATCCTTCAGATCTCTCTTAACAGACTCTCCATGTCAAGTTTGGCCTACACGACCCTCTTAACTTCTCATCCCGCTTTATCCGTCCGGTATGCAATGGTGCTTCCGGAGGCCTACGTTCTATATGACCAAACCAGCTTGAGGCGGTGTTGGTAAGAAATGAAGGGGAGAAAGAGAAATGCTTCCCCGATCAATGTCTTCATTCATGTTTATTTCATTATCTGTGTGCAAATAGTTATTAGATGTTGACAATGATACCACTGATTCTGTAAACTAACTCCAAGATGTACAATATCACACGGTTTTTGTAATTATCATCTGCAAGTAGTTTGCCAATTGCACACAGTTTATGTAAATTTGCACGACACAAATATATGAGATAGTGATATGCGTAATGCGATGGAACTATTATAACAAAGGACAAATGCGGCTAGAACAAAGGATAATGTGGTGGTAAACAAATCTTAACACTTGGTATTTCCTTTGAGATTTGAAATTCAAAAATAGAAGATAATTTTTCATTCATAATTAAATATTTTTTAGGATTTAGAAGAACTAGTCTTATACCACTCTACTTATTATTCTTGGATGGAAACGCTTCCTGCAGGACCATTGGCTTATCTACGGCATCGTCCTCATTGTCGTCATCTTGGCCCCTCATCCTCCTCCTCCTCGTCATCATGGTCGTCTGGTGATCCTCCTCTGATTTGGCATATACAAAACTCTGAGGGTCTCCGATGGATCACTTGGCCTTTCCGTGAATAGATGAATTCGAGGTCAGCGATGGAGGGTGCCTTGATGGAGTCTTCGTTGGGCGCATCCATATAGTCCTCGCTGAAAACTAGACTATATTTGTTGTGTCGCTCAAGGTGTTCTGGTTCCATTGCAATTTCTATGAGGCCATGGCTAGGTGATGCGAGACTATTGCACAGAGAGTTGAGACAAAGGGATGAGAAGACGACTGTGGTTTGAATTGGGGATGGGACTTTTATTGAGCAGTACCGAGTTGTTACAATTATGGGAAATCAACCAACATTTAGTTACAGTTCATCTAGTTCCAGTGCGGTTCAAATTCTCAAGATGATAACTACGCACACGCTTCTAGTCCTTTGCATTTGCGATGTGTACTATGGCACAATTCTCGCTGAACAAAGGTGGTGTGATAACTACAAAATTGGATTTGACATTTATTAAAATAATAAAAAGGGGTCCTCGTGAATCAAGTACCAATAATATTGCTATGGCACCTTTACATCTTTTATACGTATGTAACATATATCATAACTTGTGTCAGAGTTTGAGAACTTTCAAGCTTTCTTTCTACTTTATATTGATTTTTAGTTTCTTCCATTTTCGAAAAAAATCAAAATCCTATTACAACATGTGCTAGGTTTCACCAAAAATCATTTTAAGACATCTAGATATGAATATATGGAGGATACCTAGTGTGTTTTTAAAAGTTCTATATGTATGTATGGAAATATGTGTTGACAATTTTCACCCCGTTTCTGGAAAAATCAAACAATATAATGCAAATGTAAAAAAAAGCAATTATTTGGCTGGAGGCTATTTTGTGTATTAGTTGGAAGGAAAAATGATAAAGGTAATTTTTGAAAAATATTAAAATAAACTCTTCTTGAAATGACATTCGATATGTGAACTATATTGTTTCAAACTAATGACCTTTGATCATGGACGTTATCAAACCATTTCAAGATAATATGCCCTTTTGGGCACGAAGTTACTTTGTTCATGCCTAACAATTAGTGCCAAATAGTTTACCAACAAGTTAATTTATTAAAATGATTTCATGTTTATTAAAATACTAAATAGGAGAGGGGGGGGGGGGGGGTACCTAGTGAACCAAATACATAATGTATTATATATCATGGATGAGCGGAGAGTTTTAAGAATTTTCAAACTATCTTGTACTTTCCATTGATTAATTATGAATCTATGATGGGTTCTGAAAATAAATTCAAAAGTTGA
The DNA here is from genome assembly GCA_947311845.1 of Poa pratensis. Lineage (NCBI taxonomy): Eukaryota > Viridiplantae > Streptophyta > Magnoliopsida > Poales > Poaceae > Poa > Poa pratensis. The sequence goes on along the minus strand of CAMZMU010000122.1, from coordinate 1,970,110 downwards.
ACTATAACATGTGATAGGTTGCTCAGTAAAATTCACCATAAATGTTTTTAAGGTACCCAAATATGGATAGCCTTTCTTTTTCTTTCTCAACAATTACGCTACGCCTTCTTACAACAGACTAAATACTCAGTTTAGCACAACAATACTTAGACGTTGTTTTGCGCAGAAGGGTGTACATATCAGATGGTATAACTCCTGTAGATGCTACGTATCCGAGCCATTGGATATAAGTGGAGTAGACAAAACATTTTCCCGACATATATTTGGAGATAGAACCTTGCGTTTGACCAAAACCAATTCACGTGTATCACCTTTTTTG